>JAWPEG010064503.1:206795278-206812973 GCA_035771395.1 Myotis vivesi | reverse complement strand
CCCCCCCCCCCCCCCCCCCGCAACCTACACCACCCCCCTGCCCACTGGGGGTCGAACCGGTGACCTTTTGGCACCTGGGTTGACACTCAACCACTGAGCCACACCAGCTGGGCCAAGCTGAGAGTTCTCACTTTACTGGTAGGTCCCTAATTCGTCTCAGATAATGACTTTGCGGGTGATGGGAGGTGGGGTGAAATGCCTTTTCCCAGCGGATGTCCACTTGCTTTAGAGCCACCACGTGGGAGGCTTCCCGTGTCTCCGCTGGGTTGCTCGGTGACTTTGCTGAAATCAAGTGACCAGATGTAGTGAGTCTGCTCCTGGCCTCTATTCTGTCCATCAGTCTGCGGGGCTGTTCGCGCCGGCTCCGCGCCGTCTGTGACGGTGACTGTGCGGCCAGCTTCGCACTCGACGTGTCAATCCACTCGCACTCCCCCGTTCCAGCCCCTCTGGTCACCCCAGGTTTGCGCCGCCCAGGGCAGCGAGGCCCCAGACACACCGGCTGTTTACACTTATTAAAATGAAGCTGCAGGAAAGATTCAGCTCCCCAGGCCCGGCCGCCGCGCTGAAAAGGCCCCGTGGAACATTTCCACGGCCACAGATCCACTTTAGGGCCTCAGCAACTCCATCTCAGATTCAGAATCATTTTATCAATTTCTATTTAAAAAGCCTGTTGGGGCTGCGACTGGCAAGAAATTCCATCTACAGATTTGAGGGTGGAGAACTGACAGGCTAATGAGATTGAGGCTGCTGATCCATGAACGTGCTCTCTCTCCCTGCTTAGGACTTCTTTAATTTTCTCAGTGGGTTCATGGCTTTCAGTTAGTGGCCTCACACATCTTGTGTGAATACATCCCTAAGGATTTTGTAATACTGATTTCCCAGATTCGTTAGGATTTTCCACACACACGACCACACGGTCTGTGGGTAGAGTTTATGTGTGTCTTTCTGTTCAGGTGCCTTTTATTTCTCTTTCCTGCCTTTCTGTGCAGGACTTTGGTCCTTTGTGGAGCAGAGGTCACGAGTGGGCAGCGTCCTCACTATTGATCTTGGGGGAACGTGGTTGGCGTCTCACGCTGGTGTGATGCCCAGAGAAGGCTCATGTGAGCCCTTAGGACATGTGTGATGTTCCCATCTTCCCCTGAATGTGTGAGAGTTTTAAAACTAAATCATACGGCCCTGACCGGTTTGGCTCAGTGGATAGAGCGTCGGCCTGCGGACTGAAGGGTCCCAGGTTCGATTCCGATCAAGGGAGTGTACTTTGGTTGCGGGCACATCCCCAGTAGGGGGTGTGCAGGAGGCAGCTGATCGATGTTTCTCTCTCATTGATGTTTCTAACTCTCTACCCCTCTCCCTTCCTCTCTGTAAAAAAAAAAAATAAAAAAAATCAATAAAATATATTAAAAAAAACAACAAAAAAACCTAAACCATACGGATGCTGAATTTTGTTACTGCTCTTTCCACATCCATGTAAACAATCATTTTTTCTCTCAGTTTACTCTGTTAACCTGGGGAATTAAACAGATTGACTTTCGACTGGCCAGCCCTGCCCTCGGGGGTAACACCTGGCCCCTGAGTTCGTCCTTCCAGCTTTGTTGCCTTGGATTTGCTGGCATTTTGCGGGGCCTCTGGGCCTGTCAGTAGGGACATTGGTCAGTAATTCTCTTTCCTGCAACATCTTTGTTACCGGGTCGGCTCACCTCATAAAACAGGGTGGGAGCTGCTCCCCCTCCATGTTCAGAGTGAGTTTGTAAGCCTGGCTCATTCCTTCCCTGATCGTTTGATAGAAAGTCGTTTGATAGGAAATTGTTTGACGAGACCATTGGGCCTGGAGCTTTCGTCCGGGCAACAAGGTGTGCGACGGCGAATTCAGTTTCCGTGGCGGATCAACAGGACCAATCGGCCATGTTTCTCCTGTAGCGAGCTTTGGTGGTGTGTGCCTTTCAAGGAATGTGTCTGTTTTGTCAAAGTTAGAAAATTTGTTTGCCAAAGACCTTCATAACATTTCCTTACTGCCTTTATGAAGTCTGAGGATTGCGAGTGTTTCTCCTTGTTCATTGTATAACATGGTTGTTTGTGTCTTCTCTATTTTTTCTGATCATTCTAGTGAGAGGTTTACTGATTTATTGATCTTTGCAAAACAACATTATTTTTAAAAAATATGTTTTTTATTGATTTCAGAGAGAGGAAGAAAGAGGGAGAGAGAGATAGAAACATCAATGATGAGAGAGAATCATGGATCGGCTGCCTCCTGCACACCCCCTACTGGGGATCAAGCCTGCAATCTGGGAATTGAACAGTGACCTCCTGGTTCATGGGTCAACACTCAACCACGGAGCCACACCGGCCAGGCCCATGGTTTTATTTCATTGAGTTAGTCCATGTTTGTGTTTTCCATATCATTGATTACTGCACTTGTTTCGATGATCTCTTTCCTCTGCTTACTTTGGGGTTAATTTGTTCTTTTTCAAGTTCAAGATAAAGCTGTGTTTTAAAGAGGAGGGTCTGGGACAGGGTGTGGCTTTGCATGTTTGTGTATCAAAGAAGGGGCAACATTTCTCTGGCCTCTGGCCCTGTCCCCACTATTCCTGGCCATACCAAGTGAGGGCCCATGGGAACGAGCTCTCGGGTGAGCTGGCCTCCTCGGTGTCCCGTAACTCTCCCAGTAACTCTCCAGGGTCCCGCTGCCCCATAGTCAGCCTTGAAGAATTTAGTAACATGTTGACATTTTCTCCCGCCTTTCTGGACACCCCTTCTTCTGTGCGCTCTGCTAAAGGGGAACCCTCTCCTGGGTCCTATTCCTCCTCACAGGGGCTCACCAGGGGCTGGACGTCACCTCCCTTCATTTCCTGTGACCTCAGCTGTCTCATGAGCTCAAGAAAAATTCCCATTTTGTAGATTAGTTTTCTCCTTGTTAGGTCCACAATTCAGAGGCGCCCTCATATGACCTTGGGAGGAGCACCCGCTCCGATGGGCTGAAAGGGCCCGAAATGCTCACAGCACTCAAGGTTGCTCACATGCGCTACCCTGGCCCTTTCTGTGTCGTTTACTTGTTTATAAATATACATTATTTTGTATTTAAGTAGTTATATTTAAAACTGAGATGAGAAGAGGAACAGATGCTAGAACTTTTCCAGTAGGTAGGTGAGAAATTCTAGTTAATTTTATTGTTCCCATTACACTCTGTTTTCTAAGTTTTCTACAATAAACCCGCAGTTCATGTAAAACAGGAGAGTTTTATAAAACAGAACAAATCAATGAGCATTGCGAAAAGTTAAGTCCATGAGAAATGACCGGGGGGTCTGAGCAGCCAGCATGCTTTTGAAGGGGAACAGTGATGAGGGACCAGCTGCGCTATCAACTATTCAAAATCAAAACAATATGGAGCACGAATACAAAAAGTTGTTTTTCTTTCTCTGAATTGTTTTTAAAAGGTCGATTCAGGTTTAGGTTGTAGAAAGCCAGAGAACACCACTCCCAACCTAACGAGGAGAAAAATAATCTACAAAATGAGAATTTTCCTTGAGCTCACTCTACCAGTGGTCGGCAAACTCATTAGTCAACAGAGACAAATATCACCAGTACAACGATCGAAATGTCTTTTGAGAGCCAAATTTTTTAAACTTAAACTATATAGGTAGGTACATTGTTATTAACTTAATTAGGGTGCTCCTAAGGCTTAGGAAGAGCCACACTCAAGGGGCCAAAGAGCCGCATGTGGCTCACGAGCCGCAGTTTGCTGACCACGGCTCTAACGGAACAAAGGCAAAATAGCAAGAAAAGAAGCACCGGAAGATAGAAACTTTACGGTGGAAAAAGCTACAGTCCCCGGGAAAACATGACAATTCGAACTCCATATGTATCTATTCACACAGCCTCCGCAATCCAGCTGATACGCAGACGAAGATCAGGATGGACACAGAGGAGCCGAAATACACAATAGACTTGACCTACTTGGCGGATAAAGAAGCCACCTCACTCGCAGAAATGTGTTGTGTTTCAGCACAGAGGAGATATGTTTTTAAAAACTGGCCATATTTTTGGCCATTAATTTATCTTAATAAATTTCAAAGGATTAAAGTCATACACAAAAAATGAAGTTATTAATCAGTACAAAAAAGACAACTCTGAATGATGAAATGCCCATCCAAGTAATCCACAAAGCGAGAAAAAAATCATGCAAATTAGAAAATTTGAATTGAGTGGAGGAAAACACAACTGCAGCGCACACCAGAACTCGTGGGAGGCAGGCGGGCCGGCTCGGGGAGAAGCCCTGGTCACGAATATTTACTTCAGGAAGTGACCGATGCTGAAAATTAATGAGCCAAGTATTCATCTCAAAGAGTTTTTTTTTGTTTGTTTTTAAAGAATAAAACCCAAGGAAATAGGAGGAAAAAAATAAAGATGAGCTCCAGAATAAAAGAAACAGAACAGAAGGAAGAGAAAATGAACAAAAACAGGTATGGATTCTTTGAAAATACTTGAGGAGCGAGGGTTCACGTGTCTGAGCCCATTTCGCTAGGACTGGCCTCCGGCCAGGTAGAGCGAGTTGCCGAGACAGGTGTGCTGGCCACGGCAAGGCCTGGACCGCAGCCCAGCCCGCCTGGAGGCGGCAGCGCCCCTCCGACCTGCACGCGGAGCTGCCAGAACGGGGCTGGCGCCGGGGTCTGCCCATCACATCCTGTGGATCCTGACCTTTGATTCCTGGTCAAGGGCACATGCCAGGGCAGGGCAGGTGCCCTCCTACCTGTGCAGCCTCAGGGTCCCAGCCTAGAGGCCGAGGCTCCCTGTCCTGGACTCTGATGGCCTCCACGTTAGACCTCCGTGCACCTGCTCAGGATGCGCCACAGGCGAGGCGCCCGCCCGCCCTTGGCTGATGGCTCCTGCCTCCGAGCTTCCCTCTGTGCACACGGCAAGCCCGCTGGCCACGCGCCCTTGTTCACATGGCAGGACTGATGGAAGAATCTGGAGAAACTGGCTGGAACGAGAGAAAAGGCACAGATACCAAATCGGGAGTGAAAAGGCAGACCTGCAGGTCTTGAGGACGAAAAACATCGTAAGAGGCCCTGGCCAGTGTGGTTAAGTGGTTAGAGCATTGACCCATGCATTGAAGGGTTGTGGGGTTAATTCCTGGTCAAGGGCAGGTGCCTGGCTTGCAGGTTTGATCCCTGGCTCCAGTGGGATGCGTGTGGGAGGCAACCAATCAATGTCTCTCTCTCTCAATCTCTCTCCCTCTCTCCCTTCCACACTCTCTAAAAATCAATAGAAAAAATCGCCTCGGATGAGGATTAACAACAAAAAACATCGTAGGCATAAGCCGAATGGCCACCCATAGCCAGCCAGGTCCTCACTGCTGGAGCCGGCTCCCTCGCAGGCCAGTGACTGCAGGCGGGGTGCAGGCAGGGATCTCCAGGTGGGAGCGTGGCCTGACTCTCTCCTGGGCCCTGATGTGACCGCATGTCCTTGTTAGAGGGAGGCCGAGGGGCCTGGATGGTGGGAGAGGTGGCCGATGGCGGAGGTGGAGCTCGGAGGGTGCACTCGGGGGACGAGGGAGGTGCACCGGGGGAGCTGGAAGCCGCAAAGAAACAGACTCTTCCCTCGAGCGTTGGGGGAGCTGGTGCTCTGACCCTCGACCTCAGCCCTGAGCCCCTGTAGTCGGGAGGCCTCCGCGTCAGGAACTCGATCTGTTTTCGGCCGCGATGGGCCCGCTGTTCTGGCAGCTGCAGGAGAGTGAACAGAGGCTGCCGGGAGGAAACGGTGGCGATTGATATGACATTTTACACGGAATGGACGCATTTCTAGAAAAGTAAAAGTGCCCCCAAGTCGGCACAGACAGAAAGGGAATCTGTAACTGAGAAGCTCTCCATCAGGAGCACTCCAGGTCCAGACGGCCTCCCCGGAGGACTCCCCTCGCTCTCGTGGAGAAGCAGTGCCTCCCACACAGACTGCCAGGGAGAGAGAGGCAAGCTTGCCTGGCACACCCGGGAGACCAGTTCACCTGATGTGAAAAAGAGAGAAGGGTAACAGGAGGAAGAAAAATGACAGGGAACTCTCACTAGTGAATAGAGATGCAAAATTCTAAACAAAATAGTAAAAATCAACCAAACCGCAAGGCACATTTAACATTATAAACTTGAGTGGCGTTTGCCATATTAACAGGTTAAAGGAGAAAAATCACACACTTATTTGAACAGATGCCGAAGAAGCATTTGGTGACATCCAATATTCATTTACAAGAAGAGGGAAGGCTTGGAAAACGGGGAGCATCAAGCAATTCCTCAATCTGATGAAAATCGGCAACAGACACACAGTTACTGGTGGGATGTTGGGAGCTGTCCTTTTGGGGCTGACAGCCAGACAGAGATGCCTGCTACCCCCTCTCACCACTGGCCCGGGGTCCCAGCCAGGGCACTAGGCAATGGAGAGGAGGAAGTCACGGGAGCTGGAAATGAAGGAACAGTTGTCATTATTCTCTGAGCAGGTCATTCTGTGTGTAGTGACTTACAGAGATGCTATAGGTTAAGGTTAGAGTTGATAAGAGTTTAGCAAGTCAGTAGACAACCATCAATTGGATTTTTATATACCAGAGCAGAAAATGAAAATTTTAACAGGTGCTATTTAAATAGTATACACATCATATGCTAATAAAATACACATCATATGCTAATAAAATAGACAACAGATGAAATGAACAAATTCACAGAAAGATACAAACTATCAACACGGACTCAAGAAGAAATAGAAAACCTAAATAAATAGTTAAAGATATTGAATTAATAACCAAATGCCTTCCCACAAGGTCCAGATGGTGAATTCTACAAAAACATTTAAAAAAGAATTAAAGGCAATTCTTTATAAGTGCTTCCAAAAAATATGTCAAAGAGTAGAGAATACTTCAAAAGTCATCCTGAGGCCAGTATTACCTTGATAATAAAACAAGAAAAAGATATCACAGGTATATTATAGACCAATATCTCTTGTGAGTGTGCAAGCAAAACCCTCAATAAAATACAAACCAGTCACATGTAAAAAGGATGATCCACCCTGACCAAGTGGGACTTCTACCAATAATGCAAGCTTGGTTTAACATCCAGGAGTTAATTATTATAATACACCATATCAATAAGATAATAAACAAAAACCACATGGTCATCTAAGTAGTTACTGAAAAGCCTTTGATAAAATCCAACTCCTTTTCATGATGAAAACATTCAACAAACTAGTGAACGTCCTCAATCTGATAGAAAAACCCACAGCTAAGAGCACATGGGATGATGAAACAGGAAGATTTCCCTCTAAGATCAGGGTTAAGACAAGAATGTTCACCCTCGTGGCTTTTCTCTAACCCTGTGCTGGGGGCTCCAGCCTGGGCAAGGAAAAGAGGCATTTGGGTGGGAAAGAAAGAAGTAAAATAGTCTCTCTCTGTAGATGACTTGATCTTGAATGAAAATGCTCAGGAATCTACTACCCCCTAAACTAAGTTACCAGTTCAGTTATTAGAACTAATAAATGAGTTTAAGGTACAAGATCAATATACATAAGTAAATTGTATTTCTATACACTCACAACAAACAATGTGAAAATAAAGTTAGGAAAAGGAATACATTTATAAGAAAGAGCATCAAAAAGAATAAAATACTTAGGAATAGAGTTAACAAAATAAGTGCAAAACCTGTTCTGAAAACTACAAAACATCGTTGAAAGGAATTTAGAAAGGTCTTAATAAATGGAAACACATTTCACGGTCATGGATCAGAATAATTAATATTCTGAAGTTGACAAGATATTGATCTATAGACTTAAGATTCGATGCAAACCGATCTATAGACTCAATGCAATCCCCATCAGAAACCCAGCTGGCTTCTTTGTGCAAATCGACAATCTGATCCAAGTTTATGTGAACATTCAAGGAACCCAACTATACTTGGAGGGCTCACACTTCATTATTTCAACACTCGCCGCGAGCTACAGTAGCGCAGACAGTGTGGTGTCGGCATAAGTGCAGACGTGGAGAGGAATGGATTGGCACTGAGAGCCAGAGGGGCACCTTCAGCACTCTGCTCACTGATGATCGGCAAGGGCACCAAGACCATTAAGTGGGGGGAAGAATAGTCTTTTCAACAAATGGTGCTGGGACAGCTGAGTCCCCACCCGCGAAAGAACAAAATCAGACCTCTCAGTCACCCCTCCTAACGACAAGATTAACTCAAAATGGATCAAAGACCTCAACGTAGGAGCTAAAACTATAAAGCTCTTAGAAGAAGCCATAGCGGCAAATCTTCATGACCTTGGGCTGAGCAATGGTTTCTTAGCCATGACAGCCACAGCACAGCAGTCAAGGAAAAAATAGCTAAATTGGACTTCATTAAGATGAAAAACGTTTGTGCTTCAAAGAATGTAGAGAAAATGAGAAGACAACCCACAGAATAGAGACAATTTTTTGCAAATCCTGTGCTGAGAAGGCCTGTATGCCCCCTTGTATTGAGAAAGCACACTTTGTTTATTCATTCATCAATTATTGGGCATTTGGATTATTTCTACCTTAGAGTCGCTCTCCACACAGCGTCTTTTAGGAAGACCCGGGCCATCAATTTTATTTCCAGAAAAATTGCTGTCTCTGTAAGTGAAGTTTTGGGTAACTCCTTCGAGATGTAATTCACACACTGCACAGCTCACTGATTTTAAAAGTTCAGTGGTTTTTGTTATTGTCACAAGTTGTGCAACATCCCCACAATCAATTGAGAACATTTTCATCATCCCAGAGGAGAGACCTCACAAGCTTTAGCTATCACCTTCTAACGCCCCCCCCCCATGCCACCCAACCAGAAAACTACTAATCTACATCCTATCCTATCTAATAATGAGGGAATATGCTAATTGACCACCACACCCTCACAAGATGGTGGCACCCACAACCAATAAAGAGGGAATATGCTAATTGACTGCCCTGCCCTCAAAGATGGTGGCACCCACAGCCACAAGATGGCAGTGCCAAGTCCCCTCAGCCCCGCCGGGGGGCAGCATGTGCCACACGCCTCATCCAGCCGGAGTCCCCCAGTCCCCTCAGCCCCGCAGGGGAAGGTAGTTGGGGGCGATTGGGCTGGCAGGGGAGGGCAGTTGGGGACGATCATGCTGGCAGGGGAGCAGTTAGATGTCGATCAGGCTGGCAGGGGAGTGGTTAGGGGGCTACCAGGCTGGCATGCAGAGTGGTTAGGGGCAATCAGGCAGGCGGGCAAGTGGTTAGGAGCCAGCAGTTCTGGATTGTGAGAGGGATCCCAGATTGGAGAGGATACAGCAGGCTGGGCTGAGGGACAGGAATCAAACCAGTGACCTCTTGGTGCATGGCACAGCACTCAACCACTGAGCCGCCCCAGCCAGGCTCTTTTCACTTTCTTAATGGTATCTTTTGAAGCACAGAAGTTTTAAATCTAGATGAAGTCCACTATCTCTTTTTTCTTTGATTGCTGTACTTTTGGTGTCGCAGCTAAGAAACCATTGCTCAGTCCAAGGTCATGAAGATTGACACCTGATTTCTCCTGAGAGTTGTAGAGTTTTAGCTGTTACATTTAGGTCATTGATCCGCCTGGAGTTGATTTCCTATAGGGTGTGAGGTAGGGGTCTGACTTCAGGGCTTGGCCGGTGGGTGTCCAGCTGTTTGGCACCTTGACAAGATGAGTTTGTGAGCCCTTCCCCTGGGCCAGGCTGTTCTAGGTGCTGGGGCTGCTCACAAGCCCTGCTCTTAGGGAGCTCATTCCCCGGGAGGGGGAGTCATTCAACAGCGAACGAAGGGAAATGTCACTCAGGAGGAGATGAGCGCCAGGAACCCCCACAGGACGAGGGCGATGGAGCAGCGTGTGGTGGGAGCCGCAGCTTCCTGAGGGTGGGCCTGCCGTTAGCAGAGATCTCGGGAGAGGGGAGGAGGAAGCCTGGTGGAGAGAGGGGCGAGCCCCCAGGGGGAGGAACAGCGAGTGAGAAAGCCTTGAATCAAGACTCTGCTTGGTGCATTGACGAAGAGGGCTGGGGTGGGGCAGCGTGGAGAACAGGGAGTGGACTAGCGGTATAGGTGCCCCGGGGCCTCCGGGGGGGAGGGGCAGGGTCCCTCTCTTAGCACATTGCTGTCTCTCCTACCAGACTTTTCCATTGCAACTACGCATGTGTATGGAGATGATCATTTTAACAAAAACGAGGTCAGGCGTATGGCCACGCTTTCATAACCTCTGAAAAGGCAGCGCTGCAGGTGAGCAGTGCACCCTGGGAGGGGCAGCCGGCCCCTGTGGTTAGTGTCAATGGCTTAGTGCGTGGGCAGCAGCACAGGGGCAGTCGGCCCTGCGCACATGCCCTTACTGAGGAGCTCAGGGTAACGTCCTTGGAGTGACCTTCTGAGCCACGGGGCATGCGTGTTTGTGAGTTGTTGCTGTGGTTACGGCCCTCCCTGTTGGAGCTCAGGGATGGGACCTGGACACACGGCATCCGTCCCCTTTGTCTGAGCTCTCTGAGCATCTCGGAGGGATTCTTCCTGCCCCCAGGCCGGGAGAGAAGGACCGAGAAGGATCGTGGCCACATTTCCCTGTGGCTCCCGGGACTTGCCTCCCTGCCCCACGCTCTTACCTCTGATGGTGCGGGGTCATCTGTACCACCCAGGAGCCCAGGGGCGCAGGGGGTGCCTCTTCCCAGCCCAGCCCCCTCCATGTGCAGAGGTCCTTCTCCAGGAATAGCTGTGGCTGGAGAACTCGGGCCCAAATGAATCCCTGTTGGCGGCTTTAAAAATAGACAGGCCTTCATGCAGGTAATTTGTTAATGCCGAGATTAGCACAACATGCCGATTGGCTCCAAAGCCAGAGTTCTCTCTTTGCCTTTGTGTCCTCACAGTCCTCCAGCCCGCAAGTAGCTAAAGCACAGCGTTTGCCCCTGGCCAGGCCCTGCTCCAGGTGAACTGGGGAACCGGAGGGTGGAGGTCCAGGCACAGGGAAGTGGGGGGAACGTGGGGAGAGGAGCCAGGCTGACACACACGCGCCTGGAATCGGAGCGCCAGGCGGGAGACAAATGGAAAATTTTGGAATGTAATTAACGCACTGGGGTCCTTCAGCCCAGCGGAGGTCAGTTTGCAGACGCCAGTTTCCACGCCGGCTGTGGGTCCCCGAGAGGTCGGCTCCGCAGAGATAACAGGAAGCTGCTGTGCAGGCCAGGCGCTGATTTGTCTTGGAGACAATCCCTGTGGTGTCTGAGGAAGCTTCGTTACCAGGCACCACCGGTCAAGGGAAGCGGCCATCCCGATGGGTGGGGACACCCAACACCCTCCACCCTCGTGGGCAGGAGGCTGGGATTTGAACCCCAGTGTCTGCTAGCCCCCACTGAAAGCCATGGCCAGGGCACCCCCACTCCTGCCCACCGTCTCTGAGATGAGAGCATCAGAGAGCAGGAACCGCGCCTGGGACGCACAGACCGCACATCAGGAGTGGCCGGCGTGACCCGGCTGCCCTAGTGGAACTGTCAAGGCCCCGGGACTCCATGAGGAGGCTGCTCCTCGCCTCTCCGCACCTCAGTCTACCCCTCTGTAAAGTGGGGAGAGATCCCAGGGGCGCTTGGTGTTGTGGGTTGTGGTGAGAAGTTTATGGGATGACAGGAGGAAGCCCTTAGAACAGCGCCCACCCTGCTCCCCCGGGTCGTCCTGTCTTCACGTTTCCATAGAACTTTCTTGTCCACAAAGCTGTCCCCGGTCCCCATGGCAGCCGTCTACTGGGGCTGTCCTCCCCTTTATTAAGCTCAGAGCTGGGAGGGCCCTGTAACGCGGGCAGAAGGGCGGCAAAGCTCTCCGTGGCCACCTCGCTCTGCAGGCCAGACAGCCACGCGACTTGGATGCCTTCCACGTCCCGGGGACATGAGTCAGGTCGCCTGGGAGACGAGGAGAGAAATCAGACAGGAGCCTGTGACCAGACAGCTCCTAGCACCTCCGCCCAAACAGACTTCACAGCACAGTGTCCTCACAAGGAGGCAGGCCTCTGCGCATCCGCCTGCGGGGACGGGGAGCTCACCACCTGACGGGCCAGCTCCTCTCAGAACCCCACATCTCTGTCTGTGAAGAAGTTCTTTCCTTTAAAAAAAGTTGTGTCATGTTTGTCTTTTTTGTTTGTTTTTGTTATAAACGTGCTCCCAGAAGCAGGCTGGCACAGCCTTCCGGTGCGTGCGGCAAGAGCATCCGAGAAGGAGGAGGGGAACTCCTGGCTCCTCCTCACACTCACCAGGCGACACCAGGTTGCTTGCCAGGGGATCGCGCCAGGTTTCACAATTACTGTTCCATCAATTTCTCAAAATTCCATTTGGTTCTTTTTCAAATCTCAAGTCGTTTTTAGAATCTCTGTTCCTAAGTCACACGTTCAGCCCTCCCCCTTTGTGGCCCTTCGGTCACATTAAACAGCCGGCTTTCCTGGCCGTCCTCTGACTGAGTCCTGCGCCAGCCAGCCGCACTTCGGGGGCTCGGGAGGCCTCTGCGAGCTCCCCTTCCGGAGCCGCCCCTTCCCCGCCTCTACCCTCACTGCTTCCCGGGACTTGCTTGTGCGCAGGAGCCTGCCGACCCCCCACAGCCGCTGGAGCTGTCCTCTAAGTGCCGGCTTTTTGCAGATGCAGCGGGAGGCTGGCTGCGGCCCGGGTCGGGTCCGGGGTCACGGCCCCTCTGCTCAGTGTCTCCAAGGGCGGCGAGCCTGCTGTTCACCCTCCTGAGCTCAGCCAGGCCCCGTGGCTCGTGGGCGACCGATGGGACACAGAGTGGCTGAGCTTCAAGAAGGGCAGTGGCTGCCACCACGACACCCCATGGGGTCGCCCCAGGGTCACCCACCCTTTCTGACGAGGAAGCTGAGGTCCTGGGGAGAAGTGCCAGCACAGAGCCCGGTGCAGGCCACGGCTCGCAGCCTCCGCCCTGAGCACGGCGGGCGCAGCTTTATTTTTGCTGCGATTCTTCTACTTTTCTGGCACCAGAGGCACCCGTCCCATCCCTGCACAATAGTCCCACCTGCCTGAGGCTCAGAGCCCCTCGGAGCGGCGTTTCCCTCTTCCTGGTGATGCGCACAGTCCACCTGCCTGTGCTGTGAGGGAGGCAGGGAAAGGCCAGGGTGGGGGACGCTCTGAGCAGAGGCCCTTCATGTCGCAGCCAGGCAGCCACTGCCTCCAGCCAGGAGGCGCCGAGGGTCCGCTGGGCCGAGCTGAGAGCCACGGCGACCTGAGGGGAAGCCGCCCTCTGGGAAGGACAGCTGGGCGGCAATGCCCTCCCTGGTTCCTCCAGGGCAGCTGGGCGGCAATGCGCTCCCCGGTTCCTCCAGGGCAGCGGGTGCAGCCTGGCCTCGAGAGACGCCCCCTGCAGCCTCTCCCGGGGTCCAGGATGGTCACCTGCCCGGCTGCTCAGCCTGGACTCAGGGCGACATCAAGGGCGCCTCGGGGATGGCCGGTCACGGCCCTGACATGTTCCTGCGCAGCAGAGCAGCGGGTCCCAGGACTCCCGGGCAGCTCACCCCGGAGGCAAGTGGGACCTCTGGCAATGCCGCCCCTAGGCCTCAGCCACGTGACCTGCCATCCCCCAGCCCCTCTGTGATGCCTGTGCCCAGGGCTGGTGACAATGAGGACACAGGGAGCCAGCCCAGGCCGTGCCCTGTGGCAGCTCACAGTCACTCAGCTAGAGATGTGTCCCTGAGTGTGGGGCCCAGCCGGGAGAGGCACGGAGGGCCTGCTGGAGGAAAGGTGAGTAGCATGAGTGTGTACATCTCTTCTGAACCTGGTCAATTCCTGCTTCACCTTTAGACCTTGGCTCAAACACCACTTCCTCCAGGAAGCCTTCCCTGATCTCACCCTCCTGGCAATCCCCTAGGACAGATGACCCTCCATGACCTTCTCCATCAGGTAGCCCCTGAAGCAATGGGATTACGTGATTAATATCATATTCCCCACCCCCCACCCCCCACCCCGCATCCCAGACCATGTCACCTTTGGCCCCTGGAGGAGTCCTAGTATCAGCACAGGCTCCGGCAACACCTAACAGCCTGGCGGGATTGACCCCCTCTGGGCCTCGCGTCCTCATCTGTAACGGGTACAGGAGGGCCCATCCCAGGCCGGCGTGAGGCTTCAGTGGGGGACAGCAGCACAGGCCTGAGCGGGAAGCAAGTGTTCCACATGTGTCAGCAATTCTTACTTTGTAGGTGAGTGCCTGGCACTCCATCCCCACCCCTCCATCCCCCTATCCCTCCATCCCCATCCCCTATCCCCTATCCCCCACCCCTCCATCCCCCTATCCCTCCACCCCCATCCCTTATCCCCCACCCCTCCATTCCCCCATCCCCCACCCCTCCATTCCCCTATCCCTCCATCTTCCATCTCCCCATCCCCCATCTCTCCATCCCTCCATCTACCCCTCCATACCCCCTCCCTGCCTCTTTCCTTCTTGCCTACCCGTCACATCCCAACCCTAGATGAGGCTTCTCCCCTTGGGGTTTGCGTCCACAGGGCTTGCTAAGCCCACCGTCTCTTTGTGGTTCTGGATCCTGGCGCTGTGGCCCCAACAGGAGCCTGAGAGACGGGGGCTGGGGGCTCACGCGGCACGTGACACCATTGCTGTCCCAGAGCCCTCACCTGCCTCCAGACCGAGGCGCCTCGGGTCACCTGCTCACCTGCCCTGGTTTCCGGGAGGCATGAGGAGGGAGTGCCTACAGGTCTGGCTGGCAGGGGTGCAGACCCAGGTCTCAGCAGCGTCTGGCAGGTCGTTGAGGCTCAAGAGCAGCTGCTTGCACGCACACCTGTCTCCCTTTGCTGTTGGCGTGGAGGCGGGGCCGAGGCACCGGGACGGGAGGCAGCACCAGGAGAGCGAGGTTAGTGTGTCCCTGTCTGCGGGGTCTGCACAGGCAGGGGGCCGGGAGGAGGGCGCGGAGCTCCCCACGGAGGCTCAGGCCGCTGCCCTGGGAGGTGAGCCTGCAGCGCCTGTGCCCCGGCGGAGGGTCCACGTGGGCCAGGGAGGGAGGCGTTGGGTGCAGGATGCCATGTAACTGGGGACACCTGAGGGGGCCGAGCAGGTGAGAGTGGAGGGGAAGTGGAGACTTCTGAGCGTTGAGACGGGGCTCCAACCTCGTCCTTCATCACCCGGGCCTGTCTCTGCTGTACCCCGGTCATTGGCATTCGAATCCAGGGTGACCTCACCCCGAGACCTGTAACCTGATCACATCTGCAAAGGCCCTTTTCCCAAACAAGGTCACCGTCATAGGCTCCAGGGTTCAGATGTGACCTATCTTCAGGGGCCGCCATCCCACCCACTGCAGGCACCCCCCGCCCCCCACCCCGTGTCCAGGGCACCTTTGCTCCCCGAACTCTGGCCGAAGGGGTTCGGGAGAGGAGGGTCCGGCCCGGCCCGGCCTGTGTGGCTGGTGAATCTGGGGAAGTCCCTTCCCCGCTCCTGGCTGAGCTTCCTGCCTGTGATGAGAGGATTGTGGTGGCGGCTCCGTGGGGTGTCCCTGTGCCCCGAGGACGCTCACGCACAACAGGGTCATGGTCACTCGGGTCTGGAGCAGCTCCCGGGAGCCAGACCCCCGTCCCCAGGGTGGAGAGCTGGGGAGGCCGGCGTCCCCAGGGAGCCGAGCCCGCTCCTCCCGCCCACCAGGGCCCGAGAATAGCTCTGATGTCACTCATCATTGTCCCTTTCTCCCGCACGGAAAGCCACCAAGCGAGAAAAAGGGATTCTTTTCTGAAATTGCTTTTCTGCGATCTTTGAGAGGCTGTGGTGCCCGCGTGTGGTTAATTCCCAGCCCGTGAACGGTGGGCCCGCCTCGGGCTGAAGAGAAGCGGGGATGCAGTTACAGCTGAAAATGAGACCGAGGCGCCAGGACCTGCCGCTTCTCCAGAATCAATACAAATCCTCCTGTCGGAGGCGGCCTTGCTGGCGGCAGGGGGGCGGCCCGAGGCCTCAGCCTCCTTCCTGTGCATCAGCACGGGGGGCCCTGGGCGGAGACCCAGGGCACAGCCGGCTCCCGCCCCTCAGACCCCGGCCCCAGGCAGGGCTGCAGGCCGGAGCTCCGAGGTCTTTTCCGGGTCTCGGAACAGAAACAGCTCAGGCGTGGAGCCCTGGTCTGCGCAGCTTTCCAGTGACCTTGAGCGAGAAAGGCCAGCGATCGTTCCCTCTTCTGTGAAGTGGGATAGTAATTCCTGAGTTGCAAGTGGATTGTAAGGAACAGATGGACTTTGAAAATTCGGATGGTTTCTCCCCGACAATTACTCCAAGAACTCGCCCTGAGGTGTCACTGGTGACCTGTGCGGAACCCCCTGAACACGGCAGCTCTGTCCGGTGGGAGGAGAGGAGCGGCCCCGCCTCCACAGAGGCCTGGCCAGGAAAGGCCTAGCCCACCGTGGGCTGGGGACCCGCCTGCAGGAACACAGGTCTGCGAACACCAAGGCTCCGAGCACAGCGCCCTGTCACCAAGCCCCGGACATGGACCAGCCGGCGCGGCCAGGGCAGGCCACCCTCAACCCAGCTGCACTGGCATCGCAGGCCCCTCCTGGAGCGCTTGGGGAGCCCTGAGCAGGACCCCTGTTCCCAGTGGTTTTTAGTGGCCTTATCTGAACCGGGGGCAGGGAGACCAGGCTTTTAGCAGTAACCATAGCTCAGCGCCAGGCACACTCCCAGGGCTTTCCGCACCACAGTGCAGCCACTGGACACGAGAGACACGCGTGTTTCAGGGGCCACTAAGAGTCTACAACTTCTGACAAACCGAGACACACCCTGACTGTGAGGTGCGCTGGGAGCTCAGAGGCGGCCAGGATGAAACAGGAATCAATGAAACAGCATCGATGAGCTCGTCTATGCTCCCCACAGTCTCCAGCAGGATGCGTTGCCCCATTGTCCAGACGAGAACACCGAGGCACAGAGACGTGATGTAACTAAGTTATTCTGGTGGCAGAGCTGGGACTCGACCCAGGGCCACCTGGGCCTCTGCTGTACTCACTCCCTCAACGGGTGCCCGACCCTGGGGCAGGGGGCCGGGAGTTGAGGGGGTTACGGGGGGTACGGCAAGTTGGTAACCCGGGGCAGGCCAGGAGTCTGGGGGAGGCAACGTGGTCACACTGCCGCCTCCGCGTCCCTCCTCTGTGCTCAGGGCTGCAGCCTTCTCCACAGGAGAGGGGCGGGGTCCCCTGTACACAGCTCCGGGTGGCGTTACCCCACAGCCAGCCCTTCTCTTGGATTCTTGCAGAGCTGGAAGGTGAAGGCAGGACTGGCAAATGCCTTTCATCTTCTACGCCGACCCCAGCCCATCAGCCGAGGCTGTGGCTCTGTGCGGAGGAGGGCAGAGGCCCGGTTGGGACGGGGAAAGCTGCCGCCGTGTCTTCAAGGACATCAGCAGGAGGGGGGAGCCCAGGGCTGGGGCTTTCCAGGCCTGGGCTGGGGAGCAGTGGGGCCCTTTAACGTAGGAGGACCCGAGAGCCGAGAGCCCACCGCCTGCCCAGGAAGGTGAAGGGTCTCCCCAGCATCCAGCTCACGGTGGCCTCTCTGAAGTCCAGGCTTCGCCGCCACGGCGTGGGGAAGAGGAGAGGCGGGTGGGGAAGAGGAGAGGCGGGTGAGGTGGGCATCTGGGGTGGTGAGGGACCTCCTGGCGCCGTCCACAGCCTGGAGTTTGTGGAACCCGGGGGGGGGGGGGGGGGGGGCTGCCGCGCCCCCCCCCGGGGGGGGGGGGGG
>JAWPEG010064503.1:206762328-206795261 GCA_035771395.1 Myotis vivesi | reverse complement strand
GGGGGGGGGGGCGGGGGGTGGCTGCCGCGTGCCCGCTGGGCTTCCACAGGGCACCCGCACAGAGTCCCTGCCCTGGCAGCTCTTTCACTCCCATAACAGGCCACAGTTCGGCTGCAGGGAGCAGAGGCGTGTGTGGGGTGTGGTGTAAGCGGGTGGCAGGCATCCACGGGGGAAGGGGGGGCTCCTTCAGGTCCTGCTGAGCCGCCCACTGTCCCACGGCTGCCGGCAGCTCCGAATCGTCCTGTCGCCAGGGCAGCAGCACCTGGTCAGCACGCGGGGAGCCTCGCACAGGCCTTTCCCCCGTGAACCCCACGCTGTGTGAGGTGGGTGTGACTGCCGTGTCCGCACGGGTGGAGATGTGGGCGGGTGTGAGCCCAGGACGGCCCGGCTCCCATGCCCCCCTTGTCCTCGGGGGGGGCCCCCAGACAGCGGCCGGGGAGTCGCTGCAGAGGAGCCGGCTCTGGAACATTCCAGGGACAGCTCTTAGGAGGCACTTTTCATCTTTAAGGGAGAGCTGGTATTTTTTGAGGGTGGCAGACCTTCCAGGGTTGGGTGAGCCAGGCCTGCACCCACCTCCCCTCCAAGAAGGGGCCCAGCAGAGGAGGAAGAGGCAGGATGGGGGGCTGGAGGGGCCCCGAGTCTGCCCCCAGAGCCAGAGGGTTCAGGCCAGATCAGGCTTAGCAGCAGGTGAGATTGCTTACTTCCCAACTGCCTCTGGGAACAGAGAAAAACGGAAATCAATTACGTGCAGAATTGTCAGTCGGAAGAAAGCTGTCGCCCTCGGTTTAGAATTTACAAACAGCTCATTAAGCTGCAGGGAGGAGCTGTCGTCAGCCTGCTGGCCGGGGTGGGGGGCCCAGGGAGCAGGGCAGGGGCGCTGGGGTACCCCCGGACTCCTCCCCCCCCCCGGGCCGTCCTCACCAAGGCTGCTCAGAGCTTTCGTGTGATGGGTCGGGGTTGGGGGGCCCACACACCAGCCTGGTCCTGAGTCCCCGGTGACTCCCCTGCAGCCAGGCTGGAGGGGCTAAGACCGGGCCGCGGCCCACGGCGCCAGGCCCGCCTGCTCGCTCCCCATGTGTCCTGTCTCCGGCCCCCTGAGCCCCCGCTTCGAGGCTGCACAAGCCCTTCGCCATGGCTGCAGGGACCCAGCGCCCTGTCTGGCTTCCTGATCGCACAGCCCTGTTCCCGCGGGTCACCCAGGGCCCTGGGCCCAGGACTCTGAGCCCGGCGCTGCGGGCTCCGGCGTCCACAGGGGGCTCCGGTGTTGTAGGCCTGGCTGTGGGGCCTCCAGCTGGTCCCTCTGTCCTGGGCCCAGGTGGAGCATGACTAGGGAAGGCGCATGCTTAGTTCCCCCTAGAGTAAGAGGGAGTGTGGAGGGAGGGGCCTGAGTGGCAGAGTGGCAGGTGGCAAAAGGGCCGGAAGGCACGAGGTATGGGGGGATCCCTGCTGTCTTTTTCAAGGAACATGACTCTGCTAAGGGAGTGTCACCAGGAGCCTGAGGATGCTCACGGGTGGGGAGGAGTCAGTGACATGACTGACCCGGAGCCAGTGTGCCCGGCCTGTGCTTGGGTCCCGGACATGACAGGGACGGAGCCAGACCTGCCCCTGCTTCCTGGGCAGGATACTAGGAAGCATCAGGGCTTCCTGTGGACATGAACGACAGAGAAAATCCATGGCGGAGCTGGGAGGCTGTGGGCTTCGTTACCAAGGCTGGTCAGCGGTACAGCCTCTGAAGAGGAGGGGACTCTGAGCTGAGGTTCGAGGGACAAGGAGGAACCTGCCTGCTGAGAGCAAGAACCAAGTCCCTGAGGCAGCAAAGAGCTTGAAGCACTTGAGGGACAAGAAGAAGGTCTGTGTGGAGGTGAAGGTGGAGGAAGGTCTGTGTGGAGGTGAAGGTGGAGGAAGGTTTGTGTGTGGAGGTGAAGGTGGAGGAAGGTCTGTGCTGGAGGTGAAGGTGGAGGAAGGACTGTGTGTGGAGGTGAAGGTGGAGGAAGGTCTGTGCTGGAGGTGAAGGTGGAGGAAGGTCTGTGTGGAGGTGAAGGTGGAGGAAGGTCTGTGTGTTGGAGGTGAAGGTGGAGGAAGGTCTGTGTGTTGTAGGTGAAGGTGGAGGAAGGTCTGTGTGGAGGTGAAGGTGGAGGAAGGTCTGTGTGGAGGTGAAGGTGGAGGAAGGTCTGTGTGTTGGAGGTGAAAGTGGAGGAAGGTCTGTGTGTTGGAGGTGAAGGTGGAGGAAGGTCTGTGTGGAGGTGAAGGTGGGAGGAAGGTCTGTGTGGAGGTGAAGGTGGAGGAAGGTCTGTGTGTTGGAGGTGAAGGTGGAGGAAGGTCTGTGTGTGGAGGTGAAGGTGGAGGAAGGTCTGTGTGTTGGAGGTGAAGGTGGAGGAAGGTCTGTGTGTGGAGGTGAAGGTGGAGGAAGGTCTGTGTGTTGGAGGTGAAGGTGGAGGAAGGTCTGTGTGTGGAGGTGAAGGTGGAGGAAGGTCTGTGTGTTGGAGGTGAAGGTGGAGGAAGGTCTGTGTGTGGAGGTGAAGGTGGAGGAAGGTCTGTGTGTTGGAGGTGAAGGTGGAGGAAGGTCTGTGTGTGGAGGTGAAGGTGGAGGAAGGTCTGTGTGAAGGTGAAGGTGGAAGAAGGTCTGTGTGTTGGAGGTGAAGGTGGAGGAAGGTCTGTGTGTTGGAGGTGAAGGTGGAGGAAGGTCTGTGTGTGGAGGTGAAGGTGGAGGAAGGTCTGTGTGTTGGAGGTGAAGGTGGAGGAAGGTCTGTGTGTGGAGGTGAAGGTGGAGGAAGGTCTGTGTGTTGGAGGTGAAGGTGGAGGAAGGTCTGTGTGTGGAGGTGAAGGTGGAGGAAGGTCTGTGTGTTGGAGGTGAAGGTGGAGGAAGGTCTGTGTGTGGAGGTGAAGGTGGAGGAAGGTCTGTGTGTTGGAGGTGAAGGTGGAGGAAGGTCTGTGTGTGGAGGTGAAGGTGGAGGAAGGTCTGTGTGTTGGAGGTGAAGGTGGAGGAAGGTCTGTGTGTGGAGGTGAAGGTGGAGGAAGGTCTGTGTGTTGGAGGTGAAGGTGGAGGAAGGTCTGTGTTTGGAGGTGAAGGTGGAGGAAGGTCTGTGTGTTGGAGGTGAAGGTGGAGGAAGGTCTGTGTGTGGAGGTGAAGGTGGAGGAAGGTCTGTGTGGAGGTGAAGGTGGAGGAAGGTCTGTGTGTTGGAGGTGAAGGTGGAGGAAGGTCTGTGTGTGGAGGTGAAGGTGGAGGAAGGTCTGTGTGGAGGTGAAGGTGGAGGAAGGTCTGTGTGTTGGAGGTGAAGGTGGAGGAAGGTCTGTGTGTGGAGGTGAAGGTGGAGGAAGGTCTGTGTGGAGGTGAAGGTGGAGGAAGGTCTGTGTGTTGGAGGTGAAGGTGGAGGAAGGTCTGTGTGTGGAGGTGAAGGTGGAGGAAGGTCTGTGTGGAGGTGAAGGTGGAGGAAGGTCTGTGTGTTGGAGGTGAAGGTGGAGGAAGGTCTGTGTGTGGAGGTGAAGGTGGAGGAAGGTCTGTGTGAAGGTGAAGGTGGAAGAAGGTCTGTGTGTTGGAGGTGAAGGTGGAGGAAGGTCTGTGTGTTGGAGGTGAAGGTGGAGGAAGGTCTGTGTGTGGAGGTGAAGGTGGAGGAAGGTCTGTGTGTTGGAGGTGAAGGTGGAGGAAGGTCTGTGTGTGGAGGTGAAGGTGGAGGAAGGTCTGTGTGTTGGAGGTGAAGGTGGAGGAAGGTCTGTGTGTGGAGGTGAAGGTGGAGGAAGGTCTGTGTGTTGGAGGTGAAGGTGGAGGAAGGTCTGTGTGTGGAGGTGAAGGTGGAGGAAGGTCTGTGTGTTGGAGGTGAAGGTGGAGGAAGGTCTGTGTGTGGAGGTGAAGGTGGAGGAAGGTCTGTGTGTTGGAGGTGAAGGTGGAGGAAGGTCTGTGTGTGGAGGTGAAGGTGGAGGAAGGTCTGTGTGTTGGAGGTGAAGGTGGAGGAAGGTCTGTGTGTGGAGGTGAAGGTGGAGGAAGGTCTGTGTGTTGGAGGTGAAGGTGGAGGAAGGTCTGTGTGTGGAGGTGAAGGTGGAGGAAGGTCTGTGTGTTGGAGGTGAAGGTGGAGGAAGGTCTGTGTGTGGAGGTGAAGGTGGAGGAAGGTCTGTGTGGAGGTGAAGGTGGAGGAAGGTCTGTGTGTTGGAGGTGAAGGTGGAGGAAGGTCTGTGTGTGGAGGTGAAGGTGGAGGAAGGTCTGTGTGGAGGTGAAGGTGGAGGAAGGTCTGTGTGTTGGAGGTGAAGGTGGAGGAAGGTCTGTGTGTGGAGGTGAAGGTGGAGGAAGGTCTGTGTGGAGGTGAAGGTGGAGGAAGGTCTGTGTGTTGGAGGTGAAGGTGGAGGAAGGTCTGTGTGTGGAGGTGAAGGTGGAGGAAGGTCTGTGTGGAGGTGAAGGTGGAGGAAGGTCTGTGTGTTGGAGGTGAAGGTGGAGGAAGGTCTGTGTGTGGAGGTGAAGGTGGAGGAAGGTCTGTGTGGAGGTGAAGGTGGAGGAAGGTCTGTGTGTTGGAGGTGAAGGTGGAGGAAGGTCTGTGTGTGGAGGTGAAGGTGGAGGAAGGTCTGTGTGTTGGAGGTGAAGGTGGAGGAAGGTCTGTGTGTGGAGGTGAAGGTGGAGGAAGGTCTGTGTGTTGGAGGTGAAGGTGGAGGAAGGTCTGTGTGTGGAGGTGAAGGTGGAGGAAGGTCTGTGTGGAGGTGAAGGTGGAGGAAGGTCTGTGTGAAGGTGAAGGTGGAAGAAGGTCTGTGTGTTGGAGGTGAAGGTGGAGGAAGGTCTGTGTGTTGGAGGTGAAGGTGGAGGAAGGTCTGTGTGTGGAGGTGAAGGTGGAGGAAGGTCTGTGTGTTGGAGGTGAAGGTGGAGGAAGGTCTGTGTATGGAGGTGAAGGTGGAGGAAGGTCTGTGTTGGAGGTGAAGGTGGAGGAAGGTCTGTGTGTTGGAGGTGAAGGTGGAGGAAGGTCTGTGCTGGAGGTGAAGGTGGAGGTAGGTCTGTGTGTTGGAGGTGAAGGTGGAGGAAGGTCTGTGCTGGAGGTGAAGGTGGAGATCGGTCTGTGCTGCAGGTAAAGGTGGAGGTGAGAGGTGGGTCTGAGAGAGAGCAGAGATTTAGAGAACAGACCAGGACTCTGAAGACTATTCTAAAGAGAACAGAGGCCAGGGAGGAATGCAGGACATGAAGCCCCTGGGACTTCTGCATTTGGCCCAGACAGAGCGAAGGGCACTAGGCTCTGGCATAGTCAACAATGATGAACTTGGGTTAATTAGGAGAAAGGGACAGGATTGAGGGGTTAGAGGGGAGGCCTCTGAGTCTGCCACCCATTTCCTGGATCCAGAGAGTGTGATAGCTAGTGGTCAATGGGCAGTGCCGGGCTGTGGTCCATGGGGAAGGCAAGCCCACAGGAGCCTGCGATTGCCAGTCCTCTCTGGGGGCCTCCGAGCACAGCCCAGGGACCTGGGTCTGGGCAGAGGTCAGAGGTAGTGGAGAGACAGCAATTAGCCTTCAGACCAGCAGGTAAGATATCAGAGAGGAGCTCTGCCCAAGTGGGGCCCAGAGTTAATGTGGGCTCTGTTATTGGGTCTACAGCCGGGGGCTGAGCTGTATATTTGCAGAGCAAGACTGTCCAAGACTTTCAAGAAGTGGACTCAATGGGAACCGAGAGCAACATCAAAACATGGGCGGGCTGAGCTGAGCTGGGGAGGAGCCGGCTGGGGCACAGAGGGAGCCCAACTTGGCCAGATGGAGACGTAGCACTTTGTTAATATTCCTGCATCCCACTGAGACCCCAGAAGCCGGGTCTGAGGAATAGGGACCATGTAGTGGAAGAGTTATACGAGACCCTCCGAACACAGCCTGAGACCGGGCCCCCAAGAGATCTGCAGGGAAAACTAAGTTCAGGGGTGCTTCCTGCCCACCGAGGGCCTGGAAACCCACTGGCTGTCTTTTTTTTTAATATATTTTATTGATTTTTTACAGAGAAGAAGGGAGAGAGATAGAGAGTTAGAAACATTGGATCAGCTGCCTCCTGCACACTCCCCTACTGGGTAGGTGCTTGCAACCAAGGTACATGCCCTTGACTGGAATCGAACCTGGGACCCTTCAGTCTGCAGGCCGACGCTCTATCCACTGAGCCAAACCGGTCAGGGCCCGCCGGCTGTCTTCATACCCACACAAACCACGTCCACGCCGAGTCTATATGAGTTCAAGGCGACGAGCTCGTCGTGTAAGCGCTTGGGAAAACAGGAAGCGTCCCTTAGAGGACAATGGCAGAATCCAGCGTCTCTGCAACTGGCCACCCACAATGCCCAGCACACGATCACAAAATCACTAGACACACAAACACATGGGAGCATGTGACTCGCAGTCGAGGACAACAGCCAGCCAATAGCAATTACACTGAGATGGCCTTGATGTGGGGCTCCAAGGACGAAGGCTTGAAAGCAGCCATTACAGATGTGTGCAGGGAGGAAGCACATTAAAGTAATTAAGGGGTATGGCCTTAGGGGGCGAGCAGACAGGAAATCTCTGCAGGAGAATGAAAACTGTTTCTTTCAACAAATGCAAACTCGGCGATTGAAAAGAAGGATAAGGGCAATAGAAATGCACAGAGCATTTGAGGGGCCAGGTGACACGAAAAGACAGGGACCCCGAGAACAGATCAATACAAATGGCCCACATTTAAGAACAGATATTTTTAAAAAAGAGTGAACAGGGCAGAGAAAGGGCACCCTTTTCAACAAACAGTGCAAGCCTGCTCTGACCCGGGCCCCATTCTGCCCCCTCCCCACCCCAGGCCCCTGCCGAGGCTCTGCTGGGCTCCCCAGGTCCCATCGGGGCTCAGGGACCCCGACTGAGCTGGCGTGGGCTCGGGGCAGGGCCGCTGAGCCTCGGAGGAGCCGCCTGCGAAGGCCCGTGGGACAGGGAGCCAGGAGGGCACAGGGCGGTGGGTCCCCTCCCTCCAGATCACCAGGTTGAGAGTAAATATCTGTCAGTCACTGTCCTCCTCCCCGCTGCCTTGTCCTCTCTCTTCTGCCAAGACCCAGCTGTCCCTCTCAGCGGCTCCCTGGCCACCTCGCCCTCCAGTCCAACCTCTCTCCCATGCTGCGCTCTATGTGTCTCTCCCATTCTCCATCTCCCACTCATCCTTTCTCTGTCTCCATCCCTCTCTGAGTGTCCCTCTCTGCCTGTGTGTTTCTGTCAGTGTGTCTCTCCTTGTCTCGCTGTGTTTCTGTCTGCCACGACCCTGCCCCTCCCCCTCCCCTGTGAGTGACAGGGCAGCAGGATGGGGCTAGAATTAGACCAGCAGCTGGGAGGCCAGCTGCCACTCTCTCCTCTCTGCCTGGGGTCTCCCCCCCGCACCCCCCACGCTGGGGCATCTGTTCTGGGGGTGGGCAGATTTTCAGGGCCCTCTAGAGAGGGGGACCCAGTCATTGAAGCCCTGAATCGGGCCTGGGTCAGAGTGCTGTGGCCAACAAATCACAGGCAGGTGGGGTGTCCTGGCTGGGCTGAGGCTCCCTGGGGAGGATGCAGTGGCCCACTGGTACCCAGTGTGGGGCAGCCAGGACTCACAGGGGGCGCTCTGGGCTCTGTCCCCCTGGAGTGACCGTCCCCTGGGCTCCACAGCTGCTCAGTCCAGAGCACAGACCCCTGGACCGGCCCCAAGGCCTGTGAGCAGGATGAAGTCTCAGGTCCCAGGGAGTGAGTGATGGGGGTGCTGCTGACCCTGGAGCTCCTCACTGTGAAAGGGGCCAAGTCCTTTTGGGGCCTTTTTGGGGAGTTCCTTCAGCCTCGATCTATCCTCTCGTCCTTCCTGTCTCCCCTCTGGGCTCTGCTGTCATGCCCCTCCCCGGGACACCTCCCTGGCCCTCCGGCCCGCTGGTTCATCACCTTCCTCGCGCTCTGTGCCCGCGGTCCCCTGCTCTCTGCATTGTTCGATGCGAGCTCGTGAGAGTGGGAACCTGCGCCATCTGCTTCTCCCGGACCCCAGCATCGAGAGCCTGGCACATAGTAGGCGCTCAAGAGTGTTTGACTGCAGAACGGACAATGACAGATGCGCCCTGGCCAGGGTACTCAGTGGTCAGAGCACTGGCTTGTGCACCAAAGGGTCTTGGGTTCGAATCCCTGTCAAGGGCATCTACCTGGGTTGCAGGTTCAATCCCTGGCCCCAGTTGGGGCGCATGCAGGAGGCAACCAATCGATGTCTCTCTCTCTCCTCCCCCCTCCCTTCCACTCTTTCTAAAAATCCATGTTAAAAAAAAAATACCCTAGTGTGAGGATTAACACAAAGAAAGCACAATGACAGATGAGCGAACTCCTATGCCTCCCACCGAATGTTTCACGTCCCCCCGCCCCGTCGGCCTGTGCTGGCCCATAGGAAGCCAGGACCAGGGTGAGGGCAGCCTGCAGACCCTGGAGAGGGCCCCCCCCCTCCCCCCCGCGTCCAGACTTAGGTCCCCACGGGGCTCCTCAGCAAAATGAAACCTTTTGTAGTCACAGCGGCAGTCTGTTCCCGTAGCACCGGGCTGCGGACACTGCCCAGGGTGTGACATGCTATCTGGAGGCCGGTTTGACAGGCTGCACAGTGGGACCCCACGTGACACCCCGATGCACCGACTCGTTCATTTGACCCTCGGGTAGGAATGGAGGGTCCCGGCCTGAGGACGCAGCGGCCCTGCTGCGGGGAGTGCCTACCCTCGGGGGAGACCCGCACAAGCCGGGCCAGCAGCACAGAGCATAGACGCTCCCAAGAGAGCCAGGGAGTCCCACCTGGGAGGGGCATGGGGGGTGGACATAGCAGTGGGGGGGCACGATAGGGAAGGGAGACACCACAGGGGAGGGGACATGGCATGGGGTGATGAAAGGGACAGAGGAGTGTGATAAGGGAGAGGGGACATGGCAGGGAAGGGGGGACATAGGGGAGACATGGGGCATGGTGGGGGAGGGAGACATTGTGGGGGATGGGACATGGTGAGGGGGGCATGGTGTGGGGGGACACTCTGGAGGGAGGGGACACAGTGGGCGGGTGGGTGGCTGCTGCAGGTGCATCGGGAACAGACGGGGTCCCCCCCACCTCCCTGGCGTGTCTGCAGCACAGGTCCAGGTGGGCCCCGGCTGGGCCTGGTGGGATCCCAGGCAGGTGGACTGTCCTGGCTAAGGGGTTGGAGCTGAGATCCTTCCCACTTCCGAGCAGCCCCGGCCTGGAGGCTGCCCTGGGGTGGGCTGACACTGTCTCCCTGGGGGGGGCACCCCAGTGGCTGAGCTGCATCACAGCATCCCTGTGACCTGCCACTCATTCCCCAGGGGAGGAGGGGGGGGTGAGGGGATGGGCAGGTGGTCCAGCCCCTCAAATAGGGAGGAGGTGGCCTTGGGCCTGGGAGGCTGCGGAAGGAAGGGGTGTCCCAGGCACAGTGGAGAGCTTCTCCAAGGGGGTGTGGGCAGGACCCCTGGGTCCTTGTGTTCATAAGGGGCTGCGCCTGCGCCGTGGGGGGTGGGCCCGAGGCTAGGCCTGCGCAGGCCCAGTGGCTCCGTGGGCTGAGGCAGGGTCAGCAAACGCATGCAGATGAGCAAACCTCTCTCCCTGCAGCTGAGTCAGAGCCGAGGAGCAAACACTGACCTACTGTGTGCCTGGCACCTTCCCCTTCCCATACAGCAGGCCCAGCGCTAGCTTGACGCAGGGAGAGCGAGGCCCAGCAGCTGGAGGGTGTGCGGTGGGGAGGGGCTCCCCTGGGTGCCGAGAGCTTCGGAAGGCGGGAAGCTCATCCCACTAGCTCATCCATGACTGTCTTGTCTGCGGGGTGACAGTGTTGACAGTGTGCCGGGCCCACAGCGAGGGACCCGTGGGGTTATCAGGGACAGCGGCGGGGACACGCGCAGCCTGAGGCAGGAAAGGGGACCGGTCCAGGGATGGCTGTCCAGCCAGGAGGCAGGATGGGGAGTGAGATGGTGCTACTACCTCTCTAGCCCTCAGGCTCCTGTCTAGCAAACGGGCACGCCCACTGGCCCACTGACCGCAGGTGGTTCAGACGGAAGCCAATCAAGGGGTGAGGCTTCTTCCCTGATGCGATTCACCGAGCACCTGCTACGCAAAACATGGGGTCACGATGGAGAACCAGGCGGTGGGCTCCGCCTCCTGCGACCTCAGCCACACTCTTCCCTGTCCCAGCCCCTTCTCTGGTCCCAGCCCCGCTCTCTCTTCTTCCAGAGGAGGAAACCGAGGCAGCTGACTTCCCGGCGTGGCCTGAGTCAGGAGCTGTCCCTACTGGGAGTCATGGAGACCGGGGTCCAGCCCCGCGCGCCCAGGTGAGAACCCAGGACCACGTCCTGTCCTGCCCCCGCCTCTCTCTCTCTCTCTCTCTCTCTCTCTCTCTCTCTCTCTTCGGGAACATTCCCAGGAATGGGCCAGTCGGAGCCGCTGGAAATCTCAGCCGGAGCCTGGTGCCTGGGGAAGGGCCGGGCTCTAAAAATAAACCACGCGCCTCAGCCTGGGGGCGGCGGGCTGAGCAGAAGCGGCGCCTGACGCTCCCGGCAGGCGATGGCTGGCCTGTCCCGGCCTGGGCGCCCCCCTCCCGGACAGCGGGCCCCTGGGATGGGCGGGTGGCAGGTGGCAGCCAGGAATATTTGATCCCTGGCTCCCGAGGCACCACTCCACTCCCCTCCCCCGACACACACACGTGTACACACACACACACACACACACATGCCCCAACCTGGGACGTGCTCACAGAACGTGGCCGGCTGCTCCCGAGGCAGGGACGGGGCGACACCTGGGACAGCAGGAGCCCCCCTCCACCGGCTGGACAGCGGCAAGCCGCACAGGTAAGGGGGTCTCCTTGTGCCCCAAGGCTCTGCTCCCCAGAGGAGGTGAGACTGTGGGCCTGGGGGCAAGAGGGGGCTCAGGTGGGGGGGGCCTGTGTCGTCCTCAACCCCAGGGAGCCCTGTTGTGGCTGTCAGCTCTCCTTGGTGTGGGGGTGAGGGGTCAGGGGGGTGGGGACCTTGTCATGGTTGCCCTGCCCCCTCCATGCCCCAGCCCGGGGGTCACTTGCCCTTCCCAGCCCCACACTCTCCCCGCCGCCCGCTGCCAGTCCTGTGGGCTCCATGAGAAGCTGCTGGGTTTTGGGGACCTGGTTGCAGAGTTTGGGAGGCAGGCGCTGGGCCTGGCCTTGGGGGGTGAGGGTGCAGAAGCGCCTCCCGTCCACCCCAGAGTGGGTGGGGCTGAGGTCCTGCCCAGACAGAGGTGGCAGCGCCTTCTGGGATGGAGCTCCGTCGGGGGAAGAGGCTCGGGAAAGACCGGGAGGAAGCCGGGAGCCACGCTCTGTGGGCGGGTCCCCGTGATCTGGGTCACACGTCCAGGTTTGCAGGAGAGTGTGTTGGGGGAGGGGCTACTCAGGGCGGGAGCCGGCCTGGTGGGACCGTGAGCTGTGTCCCCTGCTGTGAGGGCTGTCTGCCCACTGTCTGCCATGGTGGGTGTCTGTGCCTCATGGGGCAGGACGCCCCCCGCAGTTTCAGTGGTCGTGTAACGCCATCTCCTCCTGCCCAGGACAGCAGGCGGGAGACGGGCTGGGGGAGGGGCGCCTGCTGGCTACCTCCCCGCTGTTCATCAGAGGAGGGAGGTACTGGGGGGCTGCGGGACCTGCGGAGTGGAGTCATGGGGGTGCTTCCGGGGGCCTGAGTGTGCCGCAGCTGAGCCAGGCGAGGGGTGCTGCCAGGTCTGTGGCTGGGGCGGGCCCGTGGGGAGGGCCCGGTGAGCGGTGGAGAAATGCTGGTGCTGCCAGGGTCTCAGACTGAGCATGTCCTTCCTGCAAACACTTCCTAAGGCCCCTCTGTGCCCGGCCTCCCGCCGCCCGCTGGCCCTCGAGGTCCTCGGGGTCCTCGGAATCCCCCCGGGGCTGGTGCTCTCAGCCTCCTGCACGCATGCCCAGAACCCTGCTCAGGGCTGTCCCCTCCCTGCCCCCCGTCCATCCCACCTCCCCAGTCCTAGCACGCGGCCGGTATCCCAGGACCAGCACCGAGGAACTGCCACCCTCGGGGCTGAAATCCCGACCCAGGCTTGCTCCTGACGCCTCTGCTCCCCAGCTGTGGCCCCTCCAAACCTCAGTCTTCTCACCAATGAAATGGGGTGGTGCTGCCTTCCATTTCAGGCTGTTGGGGGGCAGAGATGGTGGGTAGGAGCGTGACCCAGAACACGGGGGGACCCTCCACACCACCGTCATTTCTTCTCTGCACTAGACTGTGCCTGGAGGCTCAGTGCTTCCCAGCACAGACCTGGCACACAGTAGGTGTGCAAAGAGTGCTTGGCGGACACACACACACACACACACACACACACACACACACACACACACACGGGCAGGTTGCTCTGGCTTTGACATTCATACTAGCCCACTGACTGGGACCCTGGGGACGAGGCCCACAGAGCAGCCTCCGCCCCTCCCATCACCTGGGCCTGGTCCCAGCTGACCGGCTGACCGGCTGACCGAGGGTTGCCGGTTGGGTCTGGGGCACTCGGGTGCCTTCCAGTGGGGAAGGGAGGGCAGAGGGACAGTGCAAGGCCCTAAGTGACGGCACCGCCAGCCCACGTCTGGGAACATCTGTCCTGGACAACTCGGTTCCTGTCCTAAGCCCGTGAACACGCAGCCTCTCCCCAAAGCCTCTGCCGCAGGCCTGTCCCCCAGGCCTCCTCTGACCCCGACAGCCTCTGACCATCCGGGAAGGCTGGGGGTGCAGAGGCAGGGGGTGCGGAAGTGGGGGCACTCAGGAGCCACCAGCCTGGCCACGAGAGCATTGTAGAAGCCCTGAACTCCACGCTGTGCTCCTGTGGCAGGAACCGGGACCCCCTTACCGAGCAGAGACCAAGCGGGTGGGCGGGGTGCCTGGCGAGCGCTGGTGCGCACACCCACCCGCGGAACTCCGCTGGGAACAGGCAGCTCCGTAGAAAGACAGCCCAGCAGACAGCGCCGCTCTGCACAGCACACACAGGGCAGGGCCACGTGGGTTCACAGTGCGCACGGCAGCACGCTCTATTCTTGGGTTATTTATTAATTTTGTTTTATTTTCAACACGAACAACTGTAAACATCCTTTGCCCGTGGATGCCTGAGGCATGGATAGTCCTGACCCTGTATGTACTATGGTTTTTCCTTTACATACGTACCTATGCTACAGTTTAACTGACAATTTAGGCACAGTAAGAGTAACAACCGTTCTATATAATAAAAGGCTAATATGCAAATTGTCCCCTTGACCAGGAGTTAGACCGGGAGTTTGACCAGGGGGTGGGCCGGTGGGCCAACCACCCACGGCCCCTCCCCCTAGCTGGCCCAGGGCCCGATGGGCCCCGATTAGATAGGTCGGCCGGACCCTACCGTGCATGAATTCGTGGACCAGGCCTCTAGTAACTAATAAAATAGAACAATTCTAACAATACGATGTAATATCTTTTCACTTCCCGGCTTCTCTCTGGCACATCTGCGTTGCCAGCATCACTCTGGTGCTGGGGTCCGTCACTGAGTAGAATAGGGGGACCTGAACGCCAGCACTGCGATGCCGCCACAGTCAAACTGATAACCGAGGCGGCTGCTCAGCAACTGAGGGGCGGGCAGCGTCCACAGTGTGGACGCGCTGGACAAAGGGATGTGTCACGGCGCAGGCGGGCCTGAGCGGGACCGCGTGATTTCATCACATTACTCAGAGCGGTGTGCAATTTAAAACTTATGAATTGTTTATTTCTGGAATTTTCCATTTAATATTTTCGGCCTGCGACGGACCGCAGGAGACTGAAACTGAGGAAAGGGAAACCGCCGACAGGGAGACGACTGTAGAGGCCGTCCTGGAAGCCCGGCGCCTGCGCCACGCTGACAAACCCCAGCCTCCAGCACCAACGCTGTGCTGGCAGCGCCGCCCTCGGCCCCCGCCTCCAACACCCAGAGGCCCTTGCTCCCTGGCCGGCGCCCAGGGCCTCTCAACACTTCTCTTGGGTGCTCTGTGGGCTTCTCATTTAGGCATTTCATCCAGATTAACCTCCCAGGTCAGAGGGTGGCATCTGTCCTGGGCTTTCTTCCTCCTGCTCCAGCACACCTCTGCTGTATTGGTCAGCTCTAGCTGCAACAATGCTCCGTAACAAACAGTCCCCAAACCTCGGTGGCTCGCAGAAGCAAACCTATTGTTCTTGCTGCTGGGCCTGGGGTTTGGCTGATGTGGGTTGGCTCTGGCTGGGCTGAGTCGTGCAGCTGCCCTTGGCGGTAATCCTTTTTCATCTGCTCCCCAGTCTCATTCTGGCACCTGTTCTCCTCTGGTTGTGGCAGAAAGGCCACGCCACGCTACTGCGGCGCCTTAACGGTCTGAGCTCACATCACCCGGGCCTCATCTCTCCTCCAAGCCCCGAGTCAGTACGGTGAGGGCATAACTCCACCTGCTCTCCTGGGGCGCTGCAAGGGCACAGGGTGGAGGGAGGGCAGAGAATGGGGGCGAGAAGCCCCGTCTTCCACATCCGTAGGTGCCTCCCTGTGCTCCCTGGTTTATTCACACATGGCCCCCTCCAGCCTGGGGGCTCCGTGAGGGTGGCCATGCCTGATTCTCCCTGGACCACATGGTCCTGGTGATGTAAATATCAGAGGTTTTGTCAAGTTCAGGGCCAAGAGGGGAAGTCAGCGCCCAGGTAATGGCATTCCTCCCAGCTCAGGGGGGCAGTGAGACAATGGAGCAGAGACGGGGGAGCACTACGTGTCATCAAGGGGTGGCGGCTCCATAAAGGAGCTCAGCAGGCAGAGGAGGGAGCAGCAGGCACCCTGGGAGGGGCACTGCCCGGGCAAAGGCCTGGGGACAGGGAGGCAGGGGGGCAGGAACCGGATAGTCTGGCTGGCCCTGCTGCCTCTTGCTGAGCAGACCGCCCGCCTCTCTGGGCCTGGGCACTGCAGAGGGTGCAGCCCTGGGCCGTTCAAAGGCAAGTCCCTGCCTGTGAGTCCATCTTCCGGAGCCCCTTCAGCTGCCCTTCCCCCGCGCCCCCCCCCACCCCGTCCCCCCCGCACCAGCTCTAAATTAAGTGGTAACTGGGAACTTTGGTCTCATTACTTGAATTACAATCATCCTGCTCTTTAATCATGTCTGGTGGCAGAGCCCGGGGAGGCTCTGGAGAACTCCCCAGCCGCAGGGCGAAGGAGAGGCCGGGGCTGACAGGTCACTCACAGACTCTTGTTCACATTAATCCGAAAAGTAAAGAGGACGCAGCCCAAGGGCCCTTAAGCTACGAAGGCATTTAAATGCCAGGAATTTGAAACACCTGCGTGACCATTTTTCCTTGTTAAATACTCTCTTGTCTCCCAAGATTTCAAACTCCTGGGCAGAGAGAACTTATAAGGAAAAGAATCCTATACAAGAGGCATCTGTGGGAGGTGTCGACCCCCCCTCCCCCCCACTCTACACATACACTCCTAGGCTGGGCACACCGGGCGACAGAAAGGCTGGATTTAAGAACAGGCTCCAATGTGTCTCAGCGCATCTCTTAGCCCACGGAGCCTCTGTTTGTCCATCTGTGAAATGCGTGGATGGTCTCTGCTCCGGCCAATCCTCCAGGAGGCGTGGAGCTGAAAATGGTGTGAAAACCCACAGAGAGGCGCCAGCCCTGTGCACAGGGAGCCCGGAGCGATGCAGGGCCCCGGAGGGAAACGCTGGGGCGGTGACCTGGTGAGCACAGATGTCACCTGCAGAGAGATGCTCACCTGCTCTTCCTGACCCACAAACAGTCCGGAGTGAGGTCACAGCACCCCCAGCCATCAGGAGACCCGTGGGAGCCGCATTCGCTGGGACCCCCTGTCACTGTCCTCCGACGAGTCCCCGGCCACCTTGCCGTCCGCTCCGGCTCAGAAAGGAGAGATCTGAGTCTGCGTTTTGAAACAAGAAGTGATTGAACAGAGGAGGAATCATATGAAAGCCAGTTTAGGAAACACGTTCACTAGCAGGCATCCCCTGACTCGTGGTGGGAGCCACTGTCCGTTCACCCATCCGTGTCCTCGTCCTGCCGCAGAGGGGCCAGTGCTGAGAGCCGAGGGCACCAGGCGACCCCAGCCCTGCCCCTCGTCAGCATGAGCCCGGGGTCAGTCCCTCCGCTGCAGTGTGCCTCAGTTTCCCAGCCTGTAAATGGGGATCTCATTGTCCTGTGAGGACAGAGTGAAGGGATGAGCCAGCACCCGGCACCTGGCCAGGCACCGGGCAGCTTTGGGCAAAGGCCAACTGTTCCCCAGGCACCTGTTCATCCTGCGTGACTTGGGCAGGCACGGAGGGCAACTTGGAGGGGACCGTGGCCACGAAACTTGGAGCTTCCTTTCGCTGTTTTTTATTTTTAAATAGATTTTTATTGATTTCAGAGAGGAAGGGAGAGAGAGAGAAGAAGAAGGAGAGGGAGATAGAAACATCAGTGATGAGAGAGATTCATTGATCGGCTGCCTCCTGCCCACCCCTCATGGGGAATGGAGCCCACAACCCGGGCATGTGCCCTGACTGGGAATCAAACCGTGACCTCCTGGTTTATAGGTTCATGCTCAACCACTGAGCCACGCCAGCTGGGCTTTTGCTGGGTTTCAAATGAAATTTTTTCTAGGGGCTACTGTTTGCAGGAGAAGGGAGTAGAATGAGGGAGGGGGCCGTCCTGGCCTCTTGCCTGCTCCTCACAGAGGGCCGCCCCCCCAGGAGCTCTCCCGCTCACTGGGGGGGACACAGTTTGACAAGGCCCTGCAGGGCTCAGCTCCTCTAGAAACCCACCTGCACCTGGAGGCAGCCAGGCCTGCAGCCAATCCCAGGCCTGGCCGTGCGCACAGCTGAGAAGGGGCGGGCGCGGGGCTGCCTTCCTCCTTCCAGCAGCCTTCCCTCCGTCTGCCCTGCAGGCTCCCACGGGGCAAGCAGACAGCGATGGATTGCGGGAGCCCAGCCTGGCCGTCAGCAGACTAAAGGGTTCGTTTGTCTGCGCGCATCACAGCCAAGAAGACGGGAACAGGAGTTGGCAGCAAAGTAAGTGAGGGTTTATTTTTAGAAAGTGGCCCAGGCCGGAGACACAGGGGAGCTAGTGCTCAGAGACCTGGCTCCCGCGGCCGCCAGGGGACGGTCTGCAGGGAAATCGTTAATGTGTGACTGAGGGAGTCAGGGCCGTGGTCCCTCAGGTTGGTCGGGGCCGCTAGTCATCGCAGCGGGTCTTGAGCAGCCGTGGCCTCACGCACCTGGCGTGGCTGCTTGTCTGGGCCGGGGCTGACCACGGCTGCGGCCTAGAGGTTACCTCTGGTTTGGCTGAAACTCGGCCTCTGGGGTCAGGGGACCCGAGTCCGTCCCTAAGAGTGTGTGACGGGGAGCAGAACCTCATGGTTCAACGCTTAATGGCGTGGCTGCAGGGAGGAGGGGCGGTGAGCCGGGCGCTGGCCGGGCCAGGGTGGTCAAACGCACAGAAAGGCGGAGAGGTCACGTGGAAGAAATGAAGTGTCCTGCTGGCCGGGCTGCTCAGTGGTTACAGTGTTGGCCTGAGGAGTGAAGGGTCGCAGGTTTGGTTCCGGTCAAGGGCACGTACCTCGGTTGCAGGCTCGATCCCCAGCTCTGGTCGGGGTGCGCCGGAGAGGCAAATAATCCATGCGTCTCTCTCACATCGATGTTTCTCTCTTGCGCCCCCTCCCTTGCTCTCTCCCTACAAATCAGTGGAAGAAATGGCCTCGGCTGAGGATTAATCACCAAAATAATAAATAAAGTTTCTCCTTGTTACTGTGGGGCCACACCTCGGTCTCCTGGGAGCAGCCCCAGGGGCCGTCAGGGCCCGGCCTCTCAGCCTCTGCCCTGCCTGTGGCCCATCCCTCCTACGCTCATCTGCCTCTTCCCCTCCAGGCCCTGCCTCCCCCTCCTCTCTCTCAGCCCTGAATGTCCTCTTCTGCAGTTTAAACGCTCCCTGTTTTCCACGCTTAGTTTAAGATGCGGCGAGCGGGGCATGTCCTCGCTGCTCTCAGGAACATCCAACAAAGGCCGCCGAATGGAGCTAATTGGTTCTCCTCTCCCGCTGTCCTCTCCCCGAGGCCGCGTCCTCCCGTCAAGCCCACTAATCCCATCGCTTTGGCAGCAGAAGGCACTTAATTTAACGCTGGGAACCTGTACTTCAGGGTCCCTGAGGCTGGGGGGGGGGGGGTTGGCAGCAGTGGCCCAGCCTGAGCCCCGCTCCATCCACCCCCCTGGGTTCCCTTGGGATGGCCAGGCAACAGCATCCCAGGGAAAGGGAACAGCAGATGCGAAGACCCGGGTAGGAGTGAGGTTGGCGGGTCCCTAGGACCTGGAGGCCGGGGCAGTCTCACGTGGCCCCGGGTCACCCAAGCTCATCGGCTCCCAGGACTCAGATGTTCGCGTCTGGTAGCACCGGGAAGCCCATCTTCCATGTTACCCCCATTTCACAGGTGAGGAGACTGAGGCTCAGAGAGTCAGTGAGTAGCCAGAGGTCACGCAGCAGAGGCCGCAGGCGCAGGCCTCAGTCTGTCCAGTGCATTCCCGCTCGAGGCTTGGCCGCCATGGCGTTTCCGTGTGGAACTGGCGAGAGGCCTGCTTTCCACCCTCGGAGGTGGGGAAGCCCTCAGGCGGGGATGGGCCCCGGGGGCCCTTGGCTGCCCCAGCTCAGCGGGGCCCGTGGACCCTCCCACGCCTCGGAGGGCACGGAGCTGAGCCTTTCCTCCAGGAGCCGGGCAGCCGGAGACCAGGAGGCCCATTTCTGTGCTGCTCTGGGAGGCCCTGCTTCTGCGGTCAGGAGGCTTCTGTTCTGATTTCTTTATGCGTTTATAACGCAACTGAATTTCAAACTCTGGGGACCCTCTGGGTGCCTCCTCACAGGAGCAGGGCCCCGCCTCTGCCTCCACCCACTGCTGGTGCGTCCCCTGGAGAGGCCAGGATTCGGGGACTCTCAGGGGACGCCCCCCGCAAGAGGTGGGGAGACAGGGCAGGAGTTGGGCGGCCTGGGTTCAACCCCAGTTCCGTGGCTCAACACCTCTCCAACTCTGGGTGAGCTAACGCACCGCCCTGACCTTCAGCCTCCTCATCTCTAACACCGGCAACATGACACAGGTTTGTGTGCGGAGGAAAGAAAAGAATCCGAGCTGGGTGCTCGGCACGGCCTGGCAGAGGAGCTGTGCGCTGCTGTGGTGACAGTATTCTCAATTCCACGAGCAGCGCTGGACTTATCGCCATCAGAGGGCCCTCGGCCCAGGGCCAAGCCCCTCTCCAGCTGCCCACTGCCCACCCCTTCCTCCATGACCTCAGTCCTGCTCCTCGAGGGCCCCCTACCCCTTGTCCTGTCCAGCCTCTACGTGTTGCACTTGCTGTTGCCTCTGTCCCTCTCCCCTGCTTCTCACCCGTCACCAACTTCCAGGACTGGGGCCTCCTCATTTTTCTCCTCGGCTTTGGCAGCACCTCCAGGAGGGCCTCCCTGACTACCCCCTCGCTTCTCTGCCCAGCAACCACCATGACCCCCGTCTCTTCCTTAAGCTGGAGTCTGGCTCTGTACGAAGGCCTGGCACTTCTTCCTACTCTCTCCCTGCCCTGCCCCCTTTTTAACTTAACCAGTCACATATGCACATGCTTATGTAGGATGCTCATGCAAATCTCATAGAAACGTGCAAAAGGAGGAGTAAAAGCCAGCTCAGCTCCCAGCCCCCCACCCTCTCCCGTGAGCAATGCTGCTCCCCGGCTGCTCTGGGTTTTGCTTTCAGTTCTGCGTTCCCTTTATAACTTTAAATAATACACTTCCGCCTCCTATTCATTCCCGCCACACAATGTCTGCCGGCTCCGCTCTGAACCGGGGCTCTGCCCGCCCACACACAGCCCCTCTCCTGCGCCCCCTCCCCGGCCTCCGTTGGTATTTCCTTCTCACCTGAGATAACACAGAGACGACTTGCTGTCTGCTCCCCACCCTCCGCAGCCGAGGGAGCCCCCCCCCACCCCACAGCACCTCGAGTCACGTCCAGACCCTGTTGTGGCTCCGGAGCTCTCTGGCCTGGCCCCGGGGCTCTGGAACTCACCTCCAGCCAGCCTCCCTGGCCCTCTCTCAGCCCCCCAAGCCTCCCCCCCCTTTCCCCTGGACAGGAAGTCTGTTCCCTGCTGGCTCCTTGCCACTCACTACAAGCCCTGACGTCCCTCCACACAGGGCTCCCTGTCCATTCTGAGGTCCCTGTCGGAGGCTCTCCACCCAGTGGCTTCCAAGTTCCTGGCCGCCCTGGCCGCTCCTCTGCTCTGACCTTCCCAGGGGAGAGTAACCCACGCGCTCCTGGCCGTGGCCGTGGCCCAGCTCGATGGCCTTCAGTGGGTGCGGGGCAGAGAGAGCCAGAGCAGTGTCCACCCCAGGGTCTCCGTCCACCGACTCGGGCCAGCACCGAGGGGGACGCCGGGGGCCCTCCCTCCTCCCTCTGCTCCTCCGATGGGCCTGCCCCACTGTGCCCCCGGAGCAGCCACGTTCCAGGCGGAACAGCCAGTAACCGTTCACTGCAGCTCCGTCCAGGACCAAGCCCACGGGCTGGAAATTAACCAGAGGGGCGCGTGATGTTAGCATCGTCCAAATAGTATTCTCCCAGGAGCCTGGGAGTGGGATTGAACCTGCTGACCGGGAGTGCGGTCCCCGGGGAGGATCGCCTAGTGATGAGTTCCAGTACACGGGTGGCAGCCCTGCCACAGCCAGAGCCCCCGTCAGCCTCCAACTCCCTCAGTGGCAAAAGCCTGAGTAACAGGCCTCATTAGACTACGTGTGCCTGAGACCCTCTGAGGGAAGAGGGGCCCGCCCTGCTTTCCAGGGAACAGGAGAGGAAAGAGAGGGGCTGTTAGGCTGTGGTTGAGGCGGACTTCCAACCCCTGTGACCTCGGGAAGCCACTCGCCCCCCTGAGGCTCTTCCACCTACAGCCCACACGGTGCTCTTGCAGCAGGAGCTGCGAGTGGACAGGTGATGAATGAGCGGGGCTGGCGGCTGCAGGAGGGCTCATCATTCCTCATCCATATGGATGTCCTGCCCGGAGGGGCCACGGCTCTGGGATCAGGCCGTCAGCTGTCAGGCGCCATCAATTGACTTGATGAATGTGCATTCCACTCAGCACCATGGCGGAGGGGCCTGAGGCTGGAGTGATTGCAATCAAGGTAGAGCAGAGCTGATGGTATTAATGAGAGTCATTGCCCTCCAGGCAGCGGGTCCAGGCGGAGGGAGGGATTGAATCTCTCCTCCCACAGCTCTGGTTGCAATCAAGAGCACTTTCACGTGGCGAGGGGAGCTGCTGCCTGGCCCTCATCCCCGGTGTCTCCTCGCGGGCGCAGGCAGAGGCTGCCGCCTTCCTGGGGCGCTGCCCCTGCATCTCCCTGGGCCTGTCCGTCTCGGAGGGCAGGTCGGGCTTCCGATCAAAGGCACCTGCTGGATGCCGGGGCCAGATTACCAAGACCCACACCTGCGAGTGACCGCCTGCTGCTGAAAGTTCTCCCTGGCCCCCCAAACACTCACGCTCTGTGAGGACCTGTCCCATCTGCTCCCTTACCCCGACCTCTCAGCCTGCTCCCCAAATCCCACCCTATGCCCTGGCCTCACTCCCCACCCCCAGCACGCCCTTCATCCTCCAGGCCTTTGTCCGTGCTGCCCCTCCCCCAGGACCCCGCCCAGCCTCTCCCCTGATCACCCCTACTTACCTCTCAGCACCCATCTCCACAGGTTTCCATGGGACGCACCGCCCAGTCCCCAGCCACCCCATGGCATGAGCTCCCTTGGCCGCCTGCACCCTCTCTCCCCGCCCTCCCCAGCTGTACCTCATCTTTTACCCTCGTCTGTGCGTGTGCCTGTCTCCCCCAGACGGTCACCAGCTCCCCAAGAAAGTGCCAGGCTCACTTACTCCTGGGCCCAGGTCTGGCACAAAGTAGTGAACTTTGCTGGGCAGGTCACAGCCTGCTCCGAGGAGCCCGCCTGGCCTGGCCACAGACACCGCCCCGGAACTGTCACATGAGGTCGAGGCGGGGCGGGGGATGGGGTGGGGGGGAACGACAGCCATGGTGCTACTGCATGTGCTCCATGTCCTGACCTCTCAACGCTGTAGCAGCTCTGAGCTTCGCCTGCCCCTCATCTTCTCACCTCCCGCCCAGGACCACCCCAAGGGGAACAGGGAAGAACATTCCAGATAGAGGGAACAGCATGTGCAAAGGCCTGAGGCAAGAAGGAGGTGGACCAAGCCTGCAGAAGGCCGTGAATGCCAGGCCAGGGGCAGGCCAAGGCCATCAAGGGTTGGGACGTGCTCAGAGCTGAGTTAGAAGCTCCCAGGTGCCATGTACCCCTCTGTGCCTGGGCCTGTGCTGGGTGCTGGGGACCCAGAGATGGGCCCTGACTTTGAGGGGCTCATCCCCTGCACAGAGGCAGGAGCATCTGTGTGGAAGCTCCGGACCACTCTGGGTAATCAGGGAGGGCTTCCTGGAAGAGGGATCCCTGAGCAGAGCCTTATACACCAGCCAGTCCAGGAATGAGGTAGCCAGGCCAGGAACGAGGCAACGCCAGGTGTGCATACAGCGAGGCTGAGCCACGAGGGAGTTGGGGGGTGGGGTGCGCAGGAGGAGACGGGTCGCAATGGCTGGCATGGTGCCAGGCGCCAGGCTGCGCTCCCCCTCTGTGATCTCATTATTCTCTCAGCCCCGCCTGCCACGGTGCTTTTACACCATTTACAGATGAGGACTCGGGGTTCCGGGAGGTTAGATGCCTGCTGGGAAGTGGTGGAGGGATTCCGGCCGAGGCTGCCCCACGGGGCCTCGCACTCAGACTGGGAGTCGCCAACCGGCGCTGGCTGAGGGCACTGGGGAGCCATTGGAGATGTGAGGCAGAAGAAAGCCAAGGTCAGACTCAGACTGTTAAAGGCCACTCTGGGGGCGATGGATGAGTTGGAGAGAGCGGGTCCAGGTGTGGCAGAGAGGTCAGGAGTGGCACCCTCTCCCGTTGGGAGTGCCACGGGCTCACCTGGCTGCCTGTACACACAGCCCCCTCCCTGCGCCCCCCCCCCTCCCCGAGCCAGGCCAGGGCTGGAGGGGAGGGCTGGCCCCTCCCAGCAGTAAAGACCCTGGAGATGAGGTGATTATGTCTTGAGCTTTGCTTTAAAAACCTTAATGGATTTTTCCACTCCATAAAGCCGCCCCGGGCCTAGGAATGATAATTGAGACAGGGAGCAGGACTAATGCGCTGAGGAGTGAGCTCCCCACCCAGCCTCGCTGCTCTAATGCCAGCCCCAGAGGGTGCAGTGTGAGGCCTACGCCGCTGTCACCACCCTACACACGTGTGACAGGAGCCCTAGCTGGGGTCCCTTCATGCCAGCGCTGTGCTCAGGCTCCGCCCAGATCACAGTACCTGGCAGCCCTCACCGTCCATTCTCAGGTGGAGACACCGGGGCACAGGTGCCTGCATCCAGCTCCGAGGCTTGCACACCCCTGGGGATGGGGTGCTCACCACCACCCCTCAAGTTCTTCCTATGATCCAGCCTCCCGCTCACCTGTCCAAGGGGAGGGAAGAAGGGACGTTCTGGGGCCACCTGGTGATTGGACTCCTCTGGCCTGGAGCCCCATCTCTTTCTAGCCCCCCACAATCCTTCTTGCTGGGAGGCCACTTTAATAATAATAACACAGCCCGGCCAGCGTGGCTCAGGGGTTGAGCGTCGACCTATGAACCAGGAGGTCACAGTTCGATTCCCAGTCAGGGCACAGGCCCAGGTTGTGGACTTGAGCCCCAGTGGGGGGCATGCAGGAGGCAGCCGATCCATGATTCTCTCTCATCATGGATATTTCTATCTCTCTCTCCCTCTCCCTTCCTCTCTGAAATCAATAAAAAATAAATAAAGTAATAATAACAACAACACAGTAACAAAGCAGCTGACACACGTGCAGTGTTTGCAGGAGGCAGGCCCTGTTTTATGCACCCGCTCGCCATTCTGTACAGAAGCCACTGTGGTGACGCCATGTTACCGCTGAGGACACTGGTACCCAGAGGCCACGCAGCTTCGCAGGTGTGGGAACGGGGAGTCTGTGGGCACATGTGGCCATGAGGCCCAGGGCCGCTGGTCACCGAGGGGACCTCCGACACTGAGGAGTGTCCCTGCAGCGCCGGCTCCTGCTCCGGGGCCATCAGCCAGCGGCACCCCGGTTCCAACGCCGTCCTCTGCACAGCAGACCCCCCTCGGTTCCTGTTGCAGGACAGCCGTTTACTAAGAAGGGCAGGAGGCTCCATGCAGGGCTGCGTGATGCTGGGAACCTCTGTCCCCCAAGAATTTATGGAGTTGAGAAGGTCCCACTCTGCTTCCTGGAGTCTGGGGGACAGGGGTCTCAGGTCCCGAACTTGGTCCTAACCAACCCCTTGTGTGTGACTTGGGCAGAGGACTTCCGGACCACAGCTCCTCCAGCCCCGCCGGCCTGTGAGGGCTGGAGCTGCTGTTTTCTGTGCACCTACTATGTGCTGGGCGCCAGGAGCAGACTTCTGCCATCCTAATCGATGCTGCACGAGTGGGGGCCGTGCCCACGTCATGAAGAGGAAGCTGAGACCCAGCCCTCTAGTCGGTGGCTCCAGCCCCCGCTCTGGGCTGGGGTCTGGGGTGAAGCCACCCCGCTCCACACCCACAGCTACTCTTGTACCCCAGGCTCCATGGTGTGTCCCTCCTGGGCTCCTGTGTGACCCGGGGGTGCACGGAAGGACACAGGGTTGTTTGGAGCCCACATCTGGCTCAGCCTCCCTGCAGGACTGGGCCGGGGCGGGTGAAGGAGAGCGCACCCCGTGTGCTGAGAGGGATGTTTACTTTGCCTCTTGGAGCTTTTGCCGAGCTTCCACCTACGGCGTGGGGTTGATTCGCTCACCAGCACGCCAGGTGTGTTAGCCCCGGCCCTCCTTCTGGCCGCCCCAGTGTTGTGTGTACGCAGACAACATCTGGGCTGTGCAATCCAGCTGCAGGGACTGCAGAAGCCACAGGCTGCCAGGAGGAGAGACAGCAGCTGCCCCGGAGTTCCCCTTTGTTGGGGCACAGCCCTGCTCGAGTGCCTCCCTCCCTCCCTCCCCCATCACTCCTGGGGTCTCTTCTCTGGCCAGGGCCAGTGTCTGTTACTAGAAACACAGACTATAGAGTTGGATCTATGCTTGAATTGTGGCCCCACGTGACTTTGGGCAAAGGGCTTCATTTCTCCAAGCCTCAGCTTACTCATCTGTAAAATGGGGCAGTAACAAGAGTTCTGCAGTTGCACTGAACGTTCAGAGAGAGTGCTCGCGACCCTCAGGTGTGCTCATCCTGTTGTATCGCAAACCCGAGAGGTGGACAAGACGCCTGATGAGCCAATTAGTTAAGAGTCATCTTTATTGCTCACAAGTTCAGAGCAGATTACCTCTGTCAAATTCTGAGGAGCACATACAGGAAATCTATTGTATTTATACTTTTCGAGCCTCTTTGTTTGCAGATATTACGAAGGACTCTGTGTGAGTTATTGTTACAGACAGTTGTAGCCTTGAATACATAATGAGGCTGGCATAAGAATATGGGAATTGTTATCAGTATTAGTCTATTACATTGGATGGCCAGCTTGCAAGGTCAGACAGTTAAGTTTATCTTTTTCTATTATTTGAACTAAAAACAAAGTCATTTTACAGAATAACAGATTGTCTTAAAGTGACAGAGTTTATAATGACAGAGCTTACAGAACAAGGGATTATCTAACAATAGCAGAGAGTTTCAAACAGCAGTTTTCTATACAAGATGGAGGTTACCATGCTTCAATCCCACCCGCCCCCACACCTGTGCTCCTAGAGCCCATTTTCTTCCTGTGGTCACGATGCCCACCTCCGTGAGGCTGCCACCTTTCGCGCCCTCACAGGCCTCCTCGTCTTTGCACGGCGCTCACGTGAATGTCTGTGTTTGCCTGCTGCTAAGTCTCAAAGCCAGGACTGACCGTGAGTTCCCGCTTGGCTCTTGTTTGTTGAGATTGTTTTGAATATTATAGATCCCTTTCATTTCCACATCAATAAAAAGCGGCTTATCCATTCTCACACACACATACATGCACATGCACACACACACACACACACACACACACACACACACACACACACACACACATATATACACACACACCTGCTGGGGTTCAGGCTGGGTGAGCGTTCGATGTGCAGGTCAATCTGTGCAGCATTAAAACCGTCACGTTGCGTCTTCTCATCTGTGAACATGGCCTCGCTCTCCACTTTTAAAGATCTGATTCCCTTTCTCTCCAGAACGCTCTGGCTGTCCGTGGGGATGATTACTGACCACCACCAGCCGTGTCATCTGTGCATGCTGACAGCTTCATTTCTCCTTTCCCAGTCCTCATGTGGGCCCTCTTCTTGCCCGTTTGTCCCCCTTAATCTAGAGCGAATGTGGTGGCCGTGGGCACCCCGGCGTGTTCCTGACCTCGGGAGTGGTTTTCAATCTTCCACTGAGTGTGACGTTTGCTGGAGGCTTTGTAGACGCCTATCATCAGGTTAAAGAAGTTTCCTCTCTTCCTGGATCACTTACACTTTAAAAACCATAAATGGGTGTTGAATTTGATCAAGGGCTTTCCTCCAGGTGAGATAAACTATGACCGTGTGTGACATTCCTCTCACGTGGTGAACCACCTGGCTGGACCCTTCACTGTCCGAGCAATCTTGCATCCCAGCGTCAACCCACTCAGTCCTGAGGCACTATTCTTTGTCTCTCTTTTTAAAAATATATATATTTTTATTGATTTCAGAGAGAGAGGGAGAGATAGAAACATCAATGATGAGAGAGAATCATTGATTGGCTGCCTCCTGCACGCCCCCCACTGGGGATCGAGCCTGCAACCCAGGCATGTGCCCTTGACTGGAATCGAACCTGGGACCCTTCAGTCCACAGGCCAACACTCTATCCACTGAGCCAAACCAGCTAGGGCTGTTCTTTGTCTCTTTAGCCAGATTCTATGTTGCTAATATTTTATTTAAGATTTTTGCTTCTTTAATTTTGTCCTTTCACTTTTCTTTTCTTCATTTTTTTAATTGATTTTTTTTTTTTAGAGAGAGAAAGAGCGAGAGAGAGAGAGAGAAACAGGGATTTGTTGTTCCACTTATTGACGCATTCATTGATGGCTTCCTGTGTGTGCCCTGACTGGAGATGGAACCCACAATGGTGGTGTATCAGACGACGCTATAACCAACTGAGCTCCCTGGCCGGGCCTTCACCTCTCTTACGTGTCAGTTATTTATTTCTGCGTAAAACACTGCACCGGAGCACGCGGGCCTGGACCATCTTTCCGCTAATGGGCTCCGCGGGCCCGTCGTTCAGACCAGCACGGCCGGACGCTCACAGCCGGGACCTCAGGGCCGCTCTCTGGGTCTGGCTCCTCTCCCTGAGGGGCGTTTGAGGGGCTGTCGCTTTCTCTCGGCTCTTTGGTCTTCCTCGCACGCCCATAGCCTTCCGGACGGCTTCACTTTTGAGAGGGGTCTGCCTGTCAGTCTGGTGGTTGCTGCACAGAAGGTAATGCAGGTGCTGTCAGATTTTGTCTTTGGTTTTGCTTCATTTGATTTGGAAACGTCTTAGAAATTACTCTTTCAAACATTGCTTCCGCCTAGTTCACTTTCTCGCCCCCCTTCTGGGATGCCAATTCTGTATGTGTTGTACCTTTTAACTGACTCCGGTGTCTCGTATTATCTTGCCTGTATTTTTCCTTTTGTCACTCTGTGTTTTCATCGAGACATTTCTTACTCATTTTCTAGTTAAATTAACTCACTTTTGGCCTAGTCCACTCTGCTTCCAACGCCATCTATTGAATTCTTGTTTTCAGTTATTGTATTTTTCATCTCTAGCTTTTACTCTCACTCCTTTTATTGTAAATTCCAACTTTGGGCTCCCATTCTTCATCTCATCACCTCTTTCCTGGAACATACAAATCACAATCATATATATTCATGTCTGTGCCTGGTAACGCCAGTATTGGGGACCCCCCCCCCCCGTGGGATGTTTATTTTACGTTTTCCCTCTTGTTCCAGTTACCGGTACGTCTGGGGGTTTTTTGGTGAGTGGTGAACATGGTGCACAACTTGTAGCGTCTCTGTATAATGTTACAGTCCCCTGGAGGGGGTTACGTTAGCTTCTGAAGGCGTTTAGATGTGGGGAGATGCCCTTTATCCGACCAGGGCCGCCGATGCTGTGCCGACTTAGTCTTTCCTCTGGGTGCTTCTCCTTGGGTTCACCCTGTTCCTAGGACCCGGCTGCCTGCAGAGGTCCGCCCGAGACTGTGGCCTCTCCCTCCTCAGTGCTCTGAACTCAGATGCATTTTTCCCCCACATCCCATACATCTACTCGATCCTGCTTAGGTTTTCAGTCTCTTAGCAGCCACTTTCTACTTAGGATTTGGCAAGTTTCCCAAAGGGGAGATGGAGGAAGTATTTGACTCACTCCTCTGTGCTCTGTTTTTTTGTGGGCTTTTTGGTGAATCCTCAGCTGAGGATTTTTTTTTCATTGATTATCAGTGGGGGAGGGGGGATTTGAGAGAGAGAGAGAGAGACTGAGAGGCGAGAGAGACACATTGACTGGCTGCTTCCTGTGCATGTCCTGACTGGGGCCGGATCCAATCTGCAACCAGGGACCGAACACAAGACCCTTTGGTGCCGGGGCTAATGCTCTAACCACCGGGCAGCACCAGCCAGGGCCTCTGCTTCTTTCCTCCTGGAATTTAGCTCCTCGAGTCCTGTGTGCCCGACAGCCCTGAGCTCTGAGCAGCGTCTCCCGACTCCACGCGGTTTCCGAGCTCCGAGGAGCTGCCGCTTCCTGCTTGCTTTCTGCTCGGCTCCCAGCCTCTCCCAGCCTCTTGGGGCGGCTGCTGCACATGGACAGCCGTCTCCGTCTCCGGGGAATAACGCGGGGCAGGCTACCAGCCTCGTAGGCCGAGTCCCCCTTCTCTGGGAGCTTGGGCCCTGCAGTCCCGGCTGCCTCCGTAGCGCTCCCTCACCTCAAACACATCTTCCCGGCATCTCCTCCATCTTCCCTCCTGGCCAGGGGCTCAGGAAATGGCAGCAGAAGATAAGTGGCTGTGCCCCGCTGGTGGCGGCTGGTGGCGGCGGGGACGGCTGGTGGCAGCTGGTGGTGGCTGGTGGCGGCTGGTGGCGGTGGGGATGGCTGCAGTAGATGGATGATTTATTAGATGGGCGCGCGGGAGCCAGTGATGAATGCACTGTCCCTCTGAGGTGTCGGCACACACTCCCCAACATCGGGCGGGTGTCAGCTCCCGCAGCCTCTCCTCGCGGCCCCGACCTTGTGCTCCCCTCGGAGCCCCGGCCACTCTGGGGGCATCGTGTGTGTCCTGTCCCCCTTCCCTGCAGCAGGGGCTCCGTGCTCCCAGCGCTGAGAGGGTCACAGGTCATCGAGGGGAGGAGTTATTTGGGGGCACTTGTCTGGCGCTGAGCTGTGGGGAGACCTGTGCCCACAGGGCTTGAGTGGGTGCTCCCCAGGCCCCAGCGCACCTGCTCCCCCACCGCTGGCGTGCCCGGACCGGCTCTAACCTGTCGCTGGGTGAGGCTCGAAGTTGTCTGCCCCTGGGCTCCAGGCTGCCCAGCCCTCACCACCCCTCCCCTTCTCAGGGGGAGGTAGGGGAACCAGCGTCATAGCAGTGGGGGGAGGGAGGTGAGAGGGAGCACCGCTGTCAGGACGCCTGTCCTCCCCGCTCCTTCCTGGGCAGGATTTAGGCAAACAAGGCATCTCCTTGCTGCCTGGAGACCCCCACCCCGACCCTGTGCCCACTGCTCCACTCCCCAGAGGTGCCAGCTGGCAAGCCGCCCCTGTGACCTCCACGCCAGGCTTTCTCTGTGCCCTGCAGGGCGGGGCCCCCTGTAATCCCCACGTCAGGCTTTCTCGTGCCCTGCAGGGCGGGCTGCAGGGTGGAGGGGCTCCCAGGAGGACTGGCCCCGGGCTCAGGGCAGGGGACACGCTATCTGGGTTCAGGTGATTCTCTGGGACAGTGAGTCCCACCCAGACGGCTCTTTATCACAGCAGCTGCAAGTGTTGCCTTGGGCTGGAGCCGGAGCTGGAGCCGTCAGGGCCCAGGGCCAGCACAGTAAGTGAATTCGGACAGGGACTCAAAATGACACAGACTTACAGCTCACAGTTCGGAGGCCAGAGGTCCAAGGTCAAGGTGTCGTCAGGGCTGCACGCCTGTGGGCTCCGGGGAGGGTCCCTCCTGCTTCCTCTGGCTCCGGGGGCCTCCTCCTTGAAGCCCTCACCTCTGCCTTGTTGGGCCGGGGCCTCCCTGTGAGGGCATGGGCGTCTCCGTGATGAGGACTCTGCTGAACGTGACTGTGGGGCTGGCAGGAAGTGCCAGGGGACGCTGGCATCATGGCGGCTGAGCCCATCCAAACTCTGCTGTGACCTCGGGGAGCCCTTAGCCCCTCTGTGCCTCAGTGGCTGCATCTGGAAAGTGGGTCTGATGACAGGCTCCGCCCAATGGGGCCCATGTGGATAGGCGAGCAGCTAGCTGAGCTCTGGGCGGCCCCGCACACTGGACGCTGGAGGGACGCTGTATCGGTTTGCTGTCATCGCTGCTCTTCCAAAAGCACCGTCCGTCTGTCCGTCCATTCCTGACGCATTCAGTTTGGTGGGAGCCCTGTGGGTTGCTGGGCCACAAGCTGATTAGGACCAGCATCTGCCCCTGAGAGTCCCCAGGACACGGTGCCGGCTGAGATGCAGGGAGCAGGGGTTGGGGGACGCTGGGGCTGGAGGGGACCCGGATGAGGGTCCGCCTCTCCCCCTGAGCATCAGCGAGGGCCTCCCTGGGGTCCGAGCCGCCCAAGCAGCCCCAGGTCTCTATCCGCCCCCCACCCCCACCCCGCCAAAGCCTCTGCTCCTTACGTGCCGCTCCCACACCGAGGCCACGGGGCGTGGGGACAGGCAGGAATGAGGTGCTAGGGGCCTTGCAGGGGCGTCAGGGAGGCTTGAGGAGACCAGGCCCCGAGGTCCCTCTGCAAGCCTGGGACCCGCTGGGAAGGCCGGTCAAGCCCGGAGCCCTGCAGACACCCGCCTGCCAAGGCCTGGGGGCACCTGGCAGCGGCTAACGGGTGCAGCTCGAGGCAGGAACACTGCTCTGCGGCTTCATTTCGTTTCCGCCAGAGCATCTCTTAGGGCCAACCCGGAGCACAGAGCAGCGGGGAGCTGATCCGTGAGGCGCCCCTCAGGCGGCTTGGGCGCCCGCCAGCAGGGACCAGGGTCGCAGTCTGGGAGGTGTGTGTAAGCGAGTGTCTGTGTGTGTGCGTGCACACGTGGGTGTGTTTCAGTCGATAGGGGCTGAACTGACCCACAGGCTAAGGAACAAAAGTGCAGATTGGAAACAAAGCCCGGCTTCCGCAAGCATCGAGACGCCGGGAGAAGATGTCTTTATTCCAGAAGCTTCTGCAGCTCCCCACAGACAAAGGCCCCCTCAGACTCGCCCTGACTCAGGTTCACGGGCCTCCTCGCAGTAGCGCAGCTCCAGGGACCCAGCCTGGCAAGGAGGGCGAGGCCAGCCCTCACCGCGGGTGGGAGCAGGGCGGTGCTGGTGGCTGTGTCCAGGAAGTGCTGTGACAGGTGCCTGAAACCCCCTGGGCCCAGCAGGAGGCCTTCCCTGCTCCCCACACCCCTCCCTGCTGGGCACCCCTCACCCTCGGAGAACATCCTTTCCTAGGAACTTCCACCCGGACTCCCGTGGGTTGGGAGTGGGGCAGGTTCATTCCTCTCACTCCTGCCCCCTCCCCCCATTCCCCCACCCCCTAGTTCCCCCTCCCCCCACCCCTCCCTCTTCCCCTCCCCCGCAGGCACCGCAGGTATTTCCCAGGCTCTTTGGGGCAACACACAGTCCAAGTGAGTCTCAGACTCAGACTCGCATGGAATCTAAAGCTCCCGCCTGACCCCACTGAGCCCAGCTGTGGTCTGGGAGCCAGGGTGTGGTCAGTTCTCCCCTGTCCCCTCCCTCCACCTCCTCCCTTGTTGGGTGTGGGCTTAGCTGTGACCTTGGGGAGGCCTTGGGGAGGGGGGCGCTGGTGCAGGGATTGATTCCCTGTGGGAAGTCCTGCTGCCTTGGGGGTGACACAGGCCCTGGGCCTGCCCAACTCCTCCCTCCTTCGGCCACGGCCACCCCCCAGCAGAACCCGGGGTGTGGGTGGTCCCACTCCTCTGATAACGAACAAGGTCAGGACTGGGGGTCATCTGCTTGTGAGGAGGCCAGGGTGGCATCTGGGGGACCCCTGGGCGGGGCGGGGCCCAGCAGGGGCACGGCTATTCTGAGAACTGACAGACATGGAGGACGGGCTGAAAGCAGGTGGCTCCTCTTTGGGGAGACGAGGCTGGGAAGGCCCGCGGCTGCCCCAGTCACACAGGCAGCCAGGTGGGGCAGGGCCTTGAGCTTCCTCCAGCAGCCAGGAACGTCCCGGTCCCCAGCGCCTCCTCAGGGACCGGGACACGGCCAATGGCTCCACATCCAGCTGCAGGCGGCAGCCAGGGGTTCAGTCCTGGAATGAGCCCGAGGGTACAGAACGACACCCATTTATCTTGGCACTGGCGTGTGGGCGCCTGCCAGGCACACGCACTGTTCAGGAATCGTTGGACGAGGCGTGAATGACAAGGCACAGCCCGCTTTGGAGAAACACACACCAGAAGAAAGCAGCTCGCCACATGTCTGCCACCCGACGCCCAGCCAGGGCCAGGCCGCGTCTCCTGCTGGCTGGGCCCACCGATCTCCTGGTGACGGCCGCGGGGAGCCCATCTTTGTCACCTCTCTTTGCCGCCCGTGCTAATTCCGAAGCCCCCAGCTGTCATGGAAATGCGTCGTGAGGGAGGTTGGGGGCTTCCGTGGGGGGCAAATCTGGCCCCACATGCCCCAGCCAGCTCCGCCAGTGCCCCCCGCCCACCACCACCCACCCAGCAATACCCTGCGACCCACCCTGGTGGGATGAAAAGCCCTCCCCCCG
>JAWPEG010064503.1:206702458-206762317 GCA_035771395.1 Myotis vivesi | reverse complement strand
CCCCCCGCCCCCCCCCCCCCCCCGGCCCTGAATTCCTCGCCCTCTGTGGTCCCAGCGGCTGCCAGCCTAACAGGGCGGCCTGGACAGGGAGCCGCAGCAGCAGAGGGCATGTGTCCTGGTCCCAGTTGGAATTTCCCCCCAAATTCCACTTCCATGATGGCCGCTGGGATTCCAGAGCCCAGGCCACAGGGTCCCGGGGACTGGGCCCCATTCATGTTCAGTGGCTGCTTCTGTGCTACTTCACCCGCCCAGAAGTCCCACTTAACAGATGGGGAAACTGAGTCAGGGGTCAACTCATGGCTGGAGGAGCCTCAGCCAGGGAAGGGCAGTGCAGGGATTTGTACCCACATCTGGGGGGGGGGGGCGAGAGAAAGGATGGGGAGCCCCTCAGTTCCTTATCCCCAACCCTTTGTATCTAAGTCCTTGGCCCTTTAAGAATTCTATTGGGTCAGATCAGCAAGAATTGCCCTCTTGTTCTTGATGTCCAATCAGGTTCCTTCGGGTAATTTTCCCTCCACCGCCCCCTCACCCGTTCCCTGGCTCGAAATCCCCCGCTGTCTCTGCTGGATTGGGGACGGGGTTCAACCTCGTGCCCCTGTGTCGAGGGTCTTGAATGAAGTCCTTGATGTGTTTAGCAAGAATCCGGCGCGATTTTCTAACACATGCTCCTTCGCCCCGCCAGCTGCCCGCCCCCGCAAACGGCTCACCTGGAACTCTTACTCGGACTCCCCTCCCTGGTGGGCGCTCGCAGCTCCCGCCCTCAGTTCACATCTGTAAAATGGGTGCAGAGGAGCGAAGGAGCCGAGCGCCACACGGGAGGCAGCTCGCGCAGAGCAGGTGCTCAGCACACGTGCGAGTTTCTTCTCTGGGTCTCACTCACAAGCTGCCTGAGATCTGCCAGCACAGAAAGAACTCATGTTGCCGGGAGAACACAGTCCCAGGTGGCGAGCGAGCGGCCCCGCTCAGAAACGGCGGCATCTGCCAGCTCCCGCTCCTCCATTTGTCTCTCTATTTCGGTGCTCAAAGGGACAGGCGGGTGGCCAGCCGCGGAGGAGGGGAATGAAAGGACCGGGAGGCTACTGGACAGTGCGCGGCCCGCAGTGCGGGTGCGGTCTGCAGCGAGACTGGCTCCTGCTTTGTTTCCTCCTCAGCTGGAGCCGCGGGGCAGGGAGTGGGAAATGTCTTAGATGCTCAGCAGCACTTTCTTTCCTGACCCCCAGGCACGCGGCTCTCAGAATCGGCTGGGAGGCCTGGGAGCCCACCGGGCAAGCATCTTAGCCGTGGTTGGCTTCCAGGGTCGGGCCTGGGGCCGGTCGGTGAGACCTGGCAAGGGTGGCAATTCCAGCTCCTGGGAGCCAGGCCCTGGAGGCCTGTGTTTCCTGCAGGGAGACAGAGACCCAGAGGAGGGGACAGCCGGCCCAGGTCACAGGCAAATGGGTGTGGGAGCCAGGAGGCTGGGGAGACCCCTCCCGTCCTTCTAGGCTGTTCCCAGAGCTGCCTGATGGTGAGGCCGTCCCTGCACCCGCCCAGCCCCGGCTGCACCACGTGCGGTCTCTGGCGCCCGCAGCCACCAGGCTCTGTCATCAGAGCCCTGATCAGGCTTCGTGCAATCACCGATGTCAGTCCCTCCGCGGGGCCAGATGCGTCTGAGCTGGCAAAGAGGCAGCAACAAGTCGGAACGAATGCGAGTTGTGCCCCCTCCTACAGGCAGCCCCGCTCCTGCACACAGGGGGTGGGGTGGCGGCCGAGACCTGACCGAGAGGCTGTCACCTCCGGTGGCTCAGACCTGGCAACGGACAGCCCATTACAATAATACTATTAAACTGGCGACATCGCTGCCGCTGCCAGCCCGTCTTACTATGAGCCAGGTGCCTTTCCTCCGTGTTTTACTGAAGGCGCAGACAGTCGTGGGAGGTGGGTATTATTATCCTAATTTTTCAAACGAGAAATCGGAGACTCAGGGAACTGATTCCTCTGAGAAACGGGGGCGTCGCTCTAAAACAGATAGTTCTAGCCAGGGCGGGCTGGGGGTATGCGTGGGGGGGGGGGGGCTGGGGTGGCACTACTGTCCTAGGGCAGCTAGAAGCAGGTGGCGTAACACCATAGACGTGCGTCGTCTCTCAGTCGGGGGCCAGGGGTCAGGGTGTCCCGGGGCTGGTGCCTCCTGCGGCTGCGAGGACATGCTGTCCCGGGCTCTAGCAGCCTCTGGGGTTTGCTTGGAGACTGTGCTGCTCCCTGGCTTGTGGATGTGTCATCCGACCTCCGCCCCCATCTCCGCAGGCTTCACCCGTCTGCCAGTCCGGTCCAAAGCTCCCCTTTCACGAGGACGTCGGCCACGTTGGCTTAGGGCACACTTTAGCATGACCTCAGCGACATCATATCTGTGACAATCCCATATGGGATTGGGACTTCAACACCCAGGCTGCCCAGGGGGCTGCAGGAGAGCCAGGCCAGCACGGAGTCAGTGAGGCAGGCTGAGTACCAGGTGGGCCTGAGACAGGCACTGGCAGCAGGGACTGCGGGATATGGGCACCACATGTGTCTGCGAAACCAGCTACTTCTCAGTGGGGTGCTGCCCTGCTACCCCGTCAGGACAAATGCTTCCACCCCCACTCCAACCCCTCAAACCATAGGCCCAGGGTGGCCCTTGGCCCTTTCTCAGCCCCCAGATCTGCCCCCTGCCTCCTAAGGCCCCCAGCATCCATTCACCATGCATACATAAGCAGGTGTGTATGTAACATTGCTAATGGCAGGGGATGGCTCAGGGGGAAGCTGGGCAAGCAGGTGCAAGTGTCAGGGTGCGGGTGCTTCAGAGAGGCCTCCTTTCTACAAAGACCACATGTCCACCGAGGCGGCAGGAAGGAGGAGGCCGCGCAGAGGTCTCTGAAGACAGCAGAGCTATCTGGGAAGCAGGAGCAGCCAGTGCAAAGGCTCTGAGGTCAGCGTGTGCTTGACATGGCCGGGGAGCAGTGAGGAGGACAGCACAGCTGGAGTGGAGAGGAGACGCAGGTGGGAAGGACGCAGGAAAGGAGGCCTCAGAGGTGGGGGGGTGCCTCGTGTGCCCCATCCCAGGACCCCCTCTCTGACCCCGGCTTGTGCCCCTCGACCTCCCCATCTGGTGGCAGGAGAAGCCTCACCCTTGGCATCCCAAAGGCTCACATGCATTCCCCAGGCTGGTCCTCGCTGCACAAGCAGCCTGGCTCCCAAGCCGGCGAGAACAAGCAGCCCACGATTTTCATGATTGAAATCGCTTTATAGAACAATGTCAGGAACCCCCGGGGAGGAGCTGGGAAGAAAGCCCCCAGAAAGAATAAAACCAAAACAACGGACTCACTCTGAATAGAAACCCCATTTGCAAAAACCACAAAAGCGATCACAATATTTCCCAATCTTCCCGTGGCCTCGGTTTAATTGCCACAGAGCACCACTCTCTTCCTGATGCTTTAATCAACCAATTTAGATGTACTGCCGTGCTTGACACACGCTTGATTTCTGATAAATGGAACAGAAATACATTTAAAAAACCCATTTGCACAGTCAGGAGCAGCGGGCGCGGCTCCCTGCCTGCATTCTGCCCCATGTTTCTGCAGAGTCCCAGTTCCTTCCTTCAGCAAACTTTTTGCTGAGGGCCTACTATGTGCGCCACCCCAGGGGACAGCAGGAAGCAGGCAGGCATAGTCGCGGCCCTCCTGTTGGAAGGGCATTTGCAACGGGAGCAACAGACAGATGGTCAGGGGGCTGCAGCTAAGGGGGGAACCTAACACAGAACAGCACTGGAAGGAGGATCTTACAGGGGCTGGGGTGGGAGCACTGAGGTGGCTGCCACCTTGCAGAGCTGAAATCCAGGAAAGATTTGAGGTAGGCGAGCAGCTAGGTGCAGGAGTCTTAGGGCCAGAGCCATGCAGGGAAGGGCAGCTGTGAGCCAAGCTTAGCGATGGGCGAGATGGGGCCGCTGAGGGCTGGAGCACCCAGGGACGCGGTCACTCTGACCTCCAAGGCATCACCTCAGGCTGCTCATGAGCGTAGGCCTCTTGCCCACTGCTCCCTCCACCCCCACCTACCAGCCCACCCAGCACCCCATCCTTTTGATCAGCATCTGCTCACCTCTCCATCAGGAATCTGCCCACCTGTCTACCCACCAAGACACACATCCAACATCCCCATCCCCAACCCACGATGCATTCCCCCCCCCCAGCAATAGTTATAAGCATTACATGAGTTAATTAATACATATACAATGCTTAGAGCAGTGCTTGGTACCCCAGTAAATATTGGCTATGGGTAAATTATTATTACCGTTGTTACTGTCTCTGCAGACTCACCCACTCATCATTCACCTGTTAACCCATCAGCCAAATATCCATCACCCATCCATGCATCACTCACTCACTCATCTATTCAACAAGCCATCAGTTCATTCATCTCTCCATGAAGCTTCCATCTACCCAACCATCCATCCATCCATCCATCCACCCACCCATTCATTCATCTATCCATCTATCCATCCATTTATCCATTCATTCGTCCACTCATCCATCCATCCACTCATTTATCCATCCATCCATCCATCCATCCATCCATCCATCCATCCACCCATCCACCCATCCACCCATCCACCCATCCACCCATCTACCCATCTACCCATTCATCCATCCATCCACCCACCCACCCATTCATCCATCCACCCACCCACCCATTCATCCATCCATCCATTCATCCATTTATCCACCCATAGTCCATCCGTCTATCCGTCCACCCACCTACCTATATCTACCCATCTATTCATCCATCCTTTCATGCATTTATCCACCGTCTTTTGCTCATTTCCCATTTCTCCATGCATCCATCCACCAGTACCCATCTACCCGACTGCCCAGGCCTCTGCTCATCTCCCAGGAGGCAAAGACGTGGGAACTTGAATCTGACACGGGACTCTCAGTGTCATTGGGAAGGACAGGCCCACACAGAGGAACTACCTGTCAGAACGAGGGCCTCTGCTCTAAAAGCCAGTGGGTAGCAGAAAAGGCAAATCTGACCAGACTAATCAGGGGAGACTTCCTGGAAGAGGAGAGCTGTCTGAAACCATGATTCCCAGGGACCCCCAGCGCCAGTGTCCCGCCAGCTGGCACAAACCAGGCTCCAGCTCCGTTCCATCCACCACTGCCCCTCTGGATGCCTCAGTCACCTCTGCAAAAATTATCTTGTTATTTTTTTCTCATGACAAAACCCAGCTGTGAGACAGCACGCGTGTGCCTGGTTTTATAGTGACAATAATAAAGCAACACTCCAAGCTGAAGCCTCAAGTCTACCTGTGGGCCCAGGGGAGGGGGGATTAGGAGGGGGGAGGGGCCGGGAGTGGAGCAGTGGGTCCTACTTACACCGTGGACTTCACACATCGTTATCGACTGCGAGGAGAGAGGCTGATTTGGGGTGTGGGGAGAATTAATTAAAGCTGGGGATGCGCTCACAGAGCTGAGGATAAAAGGTGCAAGGCAGGAGGCAAATGTGCTTATTAATAAAACATCGGTGCCACACCGCAGGCCTGGGGGGAGCTGGGAGGGGCGCCCGCTGAGCCCAGGCCTGTCAGACCCACTTATACACAACTTCTCACCCGAGGCCTGCTCCGGCTGGGGGTCCGAGCCGGGTCGGACCCAGGCCAGGTTCGGGAAGCTCCTGGTGGGTACGGAAGCACAGACAGTGCCACCCCGTGTGCCCAGGCCTGTGACGGGCAGGGAGCCCAGAGGAGACAGTGATCGGCCTGAGCTCAGAGCGGCCTCCAGGAGGAAGGGACTGGCCTGGGTCCTCACTGATGGAAAGGAGCCAGAGAGATGGTCCAGGAAGAGAATGTGGAGAGGGCGGGGCGTGGTGGCAGGGAAGGATGGTGTGCTCGGGAAGACAAGAGACTGAGCAAGCCCACAGTGGCCTGTGGCAGGGAGGGGCTGGGAGCAGAGGAACCCAGACTATCCTGGAGGCAGTAGGGAGCCATAGCAGGGTTTGGAGTAGGAGAGCGGGGCTGTCGGATTTGGGTTTCACGCAGAGCCCTTGGTTCCCGTTGGGAGAACGGCCCAGTGGGCCGGAGAATGGAGTCAGGAAGCTGGCTGGCTACTGCACATGTCCAGGCAGGAGACAGTGAGGCGCGGGCAGACAGTGAGGCAAGGAGGAGTGGCTGCGGGGCTGAGCCGGCGACTATAAAGATGGTGGTCAAGGGCAGAGCTTCCACACAGTGGTCCCCCTGTGTCCATGGCATGGAACCCGTCTGCTCTGACACCTGCTCCAGGTCCTGGGGCAGCTGTGGACAAGGGCGTTCATGGGCGTCGGCCCTGTGGACCGTACCCCTGGGAGGCACCAGCAGCCGGCCACACCCTCCTCCTGCCCTGTGCTGATGCGGACTCCCTTCCTCCTTCTCTCTTTATGTGCATGTCCCAAGCTGGCTCAGGTGTCCCCAAGGAACCCGTCAGCCCGGGGAGCCCAGAACAGGGCCTGCGGGGAGTGCCAGCCCAGGGCCACATGCACCCCCTCACCCTCCTCATCCCAGCCACGCCCATCTGGCCCTGAGCGGCCCTCGGCGGTTCTGACTCACCTCAGATGTTGGCCAGCGAGCAGGCTGTGGCCGGCAGGCGGCCAGACAGGCGGGGCTACCTGGCCAGGGCCCTGGGCTCCGCCCTGCTGCCCAGGCCAGGCTGGCTTCCCACAGCCAGGAGCCTCATCCGCACGGAATCCAGGCAGATGCTGGACCCCACCACCAAAGGCCGCCCTTGCCCTGGGCTCCGTGGAAACAGGAGATTTTGCAATAATAAAGGTTGCTTCGGGAAGCCAAGCCAAACAATTTACAACATTCAGAGAGGCCGCTCAGCAAAATCAAAGAAGCCTGGAATTCCAACCCCAGCCACGGGCCTGAGCTGTCGAACCCAGACAACCTGCCTCCCAGCGCCTGGCTGAACCCGCAAGAAGCCAGCGCCTCATAAGGCCTGAGCTGGAGCCCATCAGGGGACCAAGGCCCGGGGAGGCCGAGCTAGGACTGCTCCCATTCCAGGGCTCTCTACTCTGCCTTGTTGCATCAAGGTCAAGAGCCTGGGCCCAGGGCAGGGGCAGGTTCAAATCCCCACTCTATTGCTTCCCAGCTGTGTGGCCCTGGGCAAGTCACTTAACCACTCTGGGCCTGTTTTGTCAAATAGAAATGCCTAGCCCTAGGCAGTGGTTCTCAACCTTCTGGCCCTTTAAGTACAGTTCCTCATGTTGTGAGCCAACCATAAAATTATTTTCGTTGCTACTTCATCACTGTCATGTTGCTACCATTATGAATCGTAATGTAAATATCTGATATGCAGGATGGTCTTAGGTGACCCCTATGAAAGGGTCGTTCGACCGCCAAAGGGGTCGCAACCCACAGGTTGAGAACCGCTGGCCTAGAGGCAACTCCTAGGATGGCTGTGGGGGTCAGAGAGCCCATCCAAGTGACACTGTGGGGCACGGAGGACCATCGGGTGGAAGCCCGCATGTGCCGGGTAAACTGACATTTAATGAGCCGCTACCAGGTGCCCAGCCCAGGAGGGAGGAGAGAGAAGTCACGCTTCCTGTGCCCAGGAAGCTGTCAGATTAATGTGAAAGAAAAGGCAGGTGTTCGTCTCAGCGGTTAGACGATTAGCTCAGGGTCACACAGTTACAAATGTGAGACTCCTCTTCCCGCCAGGCTGCCTTGCCCTGGGGTTGAATGACCAGTCCTTAGGGCAAAGCCCCACCCCAGTCCCCCAAGACAGGGCTCTGAGAAGGGGCCGGGGCAGTAAAAAGAGCCCTCAGGTTTCTGCCCCCGCCTGCCTCTCACAAGCGGGGTGACCTCAGGCTGGTCCTCGCCCTCTCTGGGCCCCCTCCCTGCAGCTCCCTGCCCCTCCTCCTGCGTTTTTCCAGGTGTAAATGGGGGGAGGAGGGCACGGGATTGAAGCGGCTGTACACCCACCAATGATCCTGATTAGCGTTGTTGTTGTTATTACCGCGGGGCCTGGCGAGGGGCGTGCTGGGCTGCGTGGAAATAAGGCCTCTTGCTTGGGGCGCCGGGCTCAACCTACCAACTTGCATCATATTAATGCTCGTCATCTGCGCGCAGAGTTTGAGGCGCAGCGGGACGTGCAGCCAGCCCGAGAGGCCGCCAGCTGCAGCCGGAGAGGGATGCTGTCGCCCCATATGAGCCGAGGCCAGGAGGTCCGGGTGGGGGAGTGCCCCAGGGCAGACCCAGCTGGGGTCTGGGGTACCGGTGGGGGTCTCCCCCTGACAACCTCCCTGCCCTCCCTTGTGCTGGCCGCGCCTCTCATGAGCTATGCTCGAGGCTGCCGGTCCAGAAGGAGGAAACCAGTTGGCCCCAGGCCACCGCGCCTGGGCACGTGGGGCGAAGCCAGGCCTCCCATTCACCAGGTCTCCCCACCGCCCTGGGGCAGGTGACACTGGCGCCTCTATGCTCCGGGTCTCACTGGGAACGGCGAACGTGTGCTGCGACGGGACCAGCGCCTGCCCCATGGGTTGTCATGGCGTAATCCCCACCCTGCACTGGGAAACTGAGGCCAGAGCCTGGCGGACCTGAGCTGCCATGACGGGTGACGGTGGGAGGAGGAGGCACCTGAGGCTGAGGAGGCGGAGGACACATGGAGTCCAGAGACTTGTTTCAGCGTTGGGAAGTTCCTGCCGCTCCTCTGCGGCAGCCCCGCCCGCCCCGCCCTGCACACCTGCAGGCTCTGAGCCTCGGCCCTTGGGGCAGGCAGGGCTGCAAGGCGACCTTCCAGAGTGTCGTCTCCGTCTCCCCAGGAGCAGCTGCCCGCGTGTGGCAGGTCCTCCGCTGGCTCCTCCAGACTGACGGGCCGTGTCTGTTCTCCCCCGTCCGGAAGTTCCTGCCGTTTGTGCCACTGGCCAGCACGTCCCGATGGCCACGCGACCAGCTCCAGGGGGCGCGTTCCCAGGAGAAGCGCCTGAGAGTGCGCAGGGGCCGTCCTGTGACCATCACACTCGTGTCTCACGAGGGACCTGCTCTCCGAGAAAAACTTCCCATAGCGCCGTGAGCGGGGCCACTCGTGGGGCCGGGGGTTGGGGGGGGGCGGGGCAGAACAGGGAGGGCCGTGAATGCCACTGCAGGGTCTCAGACTCCTGCTGAAGGAGGGTCAGGGTGACGCTGTGCAAAGACCACCCAGGGTCTGCTGTGGGGGGGATGGGCTGTAAGGATCTCCACTCCGTGAAAGAGTAAGTGATTGGCATGTGGATATTGGCTTTTCTACCACGACCTAACAATGCAGCAGATTCCAAGAGCGGCCATTTCCTCCCTCGCAGCTCTGTGGTCAGAGGCTGGGTGGGCTCGGCAAGTTCTCGGGCATCAGCCACGCTGGGCCCTATGCCTCTCCAGGCCCCTTCGGGGTGCTGGCAGCACACAGTTCCTGGTGGTTGCAGGACTGAGGTCCCCACTCCATCCTGAGTGTTGGTTGGGGGCTGCTCTGACCTGCAACCCCTCCATCTCAGCACCAGCCTGCCTCCTGGGGAATCCCTCCTCACCCTGGCCTCTCTGACCCCCTGTTCTGCTGCCCCCCTGGAGAAAACTCCACTTTTAAAGGGCTCGTGCGGCAAGGTCAGGCACGTAGGGTGACCTCTCTTAGGGTCAGCTGAGAAGTCAGCTTCATGGCCCTTCTGCCGCTGACCGAAGCCTCAGGTGACACGGAGGGGAAGGTCCGGGGTTGCTTGTGCACTTTGGATGCAGACGGAAGCCCTGTCTCCTCTCAGCACCAGGCGCTTCGATGGTCCCACCAGGCTCCTGCGGGGCCGGAACAGAAACTGTTCTCACCTGTGGTCCCGAGGGAGGCGGGCGGAGCAGGGAGGAGGCGGCTCCGCGAGGCCCTGGCCGCAGGGAGAGGCTTTCGGGACCCAGCAACCACCTCATGGCGTCGAGTCTCCCAAACCTCCAGAGCGGATTAAAAACCAGCGGCCACCACTAGGCTTCTGTGTCCTGAGCGTCTGTGTGCCTGGCTCTGCGCAGGTAAGACCAGGCCTTACAGAGGAGCGAACAGGCTGAGAGCACGCACCAGGCCACAGCGGGGTGCGGGGACCAAGCTCACTGCTCTGGCACCAGAGCCCTAACCACCTGCCTGCCCTGCCGCCCTGTGACTTGGCCCTGCAGCCACGGGGAGGCTCTGGTTTTGCTGTGGGAGCACAGGAGCGAGAGGGGAACAGGGTGGCCAGGACCTGACCGGCCTCACCCTCCAGGAGGCGGGCTGGGAAGGAGGCCTGGCTGCTGGCAGGATCCTCCGCCCTCAGGGCCCTGGGCCTCTCCCCAGCTCAGGGCCTCTTTCCTGGGGTACATGAGGGGGGTCGAGTGGCTGCTGCAGGTGCTACTTCATCCCCGTTGGGTGGGTAAGGAAACAGGCTCCGACAGGTGAGCGGCTTGCCCACCACCCACCCGCCCCCTCCACGGAGGGACCAGCCGCCCCTGGGCCGGGCACGGGCCACACCCCGCTTGGCCACAGCCTCGATGGGTGTCTTGGGGAGTTTCAAACCTCTCAGAGTCCTGTTCCTCATGTCTTGAATTTGGGAAGTGGGGGCTTGGGGTTGGAACCCTAAGACTTTGAAGACGGAGAAGAAGGGACTTAGGGGTCCTGGGAGGGTGGATGGCTCCCCGAAGAAGGTGGGGGAGGGGAGAAGATGACGCAGAGGCTGGAGGCCAGCTGTCGTGATCCCTGCCCCACGGCCACCCAGGGTCTCGGCCTCTGAGTGCCTCCCTCCCGCCCGCCCGCCCTCCCACTGGAGCCTGGGGCCTGGACGGTGGCAGAGTGCCATGTGCCCCCAACGTCTCATGAAATGGCAGTGATTTTGACGTGGCAGGTGATCTTCTCGGGAAGCCTGGCTTTAAATTTAGCTCCCTCCCCAGCCAGCGCTTTCAAAAGGCTGCTCTCTACCAGAGAGAAGGAGTGTGAGTCATCGCCAGGCCGCCCTCCCCGCCAGCCCGCCGCCCCACCCCCAACCTGGGAGCAGCGTGGATTGCGGGGGAGCAGGCCTCCCGAAGGCAGGGAATAGTAAATAGGAACGGATAAAGGCGCGTGGATGGAGCCGGTAACGATTCCCATGGCGGGCTGTGTGATCACCTGCACCCCATCACCTCTCTCCCCCCTTATCTTTTCCCCTCCCCCCACCCCTCCCCCTCTGCCCATCACTCCCCCTCCCCCAGCCCAGCCCAGCCCAGCCCAGACTGGAGACAACAAATATTTGCTGAAGGATCCGTGGTGCCAGGGCCCTTGCTTGTCACCCCTGCCCCCCTCCCATCCCTCCTCCCCGAGCCTGCCTCGTGCTGCTCCGCGCTGCACAGTGCGGAGATGGAGGATGCTCCCCACCCGATAGATACCCTTCTGTAGTGTCCCTGGTACCGGGGTGCTTCCTGTGCAGCCGGAGACAGAAGGAGCTTTGGGGGTGTGATTGAGAAGGATCTTGAGATGGGGGATTATCCTGGATTATCGGGATGCCCACACTGAACCACAGGTGTCCTGGGGGGGCCACAGGGGCTCTGCACAGACAGGTGGCCACATGCAGACGGGACGGAGAGACTGGAAGGCGCCGCCCTTGAGGGCCGGAGTGACCACAAGTCAAGGATGCCCGCGGCCATCGGGAGCCGGGGTTCTCCCCTCGAACCTCCAGGGGAGGCGGCCCTGCTGACACCTCGATGTCAGCCCAGTGGAGCGGATTTGGGGGTTTCTGTAAGACACTGCCCGCGTGTGGTTTTAGCCACCACATTTGTGATCATGGTTACAGCAGCCACAGGAGACCAGAGCGCAGGGGCTGGGAGGGGCATGAACTTGCCTCCGGTCACCCGGCTGGTGAGTGGCCAAGCTGAGGTTCCACCCAGGTCTGACCAGTTCCCAAGTCCACGCTCTCGCCTGCCCACCCCGTGACCTCCTGGAAGAACGGAAGGGACACTGATGCAGATCAAACACCTGCTCAGTGCCAGGCGTGCATTTACTTTAGGATAATCAGCAGGACGGTGTCCTGTCTGACAGCCTCTCATTTAATCCCCACGTTGACCCTTTGAGGTGGGTGGAACCATCCCCATTTTGTGGATGAGGAAACTGAGGCTCAGAGAGGCAAAGGAGCTTTGTCCAGGTGCAGGGCTGACTGCAGGGCAGCGGGAGGTGCGGGACGCTGGGAGCACAGCGAGAGCAGCCAGCCCCGCACACAGCAGGTGCGTGGTGGAGGTGTGCTGAGCCCACGGGGGTGTGCTGAGCTCAGGGCGCGTGGCTGCAGAGGAGGCTGGGAAGGCAGCCGGGTGAGCGGGCACAGGGCCTCGGACGCCAGGAGGGGTGCCTGTGTTTCAGCTTAGAGAATGGGCGTTGCCGGAGGTCTGACATCCCACGTCACCCGCCCAGGCTGTGAGCGTCTTCGGGAGTGAGCTCTCTCATCTCTGGGTGTCCAGTGCCGCACCTGAGCCCAGGATGGACACAGAGCCCTGCTGAGCGATGTGAGGGAGGTGGGGGGGGGTGGTACTCCTCAATGGAAAGGTTTTCAACACGCCCTGAATGCACACACAGGCACACACACACACACACACACACACACACACACACACACCACACAAACAGCACACCCATCCCATGCATACACCACACACCCACATGCGTGTGCGCACCCCAGCCTCAAAGACCCCAAGCATCTGCTCAAACCATATCTAAGGGAGAGCGAAGGGGCATGGATTCCTGGGCTGCAGATGGGAGCTGAGGCATCCCAGAGCCGCAGGCTTCCTGCAGGGGGCACCCTGGCACTGTTCCCTCCCTCACCCTCCAGTGAGGTGCCTCAGCCACTGGCCTGGGCCCCAGCCCCTCAGCACTGGGATCTTGAAGGAGACAGGCCCGTCCTCGAAGGGCTGTCTTGGTGAGGGGGAAGGCGCTCCAGCAAAGCGCCGGCACCTGGCAGTGGGTCGCGGGTGCGGGGCTTGGGCTTGAAGATCAGTGAGGTCTGAGCTGCAGTCCTGGTCCTACTCCTCGCTGGTTGTGTGGCTCAGGGCAGGTGTCCTAAACTCTCTGAGCCCCAGCTGCCCCATCTGTAAAATGGTGAGGAATAACTAAAACGAGGCATATAAAGGGCTCGGCCCGGCTCCTGGTGAAATGGAGCCGGTCCAGGGCAGTGAGAGACGGGGTCGGGTGGCGGGGAACTGGCCTGCCCTCCAGAGCACTCAACCCCCCCTCCCGCCCCTCCCCAAAGGCGATCCCGCTGTGGGGTCCTCCAGCAGACTACCACGTGCCCCCACTTGACCTTTGTTGCCACTGGAGGTCACTGGGTCAGGGACAGAGGAAGGTGGGGAAACTGAGGCTTACTGAGGGTGAGGGAGGGAACTGGCTTGAGGCCACACAGAATCTAGCACAGCCTTGTCCTGCAGGTGAGGGGTGAAATGGGGGGCTGCCGGGAGGAGAGGTGAAAAGGAGGCGGGAACAGGAGAGGGGCCCAAGCAGTAGTCTCTGCGCTGGTCAGAGAAGCTGGGCTTTTCCTAGGCAAGTGGACAGAGGATCTGCCTGATGAGATCCTCACACCCGACCCGACCCTGACATTGGCCCCTGGCTTTGACCTCCAGCAGGTCTGGCTTGGCACTGCGGGTGGGGTCCTCCTGGCGCAGGTGCAGGAAGGGCTGGGAGAGCCTGGAGTCCAGCCTCCCTCAGGGCTGGGGAGCAACCAAGAGGGAGGCAGGTGAGTGTGCGGTGGGCCTGGGGGGCAGGTGAGTGTGCGGTGGGCCTGGGGGACAGAACCAGAGCCAGGTGGGGGGAGAGGAGAGAAGAAGGGAGGAGAGAGGAAGAAAGGAACAAAGGAGAGAGAAGGAGCTGAGCAGAGGAAGGAACGCGGGAGGAGAGAAGGGAAAGTAGGAAGGAAGGAGTGGAAGAAAGAGCCACAGGGCAGGGAGGAAAGAAGATGCTGAGAGGGATGGACAGAAGGAAGGAAGGGATCGCCAAAGGAACGTTAAGAGAAGCACCAGGGTGGAGCGCGCGCGAGGGGAAGAAAAGAGATTGCGAAAGGAAAAATGAGAAGAGGGGAGAGAGAGAGAGAGAGAGAGAGAGAGAGAGGCAGGCCGCCGAGGGCGCAGGAGAGGGGGAGCTCCGCGCGGCAGGGCGGCCGGCTGGGAGCCACGAGCTGGGAGAGGGGGCAGCAGAGAGGGCGCGAGCGAGAGAGCGACGAGCGGCAAAGAGTGAAGTGGCGGCGGCGGCGGCGGCGGCGGCGGCGGCGAGCGCAGGGCCCCGCGAGCATGAGCGCGGCAGCGGCGGGCGCGGCGCGGGGCGCGGGGCAGGCGGGTGGGCAGGCGGCTCGGGCCTCACTGTAGCCGCGGGCGGGCGAAGGGGCATGCGGCCGGCGGCCGGACCACCAGCCGGAGCCCCAGCCCGAGCCCGCACCCCAGCGCCGCGCCGCGCCCCGCGCGCCTAGGAGCCGGCACCTTCCCTGCGCCGGCCCGGACCCCCGCGTCCCCCCAGCCCCCGGAGTCGGGACAACTGTTGCGGCGGCCGCGGCACCGCGGGGGCGTGGGTGGCCCCGGCCCCACAGGAGGCTGAGCCCCGCGGGCGCGGCTCTAGGCGGCGGAGCAAGGAGCGAGCGGCGGCGGGCACGAGGTGAGCCGTGCCCCGGGCGGCCGGGCGGGGGCTGCGCGGGTGGGGGGGAAGGTGCGCCCGGGCCTGGGTCCCCGCGTTTGGGGAAAGGGGCCGGGGGCGGAGCTCCTGGCGGAGGAGGGTCCCGGCGAGTTGGGGGCGGGGTCTTCGGCGCCCAGGCTCGGGAGAAGGGGTGCGGGCGCCCGCAGCCGGCGGGAGAGGCCGGGTCGGTGCGTTGGAGATCGGGGTGCTGTGAAAAGGAGCTGGGGACGCCCAGGGGGAGAACCTGGGGGCAGGGGCCGTGTGGGGCGGCCGGTGCCCAAGCATTGGGATCCGCGTCAGGGCTCACGAGGTCGGGGTCGCTGAACCCTGGGAGAGGACGCGCCGGGGTGGAGGAGCAGTTCGGGGCGCAGGGTGCCAGGACGCGGCTGCTGGGGCTGGGATCCGCATCCGAGGCAGGACCGGAGTCCCAGGACCCAGTCCGGGAGCGCAGCTCGCCGGGAGCCCCATTCGCGCCTGACAGGGTTCCGGAGCCTCCCCGGAGCCCCGGCCGGATCTGGGGTCCCGGCTGTGCAGCGCGGGCGACCAGGAAGGCTCTTCTAAGTGCGCGCCCCTTGCTGTCCGCCCGCCGCGTGACCCCAGCGGAGCTGCCGCCGCCTCCCAGGACGACTCGGTATTGATCCGGTGCCTGGGGCCCGGTGGCGGGCAGCGGCCTCGGAAGCTGATTAGCTCCCGCGATTGCCATGGCAACGAGACCCCACGCGTCTTCAGGTTATATTTATTCTAATTATTATTATCATTATTCGTATTGTATTTGCTACTCAGCCAGCGCGTCCTGGCGCCTCCAACTGTCATGTCTTTGGAAAGAGCCAGTGCCAGTTGTTGGGGCCATAGTGTCCTCGGGTTGGAGTCAGGTTCTCAGTGTGGGTGGCCTGGCGGCACCCCTGGGCAGTGGGGTCGGGAAGGGGGAAGGGGCGTTATGTAATGTGCCTCTGTGTCTGCCCTGCCCTGCGCTCGGCCTCTGATCCTTTGCCTTAGCCCTGGCTCCTGCCCAGGAAGCCCAGACAGAGATGCGAAGAGAAGAGCAGCCAGTGCCGGGCACCGGAGTCACAGCGGGGCCTCCAGGCCTCTCCCGGGCTGGGTGACCTTGAGCGGGGAGCTTGACCTCTCTGAGCCTCTGCTTCCCCATCTGTAAAGTGGCCTGGGAGCTATCCCCACCAGAAGGGTGCTGTGAGGTCAGAGGAAGCGCTGAGAGGTCTGTGTGCTGCTGGCCCTGTAGCCCCAGGCAGCTGCCCGCGCTGCTCTCAACCTCGTTTCCTCGTGTTTAGAGGGAGGGTTGGACCCCAGCGTGTCTCAGAGTCCTTGGTCACGGGTGTCCTGTGACTCTCACTGGCTGTGTGGTCAGCCTGTCAGGCCTCGCTCACACCGGGCCAGGCAGCTCCTTGTGGACCCTGGTTTCCTCCCTGACAGGTGGGCTGAGTGTGGCAGGAAATGCTACTTAAAACCTGAATCAGAATAACCCTCGAGTCCCAGTGCCAGACCAGGATGATCCCCACAATGGCCAGGGTTGCCCAGAATTGGGGGTACCACCCCCACTGTCCCCTGGATATGCGACAGCTCAGGACGAGGCACCTCCCTGACAGCAATCCCCTCTCCAGGGATGCCGCTCGCTGTGCGTCCTGGCTGTGGTGGAGTGTGGAGTAAGAAGTGCCAGAAAGTTCCATGCAGCCAGGGCACTGCCCCTCACAGCTCAGGCGGGAGCCTGGGGGGGGGGGGGTCTGCCTGATTCTTTAATGTCACCGTCACATGGAATTCCTGGCTCTGTCACATGCATCTGGGAAGTATTGGACCACCTTCCTGGGAGGTGAGGGGAAGCAGTTTGGCTTTGAGCTGTGTGTGTGTGTGTGTGAATGTGAGTGTGTGTGTGTGTGTGTGTGAGAATGTGAGTGTGTGTGTGTGAATGTGAGTGTGTGTGTGAGTGTGTGTGTGTGAGAATATGAGTGTGTGTGAATATGAGTGTGTGTGTGTGAGTGTGTGTGTGTGAGAATGTGTGTGTGTGAGAATGTGTGTGTGTGTGAGAATGTGAGTGTGTGTGTGAGAATGTGTGTGTGAGAATGAGTGTGTGTGTGTGTGTGTGAGAGAGAGAATGTGAGTGTGTGTGTGTGAGTGAGAGAGAGAATGTGAGAGTGTATGTGTGTGTGTGAGAATGTGAGTGTGTGTGTGTGAGAATGTGAGTGTATGTGTGTGTGAGAATGTGAGTGTGTGTGTATGTGTGAGAGTGTGTGTGTGTGAGAATGTGAGTGTGTGTGTGTGTGAATGCATGTTCAAGAATGTGTGTGGTGTGTGTGTCCCACCCCCACTCTCTCAGGCCACCAGCCTGGAGCTCATGGGGCAGCTGGACAGGACAGGAGGGGTGGGGGCAGGGCCCGTGCTGCCCAGACCTTTATGAGTGAGAGAGAAAGGGACTGAGCCCACCCCAGGGACATCAGGAGGCCGCTGAGAGCCACCCCCTCGGTCATCCACCATCTGTCCATCCATCCCTCCATTCCTCCCTCCCTCCCTCCCTCACTCACTCCCCTTCCACCAGCTCAGCAAACCCTCAAGTCGGCCACTGAGGGCATTACCTCTGTCCTTGGCAGCTCTTCAGAACACGGCCCCCAATAGGTCAGTGGGGTTGGAGCTCTGTCTCGGGGAGCCAAGGTGGTGGGGGTGCAGGTGGGGCGCACCTGCCCCAGAAAGCCTGAGGAGGGGTTGGCGGGGGCTCCTGGCCCAGAAGCAGGCGTGTGTCCGCCAGAAGAAGGGGGGGCAGAAGGTGTGCTCACAGAGACCCTCTGGGCAAAGATGCAGACTGCAGGGTGGAGGGAGGGAGGGACCTGCAGAGGGTGGGGGCTGGGAGGGGTAAAGGGGTGGGGTGGGGCTGCTGGACCAGAGAGCAGGGGGAGATGGTGCAGCTGGAGCAGGGCCATGGCCAGGGAGCTGGACCCCTCCACCCCCGACTGGTGAGGGCTCAGGCAGCAGGGATGGGGAGGCAGGGGGGGATGGTCAGGCTTGGAGCTTGGGTGGGAGCTCATAGGTGGGCGGTAGAGGGAGGGGTAGTTTGGACAAGATGAGTCTGTTTCCAACTCTAAGACAAGCGAACTCTGGCCGGCCCCTCCTCCCTCCCCACTGGGCTGTGGGAGGCTCCGCCTCAGGGCCGGGTCTGAGGCTTCTGGGAGGCAGTGGCCAGGGCACCCAGATCTGGTAGCTGGCTGCCCTGACTGCACCGCCGTGGCGATAGGATTGCACTTGACGGTAGAAGCCCGGCGCCCCACTGTGTGCCTGGCCCTGTGCTGAGCAAGCACGGAGCCCACGTCTCAGTTCTCGCGCCGACCCTGTCAGTTGGCCGTTATCGGTCCTGAAGTACAGATGGGAAAACAGGCTCACAGAGGTGAACAGTAACCCAGCTAGGGCACACCTAACCACTGCACCACACAGTCCAGAGCCCGGTCAGTGCCTGGTGGGGGTCAGGGTGGCTCCTTAGACACAGGGCAGTGAGCCACTGCAGGTCAGGATCTTGAATCTCACAGCCTAGTCTTGTCCTGTGTATCAGCTCCGGACGGGCCCAGGTGGCCCGTCTTACACTGGGATGAAAGGGGTCACCTCTCTTCTTAGGGATGCTGTACCCCTTCTAACTCAGCCTCTGTTGCCTTAGCTCCTCCCTGGCTGAGTCACACAGAAGAGCGCATGGACCTTAGAGTGAACGAAGAACCCCTGCCCCCCCCCCCCCGAGAGAGGCTTTTTCCAGCCTCGCTGCTCTTTCTAGAACAGCGGTTCTCAACCTGTGGGTGGCGACCCCTTTGGGGGTCGAACGACCCTTTCACAGGGGTCGCCTAAGACCATCGGAAAACACATATATAATTACATATTGTTTTTGTGATTAATCACGATGCTTTAATTATGTTCAATTTGTAACAATGAAAATACATCCTGCGTATCAGGTATTTATTTACATGACGATTCATAACAGTAGCAAAATGACAGTTATGAAATAGCAACGAAAATAATTTTATGGTTGGGGGTCACCACCACATGAGGAACTGTATGAAAGGATCGCGGCATTAGGAAGATTGAGAACCACTGTTCTAGAAGTTACTGGAACAACAGTTCACCCCTAAGAACAGCGGGGTCTTGTTTCCTAAACGCCCTGTACAGGGCCTGGCCGGGAGGAAGTCCCGGCGGCTCCTCCTCACCTCCCTCTTTCCTGCGTTCCTCCAGCACATGCACTCCTGACCCCTTCTCCAGGGGTGGCCCCTGCTGCCCCCGGGGAGCTCCTCGCCTAGACATGACCGGGACTTGGGCTGATGACTGACTTGGCACCCGCCTCTGACCAGCCCCTGCTTCCTGTCCTCCTTGGCTGTGACCAGGTTGGGAACTTGGGGGCCCCTCTCTGAGCACCCCGACTTTGCCACTCGGCAAAGCACTTGCCCTCTGAGCCTGGGCTTCCCGTTCAGCAACGCGGGGCCATGAGTGGTGGGGGGAAGGTTAGTGGGGTTTCAGCACAGGAGCCCCACTCTCCATAGCTTATAGTTGGGGGGGCAAAGATAGGGACCCCAGCGTGTGAGAGGCCTGTGCGCCGTGCTGTGATGGCGGGGGGCCCGGAAGTGGCCGCTGCAAGGCCTGGGAGGGGGCCTGAAGCTTGTCTGCTCGCCCATATGCAGATGGGGACACTGAGGCCTAGAGCAGCTGATGCCCTGCTCAAGGTCACAGTGAGTAGGGCACCCTGGGAGGCCAAGGATGCTCACTGATAGGATGCCAACCCGATGGGCACTGATTGTCTAGAGGCCGCTGAGGCGGCTGCCGGGAGTGGGGGGAGGGGTGCAAACACTCCTCGACAGTGAAATTTGCCCTAAAACTCTCCCTCCTGAAATCAGGCTTCAGAGTCGCCCCGCCCTGGCCATCCAAGTGGAAAAGCAGAAGCCAGATGAAATGCAAATGCCTCCCTTCCCAGATCTCCCCACGTCAGACATGAATGGGGCGGCCGCTGCGCCTGTTCCGACAGCCTGCCCCCCCTCCCCCCTCTTCCCGTGCCGGGCGCACACGCCCCGTCCGCCCATCTGTCCGCACGCACAGCCACCTCCGCAGATGCACGCAATCGCCTTCCAGAAATTAAGAAATAATGCACGGGTTTCCCAAATCACACCCGTTTAACACTGAATTCAGTTCTGGAAGCTCTAACGGAGCCCTGGGAGGGAAAGTAACATTTTTTTTGGTTCACACTTCCCTGGAAAATGAGACAAACCGTGATCTTTGAAAACCTATCTGCATAATCTGATTATTCCTCCCTGGCAGGCCCCAGAGAGGTGCCCACGGAGGGGGAGGGGGAGGGGGAAGGGGAGGGCGCGGGGCGTGGGCTCCGTAGGCTGTGAGATGTGCACTGGGAAGCCGGGTTGGGAAAGTTTGTCTCCTGCGCCAGATCCCCAGCGCCAAAGCTCCGAGTCGCATAATGGACTGAGAATAAAGTGCCGCTCTTGTAGATATTGGCACAAATTAAAAATAAAGGCGAATTCCTTCCAGACTCCAGTGCGCGCTTCTCTTCCCGGCGCCCTGAGCGGGGCACAGAATCCACCGTGATCTGCTTTCACTTTGAGCTCCTGCCCGTGGTTGGAGCATCTTCTGTGTGCAGCCGATTTACAGAGCCACCGAGACGGCATCGAGCTTTCGTCCACACTTCCGGAGCACCTACCCTGGGCAGGCCCCAGTGCTGGGTCCAGGGGACAAGAGGTGATTAGAACAGGACCCTGCCCTGGGGGTGGGGGGGGGAGTGGGCATTGCAGTGTGTTTGTTATGGGCAGGAGAACACAAGAAAACCAGACCTCTGTGAGTCCTCACCCGGCCTGAGTGGTCAGGGAGGGCTTCCTGGAGGAGGTAACTTCTGGCTTGGATCTTGAAGGGTGGATAGGAGTGTGCCAGGCAGAAGAGGCAGTGGACATTTCAAGAGCAGGAGCAGCCTGAGGAAAGTCTTAAAGTGGGTTTCAGACAGGCATGGCCCCCCGTGGCATCTTCAGATTTCAGTGTTTGCAGGTTCCTTTGTTACAAAGCCGTTTCACATCCCTTACCTTCCAGCACCCTCAAGCACCCCGAGGTTGGTCTCCAAGTCTCTCTTAGGAGAATGGAGCCCAAAGTGAGGGACCAGGGTCACAGCCAGACAGGCTCTGAGCCTTGGGGTGGTGGCAAGTGTGGTAAGCCATTCTATGGAAATTCTAAAAAAGTCCAAGAACCACAGACACTGATACCAAAATCTACAACGTTCCCTTGCTCCCTCCACCTGCTCCTCCTCAGGTGGCCACTCTGAGCTTCCGTCTCTGCATCCAGAAATGGGGGTGGGGGAGCCCCAGCATCCTCCCTGAGTCCCAGGGGCCAGGCCCGTGGTGTCAGCCGTCTGCTCAGCCCAGTCCAGCACCCCCTCCCCTGGGCTTGCTTCTGAAGGTCTTTGTTGTTTGATTTTCCAGGGAGCAGGTGGGGAATGTGGCGTCATCTGGGCGTAACTGTTGGGAATCTGATCCCTGGGACCTCCAGGCCTTTGGGGAATGAGCTACGCCTCTGAGCTGAGGCCCATCGTCAGGGCAACGGGCTGAGCTGGAGGCGGGCTCCTGGCACAGATCCCCGGAGAGCAGCCTGGAATCACCAAGGCCGTGCTCAGGGCTCCACCTGGGAAAGCTTCCCTCTGCTTACTCCTCACGCTGAGACCCTGGGAAGTTACATAACACCCAAGCCTCAGTTTCCCCATCTGCAAAACGGGTTATTGTGCGACCCAGATAAGATCCATTTGCCGAAGGTGCTTGGTTAGCACACAGGGCGGTGTTGCCACTCCATCCCTGTTGACGGGAACATCACGCTTCCTCAGTTAACATTACTCCTGCCCCTCAGTGAGGCAGCCAGGCAGGAACCGAGCCTGGTCATCGAACCTCAGAGCCGGGGATTCCACCACAGTGGTTGTTGATTGAATGAGGAAATGAACCAAGCAGGCCGAGCCATTAGACCGCGTGGTGCTTGCCCAGCGCCATGGCAACCGCAGAGCTGGTGAGACAGGAGGCAGCTCCAGCCGGCTGCCTGGCTTCACACCCAGCTCCGCCTCCTACCTGTGGCCAGCGCCCGGCTGCTTCTTTCACTCTCTCAGCCTCGGTGTCCTCCTGTGCAAATCGGGGTTGATAACGCTGATGCTAAAATGACTTACAAGGGTGGTTGTGAGGGTCAGAGGCGAGGAGTGGGGCAGTCCAGGCTCCTGGATCGCTGACAATGAACTGCTGTTTATTCCCACCGAGTTCTGGAGGGACTGTCAGGGTTTAAATCCGTCTCCCACCACTGATAGCTGTGTTACCAGGGCAAGTTACATCACCTCTCTGAGCCTCAGTTTCTTTACTTAAAAATGGGGATAGCACCCCGCCCCCCAGGGTTCTTTCAAGAGTTAAATGAGTTGTTGGAGGGAGGTGCTCGGTGCAGAGACTGGCACACAGTAAGTGCTCAGTGAGTGTTGCTGTTATGATGATCACCACCGCTACAGGGGGTGACTGACACCAGGACACCCAGAAGCTGTGAGCTGCTCTCTGTAGCCAGCACCCAGCCCAGGTCTTTGGACTTGTCTGTGAATGAAGGGTTGGATGGACAGATGGATGGATGGATGGATGGATGGATGGATGGATGAATGGATGGATGGATGGGTGGAGGGTTGGGTGGATGAATGTATGGGTGGATGGATGGATGGGTGGATGGATGGATGGATAGATGGATGAGTGGATGGATGAGTGGATGGATAGGTGGATGGATGGATGTATGGGTGGGTGGATGGATGGATGGATGGATGGATGGATGGATGAATGGATGGGTGGATGGATGGATGGATGGATGAATGGATGGGTGGATGGATGGATGGATGGATGGATGGGTGGATGAATGTATGGGTGGATGGATAGATGGATAGGTGGGTGGGTGGATAGATGGATGGATGGATGGATGGATGGATGGATGGATGGATGGATGAGTGGATGGATGGGTGGATGGATAGGTGGATGGATGGATGTATGGGTGGATGTATGGATGTATGGATGGATGGATGGATGGATGGATGAATGGATGGATGGATGGGTGGAGGGGTGGGTGGATGGATGGAGGGGTGGGTGGATGGATAGATGGGTGGATGGGTGGATGGATAGATGGATAGGTGGGTGGGTGGATAGATGGATAGATGGATGAGTGGGTGGATGGGTGGATGGATAGGTGGACAGATGGATGGATAGATAGATGAGTGAGTGAATGAATGAATGATGGGTGTGAAGAAACATCAGAAGTCTCAGATCAGGGCACAGGCTTCCCTTTAGGGCCTGAGCAGTGAGGAGGAATGAGTCTTGTAGCCAGACACAATCTCTTCTCTGCAGGAACATTTGCTGTCCCCATTTCAGGGGACTGGAGATGGTGGCCTGAGTCTGGGGGCCCAGGTCACCTGTTGGCCTGGACAGTTTGGTTCTGGAGCTGACAGAGCTGAGTCAGACTGTGGCTTCCCCTTCAGTGTGTCTGACCCGTGGGTACCTCCGGAACCCCAGGAGATGCTGCCTTCCTCTGGGGGCCGCCGTGCTGTGCAAAGATAATGCGTTTGAGTAGCCTTTGTCATCTGTAAAGGTACAGCAGTCTCCCCTTACCTGCAGTTTCACTTCTGCAGTCTGTTCCCGTGTTCAGCCAAGAGTCTGAAGTACTAAATAGAACATTTCAGAAATAAACAATTTATAAGTTTTAAATAGTGTGCTTTCTGGCCCCCAAGACCTGCGTTGGTGAACTCTTGGTTCGCAGGAAGAATGGGCACAGCTGCCTCCTCTGCCCTGGGTGTGAGTCCCACGGAAGGGACTGTGCAAGTGTGGGTTCTAACAGAGGACGGGGAGCAGTTCTGCCTGGGGTGAAGGGGAGGAGCATCACGGAGGCCTTCCCAGAGGAGGCGGCACCCAAGGGGATGGAGGGTGGGGCGACATTGAGGCAGAGGAACAAGGCTCACGGAGCCCAGAGGAAGGAGCCTGCGGGACTTCCAGGACTTGGGCACGGCTGCCCTGGGGCATCTGTGGAAAGCTGGGCAGGTGAGGCTGTCGCCGTCGGCATTGGACCATCCCTGAGGACCCAGGGAAGTTAAGGAGTTTGGACTTGACTCTGTAGACCAAGGATAGCAGCTATGTGGCATAAGCACCACCACCGGCCTTTACTGTGTCTGGAGCAGACATCACTAATCAATCCATCGCCTCACGGAGTCAGGATGGACCCTGGCCCAGCCGCCCCAGGCAGCCCCAAGCAGTCGATCCTGCCGGTGCCTGAGATGACCCCCGTTGGCCCTGCCCCTGTGGCCCACGGGGATCACGATGGTCCTCCTGAGGCTGAGGTTGAGTGGCTCAGCCCGGCACGCAGAGCACTGTCCTGGTGGGACAGGAAGGCGGCTGCAGCCCCAAACTCCACTCGGCCTGCAGGTGCCCTGAGGCCACGGTGCCCGGGAGTGCGGTCTTTGGGGGACAGCGAAGCCTGCTCTTCCGGGGAAGGGCCAGTGGGCCTGGGCATGAGTATGCCTGGGAGTGCAGACCCCCGCCCCAGGAGCCCCTGCAGGCCCCCCAGGCCCCCCAGGCCAGCGCAGGCAGCCCATGTGTCCAGGTAGGGCCTGGCCGAAGAGCAGGGCCACAGGGGGAGGGGAAGGCCTGGCAGGATTCTGGGCAGGACTCGGGAAAGATTAGGAGATTTGCTCTGAAATTCAAACAATTGGACAATCTGTTCTGGATCGATTTAGAAGCAGTGAAGTGGAAAAAAAAAGAAAAAAGAAAGTAGTGTGAAAGCTATTTTCTCTCCCTCACAGCAGGGAAGAGGGATGAGTGGTAGTTTATTTGCAGACTGTCCGAGGCCAGGGCTGGGCCCCTCACCTCCTCGCCGCCCTCTCCCCGCCGCCCTAACTGCTCAGTCCTCCACCCTCTGCCCTCTCCTCCTCCATGCACAGTGCCAGGCTGGCAACCAAGGGCCTCAGAGGGGCATCAGCTCTGGCGAGCCATCAGTCTGCAGGGGCCTCAGATGGGGACGTGGCCAAGATCGGCACCCTGAGCGAGGTCCCTCCCATGCAGACAGGGGCGGGAGGAATGAAGGCCTGGCCTCTCTTTCAGCCCAGGGCATCTCCACGCCAAGGACCAGCATGTTTGTCTAGTTTGTGCCCCCAGGGTCTAGAGTTGGGACTGGCATGTAGTAGGTGCTCATTAAAAGTTTCCTGCCTGAATGATGGATGGAAGACAGAGAGGAAGTGGGGGGGGGCAGGAAGGAAACTGAGGCTTTGAATGAAGTGATCTGCTCACAGTCACACATCTGCTAGTTGCTGAGGTGGGATTGGGACTAGATCCGCCACCCCAAGACTGGATGTCCCCCAACACACCTGTCCCTGGGGCCAGTAGTATGTCTGAGACATCGAGGGGCTTCCCACGGAAACGCCCCCTCCTTTCCTAGGTGCGGTCCAGCCCACTCCTGACACAACTCCTATGTTTCGTTTTTGCCGACCTGAGCCAAATGCTCATTGTTTTAAAATAAGCATATTCAACGTGTGAGCTGGCGGAGGAGGGAAGGAAGGGGAGCCCTGTGCCCACCCTGTGTGCCCACCCTGCCGACCACCCACCCGGCATGCCCTGGTTTCACATGGCTTGTCTCATCTAATCCCCACACCACCCATGTGAGGCTGGGTCAGGACCCCACGCCACAGGGAGAGGCCCCGAGAGGCCGTCACAGGTCCAGGGTCATAGGGCAACTGCGTCCGCTCCCCAGCCGGCCTGCACTCGGCCCTCTGTCCAGCCCGGCTGTGGCCCTCTGTGCCGCCCCCTCCGCCCCCCCGCCCCAGGCTCTGTGGTGAATGCTCTGTAATGCTGCCTTCGCTCCCCAGGACATGGAGCCAGCATTCCCCACAGCGCACTGATTAGACTGAAATACTGTTTGCCTCGATGTCAACCTTTGCTGTAAACGTAGCAGTTTCTCCCCGTTGTAAGCGATGTTCATTTTCGAAAAGCCGGAAGCTGATGTGGAGGGTTAGGGGGTCACAGGAGGCCCACGGAGGACCTAAGTGGGAGGGGCTTGTCCTCCCAGTGCCGGGCTCTCCCCCGACTAACAGTGACCTTGGCCTGAGGGCTGGGCTTCCCTCTGCATCTACACCAGTGGTTCTCAACCTTCCTAACGCCGCGGCCCTTTAATACAGTTGTTCCTCATGTTATGGTGACCCCCAATTTCATTGTTACAAATTGAACATAATTAAAGCATCGTGATTCATCACAAAAACAATATGTGATTATATATGTGTTTTCCGATGGTCTTAGGCGACCCCTGTGAAAGGGTCGTTGGACCCCCAAAGGGGTCGCGACCCACAGGTTGAGAACCGCTGATCTACACGCTGTGCCGCCCATGCTCGGGGACAGGCCCGAGGACTGGGGGTGCCTCCGAAGGCCGTGCGTGGCAGGTCTCCCCCTCTCCTGGCCCGGCCCCTCACCCACCCAGCAGCTCACCCCTCCTTCCTCCTTGGAGACTGGCTGTGGGCGGGGCCAGGGGAGGGAGGCAGCAAAGCCAAGCGGGGGGGACGGGGCTGAGGGGGGCTGAGAAGCTCAGATGGGGGTGCAACAAATTTGGGGTGCCAGGGCCTCAGAAGCGGAGATGAGCTGAATGAGGCTGTTGTGTGTTCAGGTCTGGGCCCCGAGAGCTGGTGGGGTGAGTGAGGGTTTGCAAGCTCGCTTCCTGCCCCCGCTTCCCTTGCTGTCGGCCATGGCCACCGGGAGCGCCGGGAAGGCCGGCCTGGCACCGCAGGCCGTGTGGCCACCAACGGGGCAGCTGGCACAGTTACGACGGGCACCGGCCTGGCTCTCAGAAGTTGCTGGCTCACCTCCCACTCAGCGGCTTCGGTGCCAGGTGCAGAGAGTGTGGGCGGGAGCTCGTTACCCCAGGAGTGGAGCGGGGTCTGAGGAGGCGGTGAGGGGTGCCGCCGTGGCCTCCCCGCAGCCCCGTGCGCCTGTTTGAAGTGGATGGGCCTAAAGGCAGCTCCGCTTAATCACAGCTGACAAGTCTCTCGCCACAGCAGCAGCCATCCGGCTGCCCGTTAGGGGCTGCTGCCTGGTTTTCAAGAACTTGGCTGGCTCCCTCCCCCTGCTCCTCCGCACCCAGCCCCCCATGAGACCAGGAGGACCCGCAGGCCTGCTGGTGCCCCCAGAACCTGCTGCCTGCCCACTGCGCCGCCCCAGCCAGTGCTTCTCAAACCCACGGGCGCCCTGCAGCGGGGCAACCGGCCTCTGAGTCTGCTTCCCTCCCCCACCCAGTCCTCCCTTCCAGCCCTTTCCCAGTTCCCCCGCCTGCCCTGCCCCACCTGTCCCAGTGACCGCTGCTTGGACGCAGCGCACTTTCCCATCCCCTCCCGCCCAGCTTCCGGTGGCCTTTGCATCCCAAGGCAAAGGCAGAGGATAGGCCACCCGGGGCCAGCTGGGGGGTGGGGGAGGGTCATGGCTGGCTGCTGAGCTGGCCAGCCACTCCCTTCTCCCACTCCCCTCCCTCTCAAGCAGGCCCAAGAATGCTCAGAAGTGAGCACACAGTAGGGGCTCAATGGCTCATCCCTCCCCACATCACTTCCCTCCTCCTTTGCTCTGCTTCCTGCCCTTCCTCACTAAGAGGGCCACCACCTGAGCTAGGGGGGTCCTCATGACTCGTGGGGTGCCAGGGACCAGGAGTGGCCTCATCTCCCAATGCACTGGCCCCTCGGCCTCCGAGGTGCTGGGCTCACCGGGGGTGCTCTCCCCAGCCCACACTCACCCGATCTGGATGGGGCCTGCTTACCTGCCAGCTCTCAGCTCCCTTGGGGCCCCCCAACCAGACCAGGATGCCCGGGTCACGGCATGTGGGTGTCAGGCTGGCTTCCTGGGGGTGGGACGGTCTGTTCAGCCCACAAAGTGTGAGGTCCCTGACCCAGTGCCACCCCGCCGCTCAGTGTGGAATGAATGAATGAGTGAGTGAATGAATGAATGAGTGAATGCCTCCATCACCTCCTTGATCCCTGCCAGCTCCCCTTCGAGGTGGGGGTGTTATCCCCATTTACAGATGGGAAACCGGGGCTCAGCATTCCCCCGGGAGGGAGGATCCGGGCCAGGGTCCCTCCCATGGGAAGGAGCTGGAGCTTGACAGGCCTGTGCGCGCGTTGGTCCTCTGTCTGCTGACACGAAAAGTGATTCATTCTTCATGTGGCGTTTCTGTGCTTCTCCAGTGGGAGAAAGTGCCGCTGGGATTTCCAGGGCTGTTTTATCTCCATGCTGCAGCCAAGTAATTCGGGAGAACAGAGCGAGGCCGAGGGTAGCTGAGTTGCCGAGGGCCTGTGACGGTCTAGGCTGAGCCCTCCCTTCACCAAGGGGTGGGGGGTGGGGGGCGGGGGAAAGCCGGCTGGTGCAGGAGCCCCTCCTCCCACACAGACCTCTGCAGGGCGGGGATTTCCAGCTCAGCTTCCTTTGGCTGTGTGCCCTGGGCAGGCCTGTCCTCTCCCTGGGCCTCGGTTTTCTCACCTGTGAAATGGGGTGAATGGCAGTGCCCACCTCAGAGATTCAAGAAAATAATGGACGTAGAGGACTTGCTGAAGCAGAGCTGGCCCAGGGCGAGGGCTCAAGGAAGGGAGCCATGGAAACCAGCCAAGGTTCGAACTTGAACCCAGATCTCAGCCTGTGGGCAGGGGGCAGTGGGGGTGTCGCTGAGGGACCAAGACCCCGTCAGGAAGAAAGTTGGTGGTAACCTGCAGGCTGCCCCGATTCTAACACCCATGCCGACACCCCCCTGCCGGGGTCAGGGTGGGGCCCAGGACCCTGAGCCTCCCACCAGAGCCCGGGAGGTGGGGTTCGCCGGCTAAAGGGAGCACTTCCGCCACGAGGCCGGTGCCCAAGGTCACTCCCGGCCGCCGCAGGAAAATCAGGGTTTCCCCAAGGCCTGGGTCTGAAAACGTGCTCTTTGCAACGAAGTGAACCTGGCACCCAGGCCAGGGAGTGTGGGTGGAGTTCCTGCTCTTTGGGCAGCAAACATTTATTCAGCACCTACTGTATGCAGAGCATGGAGAGGGGACACAGCAGCACAGAGGCAGCCCCTGGAGGAGCTTGTACCGGGCAGGGGCAGTTAGTACCAGGCGGAGCAGAGGCTCAAGCCCCTGCAGGCCTGGTGCTCAAGCCCTTTCCTTCGCCAAGGGGCGCATGGGGGTCTCCAGGTCCCTGAACCGTCAGCAGCGGGGCTGCAGAGGAGAGCCGTTCCAGAGCATCGGCTGGCTGCGTCGTGAGCCCTGCTAGCACTTCCGGTGCTTTCCGTCTTCCTTCAGCACCCCTGCCAGGTGGGGCCTGGTGCCCATTTTGCAGGTGGGGAAACTGAGGCCAGTGAAGTAACTTGCCCAGCCAGGACCCTGGCGGGAGTCTGGTCTTCACCCCGATGCCTTGTGGGAGCCCCTCGGGGGGTTCTAACAGGGGCTGACGTGGTGAGCTTGTATTTTGAAAGCTTCCCCTTCAGGTGAGGGTGGGTCGAGGGGCAGGAGCAGTTCAGGGAAACCCCCGAGGAGCTCGAGGACGCGGGGAGGGCCAGGCTCGGCTGGCAGGTCTGCGTGGAGAGAGGGAGGCGTGGAGATGGGAGCAGCATGCACCTCAGGCCTGCACGATGCTCACTGAGAGGATGTGGGTGAGGGGCCGCCCAGGGCTGGCGCTACGGGCGCGGGTCACGGTGGCTGGTGCTGTTGGCCGTGCAGCCCAGAACCCCGCTGCCTGTGAACCTGTCGCTCTCAGCCTGTGACCGCCCCCCGTGCATTCATGTGGCCACCGAGGGGCGCAGCGCCTCTGTCCTCTCTCCTGCCGCCCGCCGCTCCCTCCAGCGGCACGTGGGGTCGGGAGGACACGCTCTGCTCTTGCTTCACGCGCTGTCATGGCTCCCAAAGTGTTCATTCCTGGATGTCGCATTTCAGAGGGAGGTCGTCCTGAAACCGACGCCCGCAGGCTCCGGATGAGGTCAGCACTGCCAGGGAACTGGGGAAGCGGCCGGAGGCTAACCCTCACCCGGATGCCATGTGCGCTCACACGCGTGTGCATGTGTGCTGCTGGGTATGGACACGCTCATCAGTCAGTGTAGACGGGGTACACGGTCTGAGGGCTGGCTCTGCCCCTCACCCCCTCCTGCACCTGGGGAGGCGACAGTGCAGCTGGGTGGCAGGAGACAGGGGGCCCTGCTCACCCCCCCGCGCCGCCGCCCAGACGGGCGCTCCGGCCTGGGCTGCTGTCTCCCAGTGGTGGTTTCGCCACCTATCCGTTGGCACCCGCTGCCCTCAGGCCTGTTGGTGAGGCCCCAGGCCCTGCCCTTGCTCAACGACTGACTCACAGTGTGCATCCTGGTACTAACGAGAAGGACGGCCAGGCAGGAGGGGGGGGTGGCCCACGCAGGTGGCGCGGCAGGTGCAAAGGCCCAGAGGAGAGGCTGGTCCCGGACGGCTGACCTGGAGGAGCAGAGAGACGAACAGGTGGCAGCCGGGGCCAGGCCACACGGGGCGGGGGCCTCAGGAGTGAGAGAACTCGGAGCCGGAGTGAGAGAACTCGGAGCCACCGGAACTCCTAGCGGCAGGTGGGTGGTCAGAAAGCTGGTGCTGGGGTCCCCTGGGGCTTGGATGGTGGGCGAGGCTTGGGCAGAGACAGCGGGCACTCACCACGGGCGTTGGGAGCACCCACTGCGCGCCGGCCCGTCCCCAGGGCTTGTATGTGTCCCTCCATTCAATCGTCACAGTGAATTAGAGACTATTCTTGTCCCCGTTCCAGGGCCTAGGACACTGAGGAGGCTTGTCCAGGCACACAGGGTGTGGTTACAAAAGGTGGAGCTAGGACATGGCCTAGACCAGTGATGGCGAACCTTTTGAGCTCGGCGTGTCAGCATTTTGAAAAACCCTAACTTAACTCTGATGCCGTGTCACATATAGAAACTTTTTGATATTTGCAACCATAGTAAAACAAAGATTTATATTTTTGATATTTATTTTATATATTTAAATGCCATTTAACAAAGAAAAATCAACCAAAAAAATGAGTTCGCGTGTCACCTCTGACATGCGTGTCATAGGTTCGCCATCACTGGCCTAGACAGTGTGGCCCAAGCCCAGGGCCCAGCCACTAGGCAGGGCTGCCCTTGACTTGGTCCAGGCAAGAGGTGATGCATGTGGCCAGCCCCTGGGAGAGGCATGGTGGGCCGAGAAGGGGTGGGCTGGATGTGAGAATCTCCAGGCTTTAGGGCAGGGCCCGTGGCAGGCCTGGGTGTCCACGGCAGCCCCTCCTGCACACACAGTGGCCCTGCCTCCCCACCCCTCCCCAGCCTCCCCTGCCTTGCCTGCCTCCCCTGCCTCCTCTCCCTGCACCCCCCCCCCCGCCTCTCCCCTGCCTCGCCTGCCTCCTCTCCCCCCACCCCTCCCCTGCCTCTCCTGCCTGACCAACACAGATCTGCTTTCCCGCTGGGATTGAATTCATCTTCCTCGGCTCTGTCTCCCTTCATATGCCCTCGTTCCTCTCCTCTCAGCCTCACCAGATTCGATGTTTAAAAATAATCCTCAAATATGGGAACACAGTCCCTGGCTGACCGGGGGCAGCACTGAGATGCCTGCCCGACCTGTGACTGCGGATGCCGTCAGAGCTCAGGAGAGTCCCGCTCACCAGAATGCCCCCCGGCTATTTGAGTTTTATTGTGGGCAGTTTCCCAATTTGCAAGAAAATAGAAGCTGGATGATAAGTCTAATCTGTCTGTGTACACGTGCTTTCTGGCGGGCCTCGCACTGTACATTGGGAGGCTGGGTTGGCCTCCTGTCTGAGTTGCTGAGTGGCTGTGTGACCTTGGGCAAGTCTCTTCACCTCTCTGAGCCCAACCCAGAGACTCCCCACCCCGACCTTGTCCAGCAGCCCTAGGAGTGGCCAAGGAGACTGAGTAGACCACAGGGAGTGTGCGCGTGCTGGACAGGGGACGGACACAGCTCGTGGTGGCGGGGAACACCTGCGGTGTGCAGGCCCCGAACTCCCGCCAGCCACGGTAACCTCCCACAGGCCCAGAGGCCACTGTTCAGGCCCCTCAGACAGTCCCGAGGGCCCAGGGCCGGTGTTGGCGGGCTGGAATTCTCACCCGTCTGTGGCACGTGGGAGCCCACACCCTGTGGCCACAATGGCCAACTGGCCAGGCCCTGGCTGGCCCCTCCTGGGCGGATAGAGTAGGGCATGGGGGCCAAGGTGTGGCTGGTGGGCGTCCTTGTACAGTGCCCCTTAGGGCAGTGGCTCCCTCCCTCTCAGGTCCCTTCAACAGTCAGTGGTCAGCGAGTAGATGTCGAGAGAATCAATGAATGAATTAGTGAATTAACACATTAATGAAAGAAGAGGTGGAATACGATAGGCCTCAATGGAGATGATCTCCTTCCAGCTGATGGAATCCAGGCAGTCTTCCCGGAGGAGGGGGCACTGGAGCAGCTTCTGAAGTGGTACAGGATTTACTCACAGGAACCGGGGGGGCACCCCAGGTGTGAGTGACAGCCTCCCCCAATATATGCAGGGCTTGGTGGGAGGGGGAGCAGCAGGAGACAGGGCTGGGCACGTGGCAGAGGTGGACTCCTCTTCCCACCGGCTCTCAGATTGGAGCCTCAGCTCCAAAACTGGGGCAGCCTCCCCCGACAGGGGCCAGAGGGACCTGGGCCTCCCCATGTGTAGATGGGGCCAACATTGGGGGGGCATCATCCTCAAGGACCCACCTTCCCTGTCCCCCCGNGGGGGGGCATCTTCCCCACGCCCCCACCGCCCCGGGCCCCCCCCCCCCCCCCCCCCCCCCCCCCGCACAGTGCATTGTCCAGGGCGCATCCCCAGGTTCCCCAGTGGAAATCCTTTCCTAAGCACTTTCAAATGCTTTAATCTCCTTCCTCCTCCCCGAGGGCCCTGAGGGAGGCCAGGAGGACACCCAGGCTCAGAGCAATTAAGCAGCTTACAGCCTGCAGGGCAGAGCAGGCTCCGTGTGCGTGTGCGGGGTGTGGGGTGCGGGCGGGTGGAACAGAGGAGAGCGGAGAGGCCTGTGGAGAGACAGGAAGGCCCTCCCCTAGGAGCACTCATCGGGAGTACTCATCATGGCTCAATATTTCAGCCTTGGGTCTGCCACCCCCTCTTCTGTTCTGGCTCACACCTCAGAAGGGCTCCTGGTACCCTTGTGCCTCCCACTGCGCACTGCCCACTGCCCGTGCTGCTGGTGAGAAGACCAAGGGCCCGAGAGCAGGGCCAGGACTGGATGCTGCGCCTCCTGCGCTGGGCCTTGAGGCTGGGCCGGGCTCCTTGCCCCGAGGACTCCAGCTTCTGGGCTGTCCCGTGGCTCTCTGTTCTGCTGCCAGGATCCTGAGCTGCCTGCGCCTGGCTCTCGTCCCTGCGCTCCCTGCCAGGCTGCCAGCTTTTGAGAGTGAGGACAAGCCAGCTGATTGGCGGCCCCTGCAGCCCAGGCCGGGCCGACCCGAACTGGTGCCCTAGGACAGTCTGGGCAGCCAGAGGGGCCGCTCCTGGGGGCTGCGTGTGGCCCTGCTCAGCCTCCTCTCCCAGAGCAAACCTCACCACGAGGGCCCATCTCTGGGACCACTCGGAGGGCTGGAGGGCCTCACCAAGGCGGGGACAGGGTGGCACTGACATCAGAACCAGGATGGAGAGGGCAGGGTGCCCACAGGAACCCGCTGAGCAGATGGGGGACAGCCTGCCAGGGGGCCCGTCGGGTCTCCACCCAGGCGGGCGCTCACATCACATCCTGCTCCCAGGTGAGTGGCAAGCATCCTGCGCCCTCCTTGGGGCTGCTGGACCGGGGCTCGCACACAGAAGCAGGCGCTCGCAGCCTGCAGACCAGAGCCCAGGGTCATAGTGTCACAGGGCTGGCTCCTGTGGGAGCTCTCAGGGCGACTGTCCAGGCCTCGCCCTGGCTTCTGGGAGCTTGGGGGTGATCCTTGGGGTTTGCTGGCATGTGGGCTCGTCACCCCATCTCCGCCTCCATCTTCACCTGGGTCCTCCCTGTGCGTGCATCTCTATGAGGAGCCGGTCATGGTGGGTGGGGCCTATCCTCTCTGCTGTGACCTCGTCTTAATTGCATCTGCCTCAGCCCCAATTCCCAATAAGGGCCCCTTCTGAGTTCCTGGGGTTAGGGCTTCCACATGAACTTGGGGGGGACACAATTCATACACCATAACGGGGTGCCACTAGGGCCCCATTTGGCCCAGAGTCCAGCACAGAGTAGGTGCTATAAAGATGCATCCCCTCCTGCCTCTCCCCCTGCCCACCTCCACTGGCTGCACTGGCCTCCCTGCGCTCCCACCTCAGGGCCTTTGCACTGTCTGCGACCTGGCCCGCAGCCCTCCTCCTGAGAGCCACACCGCGGGTTCTGGCCTCGCTCATGTCTGCTCAGCTGTCACCTCCCCAGCGAGGCCGCCCAGACCACCCTAACAGCCCCCACGTCAGCACTCTACACACACACACACACACACACACACCTTGCTTTATTCCCCTCCTAGCCTTTTTATTGCGATAAAATACACATAACGTAACATTTTCCACGTCAGCCCCTTTCGGTGCACAGCTCGGCGGCAGCGAGTACCTTCGCTTTGCTGTGCAGCCTCCACCGCCATGGTCTCTAGAACTTTTGCCTCTTCCCCGACGGAAGCTGTTCATTAAACACCAACCCCATCCCTCCTCCCCCAGCCCCTGGCGGCCCCCAGCGACTCTCTGTCTATGAATTGGACTCCTCCAGGGACCTTATGTAAGTGGAATCCCACGGAATGTGTCCCTTGGTGACAGGCTCATTTCGCTCAGCGCAGTGTCCTCGAGGTTCACCGTGTGGCAATGCCAGCATTTCCTTCCTTTTTGTGGCCGAATTCTAGGCCATGGTCCGGATGGACCACACTGTGGCTTTTCCAGTCACCCGTCCACGGACACCTGGGTTGTTTGCCCCTTTGGGCTCCTGTGACTTGTGCTTCTCTGAACACCGTGGACAGGGGTCTGTTATTGTCCTCAGGGTGTGTCCCCCTCGGTGTATTTTAAATGTTTATCCGTTTCGGTGCTGTCGGTACAGTGCCGGCCGGGGCAGGGACTGCCTCTGTTCAGTGCTAATGCGTCTGTTTCGTTCACTGCTGTGTCCCTGATGCTGGGACGGGGCCCGCCTTGTGCACACTGTGGCCGGGTTCCTGGAAGTCACGGTTCGAGACACGGCAGGAGGCCAGGGTCCTGTGCACCCGGAGGTGCAGGCGCTGTCCTCCATCCCCGAGCAGCTAGCCCTCATCCCCGCGCCCGCCCCGCCCGCTGCCTCGCCCGCCCCATGGTTATTTCCGCCACCTGAGCCCCCGCCTTTGATTAAGTCTCCTTTTCTGTGAAAAGAAAAGGAGGTGACAGTTGACTGGTGGGGGAAGGTCATTCATTCCAGAAAGGAAATTGGATGGCGCGTTTCCATCCTGCAAGGCCCAGCCCCTGCCCGCCACGTCCCCCGCTGTGGCCGAGCGCGTGTCTGTCCCCACCGCCCACACAGCCTCTCCGCTCTCGCTCTGCAGGCAGCTCCGGACGGCCCCATGCAAGCCAAACGATGACCAGTTGTGGCCAGCGGTCCCTGAACGTGCTCACCGTCCTCTCGCTGCTGGTTCCGGCAGGTAGCGCCCCCGGGGTGCTCCAGGGGAGGGGGAGGCCTGGGGGCAGGAGTCCCTTCTGGGGCCATGGCCAGTCCACCCAGGGTTCCGGGTGCTGACTGGGGTGCCCGTGGGAGCAGCCCGCTGAGGAGCTGCTGCTTGGTGCCTTGCCGCACACGCCTGCCCTGGTGCTCGGCGAGACGTTCTCTCGGGGGCGGGGGTCACGGTGGCTGCCAGCGGCCTGGGAGAGGCCTTCCTAGGATTCTATCCGCTCCTCACCCCTGCAGGTCCAAGCAAGGGGAGGTCGTAGGCACCCCATTGGGTACAGAGGACACTGAGGCCTGGAGAGGGCACTGGCTGGCCCTAGACAGCACAGCTAGTGAGGGGCAGGCCTCTGAACCTCGGCAGGTGACCCCAGGCCCCACCCCCGGTGCCCCGGCCTCCTGGGTGACAGGTGGGCTCTCCCTCCTGTTTCCAGGGTGGGAGGGACCCGGGCCCCACCTTCCAGACAGAGTGCTGACCCCAGAAGTGCCCTGACCCCCAGCAAGGCTGGCCCCTCAGCGGCCCCGACCGAGCCCCGATCTGAGTCAGGCGCCGACTCTCTCTCTGCTGTCTCTTCATCTCTCTCTCTCTCTCTCTCTTTGCTGTCTCTCCATCTCTCTCTCTCTCTCTGCTGTCTCTCCATCTCTCTCTCTCTCTCTCTCTCTGCTGTCTCTCCATCTCTCTCTCTCTCTCTGCTGTCTCTCCATCTCTCTCTCTGTCTCACCCTCTGTCTCTGCCTCGGTTCCCCCATGCCCCCGCTCACTCCCCCCTGCTCGTGGCATCCCCTAGGCCAAGGCTCCCACGCCCAAGCCCGTCAGCACCTCTTGCAGGGCTGCCCACCCCTCCCCCGCCCGGCGCCTCTGATTCAGGAGGCCGCCGAGGGCCCCCCCCCCCGCCGCCCGGCCAGAGCCTGCAGTTCCGAGTCCTTAGCAGATACAAACTTTGAGGCCTGCGCTGAGCCTCAGTTTCCCCCTGTGCAGCGGGAGCTCACGGGTTAAAGAAGAAGGTGCATCCTCCTGGCCCACCCAGTGACCCCCGCACCCCAGGGCGGAGGCTGAGGGGGGCCTGGAGCCCCGACTCCTGAGACCTGGGACCCCTCCGCAGGGGTCCTGCCCGTCTCTGCGGAAGATGGTGCTGGACATGGGGTGGGGCCCAGACCTCACAAGGCTGCCCGGGCCGCCCACAGGCCAGCGCCCAGCAGGGACCCCGGCAGCGGGGCTGGAGCTGTGTGGGCTGCAGGCTCGGCCGCCTAGGGAGACGGCTCTGGAGGGGCTGTCGCCCAGAGCAGGCCTGGGTGCTTGGAGAGATGCATTCAGCCAATGGGGGACCTTCTCAGGGTACAAATTAGATCCAGTCACCCCTGGTATGAAGATACCAATTGGGCCGGACAGCGCTCCAGGGTTTTCCCGTTGTGTCTGTTCAGGCCTCCTCCCCTGTTTATCTCCAGGGCGCGGCTGGCAACGGGGCCCCCTCCTAGGCCAGGGCAGCTGGCACTGGGACAGGTGGGGGCGGGGGGGGGGGGGCGGGGGCGGGCTCCTGGGGACCTTCAGGTGGAGGGCGCTGCTTTGGTAGAGACCCAGGTGCGAAGGGGGTGCCCTTTCTCCACAAGGGGGGCCATTCTTGCCCGCCTGCTCCTCACCCCTCAGGCCACCTGGGCCTGTCAGCAGGTCCCCCAGGACTCACTGCAGCAGAGCGGAGGCGTGGAGAGGGCTCAGCTGGGGCAGGCCTGGGTGGCTTCTGCGGCACCACCACCACCAGCTCAGGCAGGTCACTGTAGGCCTCTGAGCCTCAGTTTCTGCATCTGTAGAGTGGGATCTCAGACCCACCTGACGGAGTAGCAGGTGGATTAAATGAGATAGAGCCGGTGAGGCCACAGTTAACACATGAAGCGCTCAGTCCGTCACCGGTGACTGGCACTGTACTTTCCTTCCGGAAGACAAAACAGGCTGGCGCTTAACGTGTTAAGGCAGTGGTTCTCAACCTTCTGGCCCTTTAAATACAGTTCCTCATGTTGTGACCCAACCATAAAATTATTTTCGTGGCGACTTCATAACTGTCATGTTGCTACTGTTATGAATCGTGATGTAAATATCTGATATGCAGGATGGTCTTAGGCGACCCCTGTGAAAGGGTCGTTCAACCGCCAAAGGGGTCGCGACCCACAGGTTGAGAAGCCCTGTGTTAAGGTTTCCTCCTCAAGTGCCTGCTGTGTGCGGAGCGGCCGGGGAGGGTCCCAGGAGGCTTCAGATGTAGCCCCGCTCACGGGAGCCCCGGTCTGGGGGACACAGTATGAGCAGGGCTGTCGTGAAGGGCGGGGGGCCTTCCTGCCAGAGGTGAGGCTTGCACTGGACCCCCTAGGACAGACCCACCAGGCCCCGCCCCTGGTGCTCAGGCCTTGGTGGGGACCCCACCCAGCCTGGCGACTCTGTTTTGCAGTCTTGTCCGCGCATTTCCGGGTCTGTGAGCCGTACACGGACCACAAAGGCCACTACCACTTTGGCTTCCACTGCCCCCGGCTCTCGGACAACAAAACCTTCATCCTCTGCTGTCACCATAACAACACGGTGTTTAAATACTGCTGCAACGAGACGGAGTTCCAGGCGGTGATGCAGGCGAACCTCACGGCCAGCTCCGAGGGCTATGCACACAAGTAAGTGCCACTCGGGCCACACACGCCCTGCCTGGGGCCTGTCGAGGCAGAATGCGGACCAAACACCCCACCCCCTCGGGTGGCTGTTGGGTCGCCACTGCCAGGACGGCTGGGCCTGGAAGGAACCTGGGAGAGTTCAGGAGACCCAGCTTTCTGGCCTGTTCTATCCTCTGAGCTTTAGCCTTTCCATCTGAGAAATGGGCACATCATGCCTACCTTTCAGGTCTGCTACAAATTAAATGAAGGCAAGTAGGTGGAAGGCTTTTAGGCCGAAAGTACTTGGGCCTGGAATCCACAGGACCCAAGTTCCTTCCTTCCTTCCTTATTTGTTCAACAAATATTGATTGGTCTCTTGACCCAGAGATTAAGCCCCTTTCCTTAAGGTGATTAAAACACACCAGGCCTGATGGAGGGGACCATGATGAGTGTAAAGAAAGAGGAGGAGTTCCCAGCCCAGCAGCAGTGGGAATATGATGGAAACAGCATGTCTTTCTCTTATTGTGAGTGAAGCTGAGCATTGCTTCACATGTTTGAGAGCCATTTGTATTTCTTTTACCCTGAGCTAGCTGTTTATGTCCTTTCTCATTTTCTTATTGAATTTTTGGCCATCTTCTTATTTATTTACAGGAACTCTTTATATATGAGTTACAAATATTTTCTCAATGTGTCTGAGTTTGTGATGTTTTTTTCCTCATGACTAATTTTTAATTGTTATGTAATCAAATTGTAGCTAATTTTGTTTTCTTTTTTTTATGTCTTCTGGGTTTTATGTTATACTGAGAAAGGCTTTCTCTACCCTGAGATTATTAAAATTTTTCTTTTTTATTTCTTTTATGTTTTAATTTTTTGCCTTCACATCTTTTTTTTCTGTTCGTTTTGTTAATCCTCGCCAGATGATATTTTTTCCATTGCTTTTCAGAGAAAGTGGAAGGGAGGGAGGGACAGAGAGAGAGAGAGAGAGAGAGAGAGAGAGAGAGAGAGAGAGATAAGAGACACATTGATTAGTTGGTTGCCTTCCTGACCAGGACCTGGGATTGAATCTGCAACTCAGCTATGGGCTCTTGACTAGNAGAGAGTGGAAGTGAGGGAGGGACAGAGAGAGAGAGAGAGAGAGAGAGAGAGAGAGAGAGAAACATTGATGTGAGAGAGACACATTGACTGGTTGCCTCCCACACACACTCCAACTGGGACTTGAACCTGCAATGTAGGTATGTGCCCTGACCGGGAATTGAACTCACAGCCTTTTGTTGTGTGGGCTGATGCTCCAACCAACTGAGCCACCCAGCCAGGGCCCACTAATACGTTTTAAAGTCTTCTTGGTTTACTTCCCATGGCTCTTTTGTTACAGGAACTCTAGGATTAGCTTGTGTAGTACCCCTGACCCCCCCAAAAAAATTCAGTTGGTATTTTTTACTGAGATTGTGTTGAATTCATAGATTAATTCAAAGAGAATTGACTTTTCATGATGCTAAATATTCTTATCCAAAAACATGGTATGTTTCCCCATTTGTTCAAATTTTCTTTCATAGTGTTTTGGAATTTTCTTCATATAGATTATATATATATATCTTTTGCATTTATTCCTACATATTTTTTCTTATGCTGTTATAAATGGGGTCTTTACTTCCACAACATCTCCTAAGCGACTGCTGTTTCGATGAAAAGACCTAAGGATTATATATGTGAGCTTCATACTCAGCCACCTTACTAAAGTTCCTTGACTTTGTAATACTTTTTCAGTTCTTTCTCTGAGGTTTAACTATGATGTTTACAAACAATGGTAACTGTTTCCTGCTTGCCCATTTTTGTGCCTCGCTTCTTTTTTTCTTGTTCAATCGTGTTGGCGAGTATCTCTAAAATAGTCTTTGAAATTGTCAGGCATTTTTATCATCTTTCTCAGTTTAATGGGGATGCTTCACATACTTTCCTAATAACTCTGAGGCTGATTCTTGGGGTGGGTATGTATGTTTTCATGGTAAGGGAACATCTACTTGGAAGGAGTGTTCATTGAGGGACCCTTGAAGAGATTAGTGGCTCCACTGGGAGGTGGTGGGAGGGAGGTGTGAGTCCCACTCTCTGTGTGATGTTGGGGCCTGAAGGCTTTGCCACCACACCATGTCCCCTTTGGTCAGGCAGGAGATTTAACACTCATCCATCCTCCCCTCCTCCCATGGTGGCCAGCTCCCCAGCCCTCCTTCCTCGAATGCAGGGTGAATACCTTCCCATCTGAGGCTCAGAGAGGGCGAGAACCTGCGTGTGCTCACACCACGCACAGCGGCAGAGCCAGGCTGGAGCCGGGCTGGTGCGACTGCTCTGGCCTCAGTGCTCCGCCTGTAGCTGGGAGGGTGAGGGGGCACGGGAGTGGGGTGGGGGGGACGATGGCAGTAACGCCCCTCGAGGCCTGAGTGTTGAACGGGCGGAGATGTGTGAGCCTTCAGAGCAATGCCCACCTGCGGCTGCTTTTATTCCTGTCACTGCTTCTCGGTCCTGGAGGCTCCAGGCCCAGCATGGCCCAGTGCCCCTCTGACCCCTCCCCGCCCGCCCCCACCGGTGTCACAGACTCCTCTCTGCAGGGCCTGTCTGCAAACAGATGCTCCTGCCTCCCCTCCCTGCTCGCCTCCCTCGGCCCCCGGGCTGCTGCCATGGGAACCGCTGAGGAAAGCTTGATGCTGAGAGCAACTCTGGGGGCCCATGGGGAGCTGGGAGAGGGTGCTGGGCAGAGCAGTGGTGCCAGGTGGTGGCAGGCCCCCTCTGTCCTCGGACGTCCACCCCAGGAACCTGCCTCCGCGCCCAGGGCTACAGCCTGTGCCCTGGAGGAATTCCACACCCAGGTGCCAGGCATGTGGAGCTTCCCCGTGAAATGAGGCTGCTGGGCGTTCACACCTTGGCCTGAACCAGCCCTGGGACCTGTGCAGGCCTCATGGAGGTGGTGGCTGCAGGCGGGGCGCAGGAGGGCGGCTGTGATAGAGGCTGCCTGGCTGCTCCGTCCTCAAGCAGAGGCCCAGCTCTGAGCCCCGAGCACCGGCAGTGCCCACCCCACACTGAGTGCCCCCCACATGCAGAGGCTGCTCCCTCCAGCCTGGGCCACCAGTGAGGGGGAGGAAGGCATTCGGGCTGAGGGCATGTGAGCCACAGAGCATCCCAGGCTGGGGCCCCGCCCCTGCAGGGGCCGGAGGAGGCGGAGGGGAGCAGCCCATCTCACTGCCGAGGCCGAGGATGGCCAGGCGTGAACCGAGCCAGGAAGATCCGAGTCTGGAAACGGAGCCCAGAACGGGCTCCCATCATCTCCAGGCCCAGAGACGTGCAGGGATTCTCCCAGGCCACACAGCAAAGCCGACCAGCAAGGGACCAGAGCCAGGCCTCCTGGCTCCAGGCCTGGCTCCCAGGCTCCAGAGGGACCTGCTGTGGGGACCCAGGGCACGGAGGGGCCCGTCTGGCCAGAGCTGGGACAGGTCCCTCCCTGTGGCCAGAGCCGCGAGGCCTCCTCTCCATCACCCGCCAGCGCACACCCACCTGGACGGAGGCCGCGGCAGGAGCAGGTGGGGGCAGCATTTGAGTGACCGGTACATCGGTTCCTTTAAACAGCGCGGCCCTGGCCAGCTCTGCCCAGCACAGCAGTCGAGCCACAGCGGCAAGCCCCGCACCGGCCCTCCAGGCACAGGGACACTGGCCTGGCCTGGGCAGGAGGACAGGCTCCACAGTCGCGCAGTGGGGGCTGGGCTGGAGGCCGGAGGAGGGGCCGACCCACCCCTGTAGGGGGGGCAGCAGGTCTGGTCTCAAAGAGAAGATAGGAGCCAGGCAGGGGAGGAAGGAGGTGGGTCAGAAGGCACAGCCTGTGCAAAGGCCGTGTTGGAGCGAGCAGGGCCCTCCGCGGTGAGGGGGAGCCAGGCTGCACAGAGGGGCTGTGCGCACCTGCAGCGGAAAACCTCCCACCGCCCTGGCCCGCGGGGCTCAGTCGGTTGAGTGTCACGCCGGGCACCGAGGGGTTCCGGCTCGATCCCCTGGAGGGGGCTTCGGGAGGCAGGCAGTGTTTCTCTCTCATTGATGTTTCTCTCTCTCTTCTGCTCCCTTCCTCTATCTCTAAAATCAATAAAAACATATATATATATTTTTAAAACCCAAACAAACAAAAAACTTTGAGGAGATAAACTTCCTTTCTACAATAAGAGTAGCGTCTGTGCCACTTTCCTTCTTAAAAACAAACCAACACCCTCCATCATTTCTGCGTCTGGAGGGCGGCGCAGCCCTGGGGGTGGGGGGGTGGGGGGGCGGGGGTTGGTGAATAAATAAGAAAAATGATGGAGGGACCCTGAGACCCGGGCAGAACACAGTCTGGAGTTGCCTGGTGACAGGGGCCGAGTGAGGAGGGAATAGAGGGAGGGTCTGAGGGGCAGGTGCCAGGGAACAGTCAGGACCCGTGGCTGCTGCGTGGGGCATGGGGCGGTGGGGGGGGAGGGGAGTGTGGGGGGCGTGATGTGGAGTGTGGGAAGGGCCGCCGAGCTGATGCCCTGTTTCCTGGGCTTCTGAGAAGCGGGGAGACCTGGGGCAGGCTGGAAGGGGGCTGGCCCAGATGGGTGCCTGGCGAGTTCCATGGCACGTGGGGGTGTGAGGTGGCCCAGTGTGGGTGCTGAGGGGCAGGGGGCACAGCTCTGGAACTTGGGTCGGTTTGTCCTAAGACAACAGACTTCCTGCACTTACCCTGGGCCCAGTAAGATGGAGAGGAGCTGGCATCCCAGGTGGCAGGGATAAGCATGAGCCAAGGCCCTGGGGTGGGCAAGCAGGGGGCACACACAGAGACCGTTGGCCGGTCTGTGAGTGGCACCCATGTGGAGGCATGAGGGTGAAGGCAGGGTCCACCCCATCCTGGGAGCCCAAATGGCAACTGAGGACTCCTTCCAAAAGGAAAAATTGGACAGCTTCCCAGGTTTTCACACTCTGGTCGAAGGCTTCACAATGCCTCTTCCCCCGCCCCCGCTAAGGACTTGGGGTGTGTGGGGGGCTGTTCTGGCTGGGACAGGGCCCGAGGCAGAGGACCAGCATCTGGGAGGAGGCAGACAGGGCCAGTGGGGGAGAGGAGGTGGAGGGTGGGCATGAGGAGAGGAGCCAGGACTCCTCACGGCCCCTCCGCTCTGGGACCCCGAGATGGCCCGTGCCGTGTTCTCTCACCAGCACCGCCGATCAACTGGCCGAGCGATGGCTGAGCTCCCCTCTCAGTCTCTCTCCGTCTCTCCCCAGCAACTACACCGCCTTGCTGGGCGTGTGGATCTATGGCTTCTTCGTGCTGATGCTGCTGGTCCTGGATCTCCTGTATTACTCGGCGATGAACTACGACATTTGCAAGGTTTACCTGATGCGGTGGGGCGTCCACGGACGGTGGATGAAACAGGACCCGCAGCGGTGGGGGAACCCTGCCCCGCCTCGGCCAGGGCAGCCGGCCCCGCAGCCCCCGCCTCCCCCCGGCCCCCTGCCACCAGCCCCCCAGGCCGTGCACACGCTGCAGGGAGACCCCCACAGCCCGCCGCTGGTGACCTTCCAGAGTTCGTCTGCCTGGTGAGTGCTTGCGATCGGGTCCCAGGCTGCCCTGGGTCACTTGTCTTTGGCCAGCGAGCTTGGGAAATGCCAGATCATTGTTGCCGCCATGTTTGCTTTGTCAGTTACCTGATTATTTGCCAAGAAAGAGTTGAGGTTGTTCATGGCAGCCAGGTGTGCCCGGGCGGGAGAGTCGACATGAGAGGTGGAGACGGAGTTTAGAAGCATCGCTTGCAGGTTTATCGCACTGAGAGCTGGTGTGAGAGTCATTGCTGCTGAGCACTAAATGGCGTGGGGAGCTTCCTGGCTGCCAAGGCAAAAGGGGAAATTGGATGGCTTTCCAACTTTTCACCCTCTGGCCGAAGGAAGCAGATCAGTCTGTGACGGGCAAGAGGGGGTTTTCTCGGAATGAAGTTGGACTGTGAGCCTATCGGGGGTTCCATGGTGCGTACGCTGAGTCACAGAGAGGCGTCTGAGGCAGGCCGAGCAGGTGGCTGCGCAGTGACACGCAGGAGGGAAGGGAGCCAGCAGGAGAGGGGTCCCAGGGATCGGCCTTGTGGGGCGGCTGCCCCTGCAGCACCTGTTCATCCTGCCGAGCAGGGTGTTCACATCCATCACCTCCACTTCGACTCTCAACTCTTGTGTCTGTGCAGCCCCAGCGGGTGGAGGTGGGGGTTGAGTTCGCCGGGCCCCGGGCAGTGCAGGGTTGGGAGGAGGGCGGAGGTCTGTGCCTTTTGGAGCAGGGAACCACCATGCAGCTGGCCGGAGCCAGCCCCTGGCCGGAGCCAGGCTGAGTGCAGGTGCCCCAGTTCAGGGGTGGGGTGAGGGGTTCCGACGCTCTGTGGGGGCTGAGCTGCAGCCGTGGGCACAGTATCCCAGGACCTCACCATGCTGAGCCCCGGGTGCAAGATTGAGGTGCAGCCTTGGCCGGCGTGGCTCCGGGGGTGGGGCGTCGTCCCAGGCACTGGGGGTTGCTGGTCTGATTCCCAGTCGTGGCGCATCCTGGGTTGCGGGCTTGATCCCCCGCTGGGAGCATGCAGGAGGCAACTGATCGGTGTTTCTCTTTCCAAAACATCAACAAAAATGTGAAAAACATTGAGGCGCAAAAACGTACAGCACAGTGGTCACTGCCAAGTCCATAAGTTTTCCAAGCAACCCGACCCGGGTTCAAGGCCCAGCTCTGCCGTTTCCCAGCCGGAAACTTCAGGCAGGTCACTTCCCCCCTGACCTCCCCATCCCTCTGCCCCGGGCTTGTTCTCAGGGTTAAGCGCCCCGCACATAGTAGGTACTCAGTTCACCGTGGCTGTGTCCTCACAGGAGATGCCACCGAGCTAGTAGTGACCATTTAAGTGGTTAACCGGTAGCGACCTTTCAATAAGGAGTGACTTAAATAATTAATAAGGTGCAACTTAAATCAGCTTGTGCTTATTGATCCAATAATGGCCCCATCGATCATGCAGGAGACAAAGACCCGGCCTTGTTCAGCCAAGTCTGACAAATGTCCGCAGAGCAGGGCCCTGGGTGGGGGGTCCCCTGCCGGCTCCCGGGGACGCGGAGATGGTGGCGGGAAGGTGCACAGCCGGCCCAAAGCTGCAGAGAACGAGAGGCCTGCTGCCTGGCCCCGGTGGCGGGGGGTGGGGGTGTCTGAAACGTGGGCCTTAGGCAGCAACACACTGGGCTGTTGGCCACCGAGAGCGAGTGTGTCACAGCCTGACGGTCAGGCCGGGAAAGGCCAAGGCGTGTGTGCGAGGCCAGGATGCTCACCAGGCACCGCGACGGGCTTCTGTCCCGCTGTGTCCCTTCAGGAGCCTCCCACGACGGCGCTGCGCCCGAGCCCCCTCTCTCACTTCCCGCTTCCGCCTCGCGGCCTCTCTTTCTTCCCTCCCGTCCTGCCCTGCTCCGTAGTATGTGGGAGAGCCCAGCTTGTCCAGCTCCTGGAGGCCTCCCAGCCCCCACCCCACCCCTGTACCCCGATTCCCTGCACACAGGGAGCAGGGCACGAGAAAAGACCACGTGACCCTTGAAGTCACATGACCCTTGCAGATTTCATGAGGCCCAAGGAAGAACCAGGCCTCCGCCCTGCTGTTCACGCCCCCTCCCGCCCCCCCNCCCCCCCCCGCCCCCCCCCCCCCCACCCCCCCCGCCCCCCCCCCCCCCCCCCTGCCTTGTGGCGAACACCCTCCAGCTCTTTGCAGAACTCACCATGCCTCCCGAGGGCACCTGAGTTCACCCCAGAACCCTCCTCCTGGTGGAAGGGGGCCCCTGTCTCCCCGGCAGTGGGCCAGGCCGGGGTCTGCTTTCTGCAGGGGGACACCCGCCAACGGCGAGGGAGTCCGGGGAGTTAGCAGACGTGCCCCCCAGAGAGTCTCCAGGTTAAAGCCTTCTCTCCTTTCTGCTCTGTCCCTGCCCCAAGGGCCCCCCTACACCGGACAGAGACCCCCTTTCCTTCGGGGCTGGGTGCCCAGGACACGCCCATCCCCGGGTCCAAAGGAAAGGACCAGGTGCCCGGCCAGTGTTCTCCGTGTTAGAGGTCGGCCTGGAATGAAGGGTTTGCGGGTTCCATTCTGGTCCAGGGCACGCTCCTCATCGCAGGCTCCATCCCCTGCCCGGTCAGGGCACATGCGGGAGGGAAACCAATTGGTATGTCCCTGTCACATCGATGTCTCTTTCTCTCTCTCTCTGTCTCTCCCCCTCCCTTCCACTCGCTCTAAAAATCAATGGGGGAATATCCTCGGGGGAGGATTAACCAAAAACAGGCAGGGCCCGGTGACTTCCCGGGTGACCCAGGTCTGTGCCCGTGGATGTGCCCACTTGTGCCGCAGAGTGAAGGAGACACAGGCAGAGGGAGCCCCGGGCACCCGGAGTCCGAATCCCGCCAGAGTCCTTTGACTCAGGCAGGCCCTGCAGCGCCTCAGCCCCTCCCTGCCCCAGAGGTTCAGGGTTCGGCGGGAGGGGCCGGGAGAGGCCTGGCGCCTGGCGCCCCAGCTCAGAGGTCCTGATCGCTCGTTTTAATTACTCTCTCCCCGTCTTAGCTGCCTCCTCCCCTCAGCTGCCCACCAAGGAACAGTCGCCGTTCCTTCTTCTTATGCCCAATTGTTCACCACAAAGTGCCCGGCTCGCCGAGGACAGGAGAGCGGACGCAGGCGGCCTCAGCTGAGCGCAGCCCCTGTCCTCCAGCTTCGCGCCGCCGGCTCCTTCCTTCACTTACAGCTGTTCCATCCGCACATAAATCGTGTGTCTGGCCTTTTAATTCAACATCACCTCTTGGCGAGCTTCCGCATGACGGAGACGCTCCTGTGACCACTGCTCTCCTGGCTGGCTGCTGTCCCGGGGAGATGATGGACGGGCGTCCCTCGGTGACCCAGTGTCCTGGCTCGGCCACCTGGAGGCCTCTGCTCCCCACCTGCCCTGGTCCCCCTTCCGCCTCTCAGAGTATTGCCGGGTCGGGGACGGGAGGGTTTCCAGCTATCGGCCTTGAAACCCCCATCCCTGCCCAGGCCAGGGCCGCCCAGTGGCCCCCCTTGTCTCCCCCAAAGCGGAGCACCCGCCCTGGGACCACCCTGCCTGCCCCGTAGCTCTATTTGTTCACAGGCAGGAAGCAGAGGGGCAGGTGCAAAGGCTCTCAGAGGCTGAGCGGCCGGGTTCAAGCCGCTCCCCTGGGTCTGGCAGCCAGAGGACCTCCAGCAGGTGGCTGAGCCGACCCCTCCCCCGGGGCGGGAGGCAGGAGGTGCTGTCTGGTTAGAGGAGAGGAGACGTGGGAAGACCTCGCACATGGGAACGGCTCCGCAGATGTCCCTCATCTCCCCGGCGTCCCTCGGGGGTGGCGGGCTTTCTGGGGCGTTGAAGACAGCAGTCAGCTGTGCCCTCTGGGCCGAGTGCCGTCTGGCCAGGGAACAGTCGGCACCTGAAAAGGGTTTCCATGGGTGAGTAGGAGTTTTCTGGACTCGAAGAACGGGCAGTCTAGGCCGAGAGCAGCTCCGGCTCCCTCCTTCCAGCCCCTGCGGTGCCAGCCCGGGTTTCAGCGGATCAGAGGGGCCTTCCTGCTGAGGCTGATAAAGTAGCAACAGTCCCCCATGCCCACCGCGCCCACCCCGCCCATTCCCCGCATTCCCTGGTTTCCTCACGTGCTCACCGCCTGCAGTTGCGTTCGCTTTGTGGTCTGCTGTCTTCTCCTCTGGAGGCACCGGAGAGAGGGGTGGGTCTGTCTTGTGCTGGGGGGGGGGGGGGGGGGGGGGGGGGGNTCGCTTTGTGGTCTGCTGTCTTCTCCTCTGGAGGCACCGGAGAGAGGGGTGGGTCTGTCTTGTGCTCCCCCCCCCCCCGCCCCCGCATCGGGAGTAGGCGCTCAGTGACCGTGTGTGGAGTGACCGTGTCTTCATGTGCCCTGTGCCTGGCGCCTGTCAGCTTTAGGTTAGATGCTTCCCCCCTGACACCCCCCCCATACACACACCCCCACCCTCCCCCAGGAAGTATTCATACAGCTGCCGGTTTGTTACGATGACAAACGATTTACAGGGACACACTAGGGCTGCCACCAGCACCTGTTCTGTGGCTGGGTGTCCTGGGCAAGTGGTTGCCTGGATAGATCCCAGGTGGGGGATTGTGAGTCAAGGGGCAGACAGCTTTATGGTTCTGTACGTCAGCACCACAGGGCTGTGCGCAGCAGCGGCTTGCGGGGGGCGGGGGGGGCGGGGGGGGCTCACTTTGCAGCCTGCTGCCAGCACCGCCCTGCGATCGCACTTCCTCTGACTGTCGCACCCCTTCCCTTCCATCTGGTAACTCCTGTGTCTCCTCTCCTGTGTGCTGCCCATTCATCTCACTGTGCCCCTGAGACAGGCGGGAATCAAGTCATTTCCGCACAGCCACGCGCACTTCCCTGACTCCACTCCCAGAGTTCCTCTCGTCTGCACAGCTCTCGCCCCTGCCGTTTGCTTAATACATTTTTAATGGACTTTCAATCATGTCTCCTTCCGAGAGAACTGCGACTCGCTTTACGCCTTCGCTTCTCAGGTTGGAGAGTTAAAAGCTCCCCAATGCCCGTGGAAACGGGGCCAGGAGCGGACCCGAGGGGTGTGGGGGCCCCCTCGCCCCGGCCCCCAGGACCTGCGGGCTGGATTTGCAGGAATTGGGGGAGCCCGTTGTTAAACACAGCCACCGACAAAAATGAAATGATACCAACTTACAGTTAAATAAACTGTATAAACACACAAGTAATAGACACTGGAAACCCTTCCCTTCCTCAGGATGTTGCCACCTTTGCTACTCTCTCTGTTCCTGAGTGTGGACAACTATTATATCAGCGCAGTGGCTACCCCGCATCCCCTCCCAACTCCCAGTCCAGTGACATCGCGGTGGCAGCATTTACACCAGGGAAATGGGCGGCAAGTGCTACAGATTAGGGCTTGTTTCCCGCTGGAGAACTGGTCGTCAAATGTTTGCCGCCACCCAACTGCCCGTTCTGGCCCCAGCGCTCACATATTCAGCCCAGTGAGAGGCCTGCCCACCTGTGGTGTATGCACCCCGCCATGCAGGAGCGTGCGTGCTTCATGCCCTGTGAGAGCAGGAGCCAGTGTTCCAGGGACACCCACAGGCGGGCAGCGAGCAGCGGGCAGCGGTAGCCGGGACAGTGGGCAAGGTGGTTCTGGAAGGGAGGGTCGTCCACCCTGTGCAGCTCCGGGTCCAAAGAGAGCAGGGGAGACAGAACGCATGGTCAGACCTCCCTGCCACACCCCTGCCCGGGCCCCGTGGGCACGGCCTGGCGTCAGCCCCTCTGCAGACCTCCAGCTCCATCTTGCTTCTCCTCCTCAGAAACTGTCCATTGCGAGGATGCTGTCTTCACCAAGCACTTAGCGAGCATTGGCCATATCGTGTGGTAAATGCTGAGAATAAAAGATAAGAAAAAAATCAATGTACCAGCCACGGGCAAATGAAGATACCTTAGAGAAGGTGTTGGAAAAGTCGCTTCGAAGATGCACTTCCAGGATCAACTAGACTGAGCGTGGCCGTCCCAGCCCCTTCAGCCCAGGTGCCACCCTATCTGGGCTGTGGGGCTGGGGGGCGGGGGGGGAGAGCCAGGCCAGGGCCCTGGGTCCCCCGCCAGCCAGATCCGCAGGCCCTGTGACCGCGGGCGCGTCATTCACTCCTCTGAAGCCTGTTTGCTTGTCTGTGAAAGGGGGGTGTGTGTGGGGGGGGAGGTGGATCAAGAGGATGGAGTGTGCCTGTTAGGAGCCTGGCCCAGAGTAGGGGCTCAGCCAGGCGGCACCCCTATTCCCAGGGACACGCGCCATCCTGCTCTCGCACCTGCCCACCCAGCCCCGGGGGAGACCCCCACTGCCCACCCCGCGCGCCAGCGTGGAACTTAGTGAAGATTTCCTAACCGGGCGACTGCAGCCGGTTTCGTGTAAACCAAGGCGCCAGCTGGCCCAGCAGTTAGAGGGGCTGTTTCCAGAAGGCCTGGCGACTCGGGCTCACGCGAGGAAAGGAGGCTGCTCCTCGCTCCCATTGGACAGGGGTTCCGTGTCATCGCCCAGGGCTGCGGCCAGGGGACCGTGGGAAAGCGGGGTCACCGTGAAGGGGCATCGTGGCTGGGTGGTGGCTGTTATGTCTCCCAAACCGTGTAGTTCAGAGACTTACAAGGCCAGCTGGCAGCCCGGGCCCCGCGGGGCGGGAGGACTTTCTCCCCTCCTCGTGGGTCAGGAGGACACGGCATCTTGCCTTCATTATTCGCCCGTCATCCGAGCTCCGGCCTTAACTGCTGAAATATTTGCTTCTAAGAATAGATGCTTGTTGCGCAGCAAATGTGTCCCAGCGTGGGCTTCGCTGCTGTCAGGGTGATGGAAACCAACGCTCGCCCGGGGCCGAGAGGGCCGCTGCGCATAGCGCCCTCGGACGCCCGCCTGTTTCCCAGGTGCCCAGAGGTGCTGGGGGGAGGGGGTGCGGGGCCAGATGGCTTTGGCCTGGAACGTCGTCCGGCATGCCCGTCGCTGGACGCTGCAGCCCATGCGTGGCAAGAATAAGGGCTCCGGGCCCCCTGGGCTGGTCGCTGGGCTCCGTGCTGCCCAGCTGTGTGTCCTTGGGCAAGCTGCTTGCCCTCTCTGAGCTGGACATGGGTGGGAGCAAGTCATCCTGCAAGTGGACCACAGGGATGGAGTCCGAGACCCACTCACACCACCCACTCACAGGAAGGACCCCCAAGCCCCCCTTCCCCGCCTGTCCACTCTGTCAGTGGGGAGAGGGTCCCCGGCAAATGCTTGCTCTCCTCTCCCCCTCGCCCAGTACCTTTGCTGAGGCCTCACGCCATAGCTCCTCCCACCAGACAGGAAAAGGGGGCGATTGTCCTCCTGTCAGTTTGGTTCCCCCGGGGCCTCCCTGTCCCAGAATCCACTTCCCTGGTGAGGCTGCAGGTGTCTGGGATCCATGGGCTCTGGTCCCTGAGTCGGGGAGGCTCGGCCGCAGAGACCAGGGCCCAGGAGTTACACTCTCCCTCCCCACTGGGGGCCCCCCTGACCATCCCAGGCAAGAGGCTTCCTGGACGCCAGCCTCCTCCCCCACCTCTGCGGCCAGACCCTGCCCCTCCGGCAAACAGCCCCCCCCACCCCCGCCCTCCCGCCCAGGCCGCCCCTCCTCGGGACCTCTGACGCCCCTTCCTGGACCTTCCCGAGTTCCTAGAATAAATGCCGCCCAGCGCTGTGTCCCTGCCAGGACCCTGGTGGACACACCACCTACATGACCCTCAGGGGACGTCTGTGTCCCCACCAAGGCCTCTGACACCAGGCGTGTCTCTGACAGTTCAGGAGTGATGGAGGGATGCTTGCTTGTCCCAAAAGCCATTGCTCAGGCCGCGGCGCACCCCACGGCTGGTGACCCGGGGAAGGGAACACAGCTTCATGAAGCGGCCGTCCGATGGGGACAGTGCCCACTAGTTTAAGGAGCGCATGGGGCCGGCTAGCGCTCTGAGCAGCCTGTGAGTTCGTTGGGTGGGAGTTTTGGTGGGAGCTCCCTGAGTGGGGAGGACCCCTGGGAGGAGGCGGGAGGCCTTGCTGGGCCCCAGGGAAGAAGCTGTAGGCTGTTGGGGGAGGGTAATGGGAGGAAATGATTTGCAAAGGTTTCAGAGGTGGAGGAGGCAAGACCTACAGAGGGATGGATGGATGTGGGGGTGAAGGGCGCTCCAAGGCCGACCGTAGGGTGACGTGCGGTGTTACCACCGACCGGAAGGATCAGGCTGGAGGAGAGGTGGGCAAGGGTGTGGGCAGAGCACGGTGGGTGCACTAGCACCAACTTGGGGCGGGGTGGGGGGAGGGGTTGGGCTGTGGCACAGGGAGGGGAGGTGTAAAGCGAAGATGTGTATCCTGAGGGCTAGGGAGGTCCTGGGTGAGGGGAGATAGAGAGATGGAGAGGTGCCCGAAGGGACAGGTGTGTGCCAGGTGGGCAGAGGAGGCCCAGGAGGGGTGGTGGACCTGGGGCATAGTGCCCATGGTGGACGGCCGCCTTCCGTCCATGGTGCCAGCCAGGATAGGCAAAGACTAGGTGTGCGTGTGTGTGTGTGTGTGTGTGTGTGTGTGTGTGTAGCCTTGTGTGCGTGGTGGTTGCGTGCACGAATGTGTGCCGTGTGCACACTCACATGCTAGGCTGTCCTGGCTCCAGGCTCGCCTCGCCTGCTGCCCCTGTCCTCACCCGAGGGCCCTGCGATGCGTGGGGAGGGCCAGGGCATCTGAGGCCGACCAGACTGCAGGAACATAAAAACAGGACCAGGTCTGCACCCACGCTCAGGGACAGAGGTCCGAACGGCGCTGGGCTGGGAGAGCAGGGGCCGTGGTGGAGCCAGGGCAGGTGCACCCCCCCAGAGCAAGGAGGCACGTCAGTGTCAGAGTTTACAAGACACGGACCCGATCCTGGGCCCCGGCTGAGGCTGGGGACACAATGGACCAGGCCCAGTCTCTGTCCTGGAGAGGCTCACGCAAGCCTGGTCTCCGCAGTGGGCTCCCCACCCCTGCGCCCCCATAGGCTCCTACTCATCCATCAGAACCCCACTCAGGTCACTCTGCTCCCCCAGGCATCCCTTCAGCCCCTGGAGGACTCCGCTCCCTGCTCCCCATGCCAGCGCGGCCTGCTGTCACCTCTGGGTGCGGCAGGAACAGTCTGAGAGCCCCCAGGGTCCCAGTGCTGCAGCAGAGCCCTGGGCGGGGTCACGCCTGCTTGTGGACGCCTCCCCCGGTGGCTTTGCTGCGTGACTGAGGTGGAGGGAAGGGGCGAGATGCGTCCACAGGCCTTTCAGCCTGACCCTCTGCCCGCTCTGGTGGAGGGGAGCCCATGGGGCCAGAATGGATGTGGAAAGTGCTTTGAAAACTCACAGCGGGAGGTGAGGACAGAGTGTCCGGAGCCCGTGGGGCTGTGGACAGAGACTGCGAGGAAAAGGGCAGGGCCTAGCACTTTGTGCCATTTACTGTCGACTGGCGGCTCCCGGAAAGGCCAGGGCATCAAATATTTACCAACGCGGCAGGAAACATTAACCTTCAGGCGCACATGCTTAACGACCTGAGCGCCCGGGAGGTGTCCTGAAGTCAGGAGGGGAGACATGGGAAGGAGGCTACATGCAGGGCTCGAAGAATGGAGCCCCAGCACCAGGGACAGCTCCCCCAGCCCCTACCCCTGCCCCCCCCCCCCCCCCCCCCCCCCCCGCCCCTGCTGTACTCTCCTGCCTCACTGCCACGGCCCCTCCCCTCTCCCTCACTCAACCCTGTCTGCCTTCCCACCCGCTGGTGCGTCCCCAGGGCTCTGTGGGGGGGCTTTTGCTGCTCTATCCCGGCCCTGAGAACTTGGGGGGCATGCGCCTTCTCTGACTGAGCCTGCTGACCGTCTTGTAAGGACCCCTGTGATTACACTCAGTCCATCCCGCTAAGCCAGGACAGTCTCTCCCCCGCAGCCCCCCAAGGCCCACAGATTCACACCACACAATCTCTTCTGCCATCTGAGGTCACATTCAAGGTTCCGGGACCAGGACAGGGACCTGGCTGGGGGTGTTAATCGTGCCCACATGGAGGGCCACAGAATAGGCTGACGACCCCCTTTAGTGCATGCAGCCAGCCAGTGGCCAAACGTTCGGCAGGCCCCAGGAATCTGAGAGTTCCTGTGGCCCCTGACCCTCCCAGCATGCGGTGTGGTCTGTCTTTGTCATCTCAGCCCTTTTAGGGGGCCTGTAGGAGCAGCTTATTGTAGTATGAGCCTTTTACCCAATGCGTGCGTTTCACTTTCTGTCATCATTATGCAAGCCCACCTCCTCCATGCAGCGTCCCGGGACTGCACCTTTTGTAGCTAAGAGCTCTGTCTGGGGGATTCCGATGGGATTGCCATCTTCTTCGCCCCGATGTTCTCTCATCCCTGTGCTGGCTGCTCCTTTGTAAGACATGGGAATCACGCCTTCTCTCAGTGTTGCTGTGAGGTGCTGTAAGCCCTAAATAACTTCCAGCTGCCATCATCGCCAGGCGCCTGGCCTGCCTTCCCCTGGCAGTCAGTCCTGTGGTACCCATGACTCTGTGCTTGTCCCGTGTCAGGGACTCTCAGCTGGGAGCGATCACTGCTATTCAGACTGCCAGGTGCTCTCTCTGAACCCCTGCCTCCACCCAGGCCGCTGCTCTGCCTCAGGGGGGCCTTGCGGCCCCTGCAGCTGAAAGCCCAGGCTGGACTCCCAGCCCCACTACCAACTCGACACCATGTGACCCTGGGAAGGTGGCATTGCTCCTGAGCCTCGGTTTCCTCATCTGTAAGTGGGGGAGCGCTGCGAGCGACCACGCACGGGAGAAGCGCCCAGTACAGGCAGCCCCCACTCTGCCTCCGTTAGAATCAGGAAGGACCCTCCGAGTCCGCTCCCCAGAGCCCTCGGTCGTCCGATGCCCTCACCTGCAGCGAAGCGCCCGGTGGCCGCCTCTCCCGGCTCCGCCCTGCCTGGAGCACCGGGTGTGCCCGCTGGGCTCCTCCAAACCGCCTGGCTCAGACTGCGCCCTCCTCCCGGGGTGCCTTCCCAGCTCTCTGACTCACTCTGCTTGTGAATGGGGGTGTCTGAGGAAGGCACCCCGAGACAGCCGACAGACGGGCCCCGGGACGGCTGCCCGGCCCTTTCTGACGTCGGCGGCGTTTGGACCAGTGCCCTGCTGACGGGCATCTCACTGATCCGAATCTCCATCTCACCCACGTGGCTGCAATAAGTGGGCTCGACCATATGGCCCTGGGGACCCCCATTAGTAGGCTGATCGCAGAGTGGGATTGCTGGGTCAGAGGGCGTGCGCATCTGTCCCAGGAGGCTCTGCGTCACACTGCCTCCCACAGAAGTGACCCCCCGCGTCCCTCCCACCAGCCCAGCGGCCGGCAGCCCAGGCTTCCCCCGCAGGACACGGCGCAGGCTGTTTGATCTTTGCCGAGGGAAGAGTGGGAGCATGGGAGTTCCCCCCCGGCGCCCGGACTGTCTTGTTACGGCTTTCATGTGCACGTCTCTTATTTCAGACTTTGAATGTGCAATTTGCCAGTTTCTCTCTTTCTTCTTGGCAGTTACTCTGTGTCGATTCTCGGGTCCTCTGAGTCATTCCCTTTCCCTGGAAATCCACCCATTTCATCGAGGCTCTGAACTGGTTGGACAGAGTTGAGTGGCAGGCCCCTGGGTCCTCTCGTTAACGTCTGTTCTCTCTTTACTGCGCGGCGGCTCTGTGCCGGCACCATCCCTGGCCCTGGGGACAGAGCGGGGGCCCAAACCGATGGAAGCCCCATGTTTCTGGAGCCTGCGGACAATTGGAAAAGGACCTGCGTAAAATAAACGGACTGCTGGATGGGGATCGTGCCGAGGAGAGAGACAGGGTGTGGGCAGCAGGGAGTTACAGGGGGGCTGCGTCCTGAGAAGGGCGCTCAGAGTGGGTCTCCGGGTCGGGTGACTTGGAGATGAGGGGGACGCTGGTGTGCATCTGGGAGCGGAGCGGGAGCTGCTGGTGCGGGCTGTGGGCCGGCCCAGCTTCTCTGGGGAACCAGAACCGGTCAGATGGAAGCGTGTAAGGGGTTTGCTGTGAGGACCCGGCTCCTGCAGGGATGGGGGTGGGACGTGCCAAGGACTGCCGTTGGCCACCCCAGGCCCAGGAGAGCCACGGCGTAGGTTCTGGTTGGAGTGCGAAGGCCCGAGAACCAGGGGGAACCATCGTGTAAGCTCCAGCCCAAGTCCAAGTGTGAAGGCAGGAGAGACCGACGGCCTGGCTCCAAGACAGTCATGCAGCCGGGCCGGCGTGGCTCCGTGGTTGCGCGTCGACCTATGAACCAGGAGATCATGGTTGCGGGTTCAATCCCCGGCGGGAGACATGCAGGAAGCAGCCGATTAATGACTCTCTCTCTCTTTCTCTCTTTCTCTCTCCGTCCCTCCCTCCTTCCCTCCCTGTCTCTCTAAAAAGATCAATAAAAACATTTAAAAAGAAAAAGACAGTCATGCAGCGGGCACATGCAGAGGGCACACTCCTCCTTCCTCCTACTAGTCCTATTCCATCCGCCCTCAGTGGACGGGAGGCGGCCCACCCACATGGGGAGTCCGTCTGCTGGACCCAGTCTACCTATTCGAATAGGAACCCATCCAGAGACTCCCTCCCGGGCCCAGGAACAACGTTTAGCCAGATATCTGGGCGCCTGTGTCCCGGTCACGTTGACCTGTGAAATGAGGAGGGAACCAGAGGGAGGTCAGGGATTTGACGGGAGAGGACGGAGAGGAAGGGTTTGGCTTCTCCTCTGAGTGAGCTGGGAGCCGCTGAGGGTTTGTGTGGCAGCCTCTGAGGCAGGTTTTCACAGGGTCCCCGTGGCTGCTGCGTGGAGAGCGGGCCGAGGGGCTGCCGTGAGGAGCCGGGTGAGAATCCTGTTGGCTTGGCCCACGGAGGCCAACATGGTGGCAGGAAGTGCAGGGTTTATGGGTTTATCTGAAGGGAAGGGGGCAACCGGATTTGCTAACGAATCTGGTGTTGGGTGTGAGGGAGGGAGAGGGGCCCCAGTTGCTCTGGGACTCCCCTGTGAGCACCTGGCAGGATGGAGTGGCACTTGCTGAGGTCAGGAAAACTGCAGGAAAAGCAGGTCTGGGGAGAACAGTCTGGGTTGTAGTTTGGGGCGTGTCCCGTTTGGGGATGTCCAGTTGGGGACGTCAGGTAGACAGGACAGAGCCTGGAGCCCAGGTGGGAGCTTGAGACCTGAGAGCCTCACTGTGCAGTGCTTAGATCCTGGGGAGGAGATGAAGGCCTCAGGAGAGAGGCTGGAGTGTCCCGGACGCAGGAGGAGTGAGCAGCCGGGCCAGTTCTGCCAAAAGGAGGACCGAGAAAATGACCATTGGATGCAGTGACACGGAGGCCTTTGGAACCGTGCAGCACAGCTGGGACAGAGGCCCCTCTGGAGAGGTTAAGGGGCAGTGGGGGAGCGGAATTGCGCAGCTCCCTCTGCTTTAGTAGGTTCTCCAACAGTTAGTAAGTTTCATTGGTTTTCAGAAAGAACCAGATATTGGATTTATATCTTCCTTCCTTCCTTTTACTGTTTTTACCTTCATTTCTGTCTTAATTTATCAATTGCTCGTTGATGCCTTCTTTGGGTTTATCTTGCCTTTCTTTTCAAACTCTTGGAGTGGGATGGCTAATTCCTGTTTTCTTGTTTATTGATAGCAATGTTTAAAGCTGTCGATTTTCCTCTGAGCATTGCCTTGGCTGCATCCCCCAAGTTCTGTACCCTAATGCTTTTATTTTTATAATTGTCTAGATATCCGTGCTTTTTTTTTTCTCTCTCTCTCTCTCTCTTTGACTCAAGAGTTATTTTAAAAGAGTTTTTAAACTGAGTGGTAGAGTTTTTTGTTTTGTGGTTTTGTTATTAAATATTTTCAAAATTGTGATAAGAGAATTTTGGCTTTTTGGAATTTACTTTCTTTTTGGCCTAATTGTCATTTTATATGTATGCATTTGTAAGAGTATTTGAACAGAAGGTAGATTCTGTTTCTCTCTCTCTCTCTCTCTCTCTCTCTCTCTCTCTCTCACACACACACACACACACACGTCATTAATTTGACTATTGGCTCCATATATCCTTACACATGTTTTGCCACCTTTATCTGGAATCGACTGAGAAAGGTGAATTAAAATGCACGGATACTAGAATATTCTGTCTTTTTATTTCTACGTTTCCATTAGTTCTTGTTTGATGACTGTTGAAACTGTTACTTGGTGCGCAGATACTCATTACTGTAGATCCTTGATCCCCGCACAGCGCCCCCTGCTTTTTTCCTCATTCAGCATTTGTTGCCCTGACTTCAGCTTTCTCTACTGCTCAGATGAAGACCCCTGGCTTCTCGCGGTTGCATTTGTTTGCTATGTTCCTGCCCATCCTTCTCCTCTCCCCCACCCCCCTACACCCCCCACGGTTGTTTATTTACCAAGAGAAACTATTCCTCGGCTCAAATATTCAGGAACACGGGTCAGTGACAAACGTCCATGGATTCAACCCAAAGACATTCTTTACATCCCAAGGTCACACTGCCCTCGGAAAGAGCCCCCCCTCCTCGGGCCTCAGCCTCCATGGGATCTACTCGCTGTGGATCCTGCGACGCCTCCTCTCGAGGCTCAGCCACAGGAGACGAGAGGCAGCTGCAACCCCCGGGACATGACGATGGCCCCAATCACACGCAATCCGGATGGAGGACTGGGCGGCCCCATTTTTTAAATTTCATAAAATACATAACATAAGTTTACCGTTGAGCCGTTCGCGTGCACTGTTCAGTGGCCTTCAGCCCGTGTACTTGTGGCGCAGCCATCGCCAGAACTTCCTGTCCTCTGTCCATTCTTTTAGAGCAGTGGGGCGCAACCTTGGCTGCACATTAGAATCACCTGGGAATCTTGTTAAAATCCTGATTTCTGGGCCTCATCATTAGTAACAAGGAAACAGAATTGCTGGAGGATGAGGCCCAGAAATCAGGATTTTAACAAGATTCCCAGGTGACTCTAATGTGCAGCCAAGGTTGAGAACCACTGTTTTAGAGCAAACCTTTCGGAATCTTTCTACCTTCCCTGGGTTTTGTTTGGAATCTGGTCTGAGAGTCTTTTTTTTTTTTTTTTTTTTTTCAGCAAGTGTGTGTGGCTCATTCCCATTTCCCAAGATGGCAGGCACAGTTGGTCTCGGTTCTGTCACCATAGTTTTGATACGCTTTCTGCTTTTATAGTTTTTTGGGGGGTTGTCAATTTTCACCATATGGTCTCTGTTTTCTTTTTTATGTATATGTCTTCTGACAATATGGAAAGCTGTGTTTTTATCCCCTGGATATCTTCATAATTATACTGTGATATTCTACCCTTAATCATCTATTTCTAGACAATGTTTATTTTCTCCCCATTATGAACAGTGTCCAAATAAAGATATTCTACTTTCCCTTTCTTCCTCCAAATGGTATTAGTTGATTATATTATTTTCCTTCTTGCCTTTGTACCTCTAATGTTACTTACACATCTAAAGGATGCTTTAGGCCCAGCCAGTGTGGCTCAGTGATTGAGCATTGAGCTATGAACCAGGAGGTCACGGTTTGATTCCCGGTCAGGGCACATGCCTGGGTTGTGGACTGGCTCACCAGTAGGGGGCGTGCAGGAGGCAACTGATGAATGATTCTCATCATTGAGATTTCTATCTCTCTCTCCCTCTCCCTTCCTCTCTGAAAGCAATAAAAATGTATTTAAATGAGTCTTTAGACCTCCAACTACAAATGAATAAGACATAGTTTATCTCTCCTTGCCTCTACATTTCTTATTTATATCAGTTCTCTGTTTTCTCTTTCATTCTTTTCTGTCATAGTCACAGTCCTTACCTTGGATTCAGACATAGATTCTTCCTGCCGGCACTCTTGCCAGAGTTACTCTCTCTACCCTAAGTCTGTTCTCTAGTAGTTATATAAGAAGGGACCATGGGAACTATAATTCACAAATATTGTTCAAAAAGTTTTTCTGTTGACTTTATACGTAAAGGATGGTTCATCTGGGCTTCAGCTTCTGCATTCATTCATTCATCCATCCATTAAATATTGATTAAGCCTCTACTAGATGCCAGTTATAGTTCTAAACCCTGGCAACACAAAAATAACACAGCACACAGACACCTTGGACTCCCTGTAGCTGGTAAGGGAGGGGTGAGCAGTCCACTAGTCCCGTCAGTAAAGCAGCAGGCATGCTGGACAGATGTGCTGGGAGAAGGAGAAGGAGGAAGCCGGGGGCACTGGGACCGGCTGTGCTCTATGCAGCAGAGGGGAGGCTCCGTGGAATCTTCTCCCCTGCGTTGTGCACAGAATTGGGGGTTGGCTCAGCCCCGTGAAGTAGGACTCGCTCCAGAAAGATGGGCTGTGTGGCCTGTCGGAGCCCCTCCCTCCACCTCCCCCC
>JAWPEG010064503.1:206667038-206695591 GCA_035771395.1 Myotis vivesi | reverse complement strand
CCCCCCCCCCCCCCCCCCGTCCTTGCCCCGTTTTCTGTGTCGGAGCCGGTGGGAGCCGCACCGTCAAGCAACCGAAGGGGCAGGGCCTGGGGCTGTGCAATAACTCAGTGGGGACCCCAGGGGGGCTCGGTCACCCGAGCGAGGCAGGACCCCCGGGGTCAGCGGGACAGGGGCCCGCGGCTTCGGGTGGGCAGACGCGTTCCTCTCCCCCCTGAACCCCGGCTCCACGTGAACAGGCAGGGGGGCTCTGAGAGTCCATAACCGGGAAAACCAAAAACCAATACTATTCCTGATACTATTACCGATACTCCGATGTACCACTATGCCGTGTTTTACACTGACCGCTGTTGCACTGCTTTTGTCTTTCTATACAGTAGTTTTTATAAAATGTCCTTCGGTTTTAATAAAGGAGTGTTATGTCCACTGGGCCCCGCTTGGACATTTGCTCTCCTGGTGCCATATGCGCTCCGGGCAGGGAACCTGCGCCCTGTTCTCGGTCACTGTCGGGGAGGGGAGGGCACGTCGCTATCCCACGCGGGACTCGCCCTGGGGCTGGTGCAAGGTGAGCCCTCCCCCGGGGGGCGGGGGGGGGAGTATACTAGTATCTCAGGAGCTGGCTCAGAACATGGCTGGGCGCCAACTCCAGGCGGTAAGGTTGCAGGGAGGACCAGGCCCCCAGCATCCAAGGGGAACAAGCATTGGGCAAACGGGGTCTTGTGCCTCGAAGAACTGCCACCCACCGGGCCTGCGTCGGGTCCACATGGGGCCCACTTGCTCCCCAGGCCTCAGCCTCCAACAGTTCGGCCCGAGCTGTCACTCCAACAGCAAAGGGGCCAGGCCCAGTTCCCTGCAGTTTCAGCATCACATGCTGTTCACAGATCTCCTCCCTCCCAGTGGACTCGACCCCCCCGCCCCCCCCCATGGCCTAGTGGGTCGGGGGGGGGGGGGCTCAACCACGGAGCCACACCGGCCGGGCAATGCTCATGTTTCTTCAGTCCAGACAACCGACAAAACCAGGTCCCTGGTCGTCATGTGTGCCAGTGTTCGTGGCGTGGACACTCTTGCCACGGCCACCTGCCCCGTGACGTGTGTGTGACACGTCCGGTCACAGACCCGGGAGGAGATGCGGAGGCCGTTGCACAGCACGTTGGGGGGCGCCTTACCCCGTTTTTAATGCACTTAGTTATCTGTTTATAGGATTTCAGTCTTCACCGGCTGCATTTAGTAACTGGCTCACAAAATTAACACAGGCTGTCACAACCCCGTGCACGCCGCCTCCAGCAGGCCCCTGGGAACAGACGGCCAGCGGGAAACGCCGCTGTGGGAATATATGCAGCCATTCAAAAGAATGAATTGGAGCTCTGCGGGGGATCTGGAGGGATTGTCAAATCAGAAACGCACAGCATAGGCAAGAGAATATAGTTTTGATCGCATTTTTATGACATAATGGCCCCTCCCCCAACAAAACCTCTCTGTGTACAGCAATCCACCGTCGCATGAATGTTCAGAACAATCAGGTGACATGAACTGGGGGTGTAGGGTGTGTCTGTGGGAAGGAGAAAAGGTAGACAAGCAAAAGAGGAAAACGGAGCACAAGAACGCCAACAGCCCCTATGCGAACACAGTCTGTCATTCGTGTACACGTCTGTGCCTGTGTATCTTCATGTCGTTAGAATATATTTTAAATATACTTTTATTGATTTCAGAGAGGAAGGGAGGGGGAGAGAGAGATAGAAACATCCATGATGAGAGAGAATCATGGATCGGCTGCTTCCTGCAGGCCCCACACTGGGGATTGGGCCCACAACCCGGGCCTGTGCCCCGACCGGGAATCCAACCCTGATGTCCTGATTCATACATAGGCCAGCGCTCAACCACTGAGCCACACCAGCCAGGCTAAAATACATTTTAAAGCAAGTCCTCAGTTGGGCAGTTGTTTAGGTTACTTATTGTATAACAAACCAACCCAAAACTTAGCAGCTTAGAACAGCCTCAGCTAAGAGAATTCTGTGGGGTGAGCGTCTGGGTTCTCCACTTCACGGGGTGTGGGTGGGGCACTGGGATGGCTGGGGGTTCGCATGACCTGCCTCACAGGGCTGGCGGTTGATGCTTGCGACGAGCTGGGAGCTCAGCGGGGCTCTGGGGTGGGTACCTCGGTTCTCCCCCGGGTGGGCCTCTCCACACAGCTGCTTGGGCTTCCTCACAGCATGGCCACTGGAGTGAGCAAGGGGGAGGGCGGAGGGGGTGATGGGAGAGGCGGTACAAGAGTCAAATTATAATGGGCCTTGTAGACCCCGGTAGGACCGTGGCTGGTATTCTGGTGAAGCGTGGGAGCCTTTGCAAGGCTTTGAGCAGAGGAGCCACAGAACCTGGCTCAGTGTCACTAAAGGCACATGCTGGGGGCTGTGCGGAGAACAGACTTTAGGGCGAAGATGAAGGGGCTTCTTCCCGGAAGAAGCAGCCGGGCGGAGAGACGAGGTCGGAGTCTGGAATCATTTTGCAGGTAGAGCCGACTTTATTTCCTGTCAGATCTGACGGGGGAGGGGGAGACAGAGGGGCCCTGGGTTCACCAGGGCCAGGTGAACCCAGGCCCTGGGCGGAGCAAGTGGAAGACCAGGCTGCGGCCAGCGGGACGGGGAGGCTTGGAGGTGGTCGGGAGCTCAGTGGTGGACACAGAGCTTCAGAAGACGCAGATTTGACACCCCAGGGGACTGTCATGGAGGTCTCTGACTGGGAATAAGAACAGATGCCCAGGCTAGAGGTATGACGTGGGCGTCACTGGCATCTCCACGGTGTTTAAAGCCTCCAGACAGGATCACTAAGGGAGCAAGCGGTTAATGGAAGGAGACACAGAACAAGGTATGAGTTCTCCCTAACCCTAACCCTCCAGACAGGATCACAAAGGGAGCGACTGGTTAATGTAAGGAGTCACAGAACAGATATGGGTTCTCCCTAACCTTAACCCTAAACCTAACCATTACCCTGACCCTAACGCTAACCCTAAACATAACTCTAAATTTAACTCTATCACAAACCCTAAAGTTAAACATTAACCCTAACCCCTAAAGGCTAAACCATAACCCTAATACTAACCCTAACACTAACCCTGAACCTGACCCAAACCCTAACCCTAAACTTACCCATAATCGTAACACTAGACCTACTCCTAACCCTAGCTCTAACTATAGCCCTAACCCTAACCCTAACCCTAACCCTGACCCTGACCCTAATGCTAACCCTAAACGTAACCCTAAACATAAGTCTAAATCTAACCCTATCATAAACCCTAAAGCTAAACATTAACCCTAACCCCTAAAGGTTAAACCATAACCATAATACTAACACTAACACTAACCCTGAACCTGACCCTAAACCTAACCCTGAACCTGAACCTGACCCTAACCCTAACTCTAGCCCTAACCCTAAACTTACCCCTAATCATAACACTAGACATAACCCTAACCCTAGCTCTAACTATAGCCCTAACCTTAATCCTAACCCTAACCCTAGCTCTAACCCTAATCCTAACCCTAACCCTAGCTCTAACTATAGCCCTAACCCTGACCCTAACCCTAGCTCTAACTATAGCCCTAACCCTAATCCTAACCCTAACCCTAACAATAACCCTAGCTCTGAATCCTAAACCTAAGCCAAAACCTAGCTAAAACCCTAAACCTAGCCCTAACCCTAATCCTAACCCTGGCTCTAACCCTGACCCTAAACCTAACCCTAACCATAGCCCTAACCCTAACCCTAACCCTAACCCTAACCCTAACCCTAACCTTCCAGACAAGATCACTAAGGGAGCGACTGGTTAATGTAAGGAGTCACAGAACATGTATGGGTTCTCAACAAACCCTAACCCTGAACCTGACCCTAACCTTAACTCTAGCCCTAACCCAAAACTTACCCCTAATCATAACACTAGACGTAACACTAACCCTAGCTCTAGCCCTAACCCTAACCCTAACCCAAGCCCTAACCATAACCCTAACCATAACCCTAGCTCTGAACCCTAAACCTAAGCCAAAGCCTAGCTCAAACCCTAAACCTAGCCCTAACCCTAATCCTACTAACCCTAGCTCTAACCCTAACCCTAAACCTAACCCTAACCCTAACCCTAGCCCTAACCCTAATCCTAACCCTAGCTCTAACCCTAACTCAACCCTAACCCTAACCCTAACCCTAGCCCTAATCCTAATCCTAACCCTAGCCCTAGCCCTAGCCCTAACCCTAACCCTAACCCTAACGGTAGCCCTAGTCGTAGCCCTAGCCCTAGCCCTCCAACATGTTCAAGGTCAAGGGGATAGGTAGAGCCAGCGGGAGTAGGAGGCCCTGGCAGATGGGCGCAGGGTCCTGGGCGCAGGTGAGGCGAGGGCGGCCAGGAGGGCTGGGCCGAGTGGCATGCTGCTGACTCCGGGAGGCCAGGCAGCTGGGCTCTGGTCCAGGACTGTGCGTTTCAGGTTGGGGGCCAGTCTTCATTCAGAGCAATGTTAGGGAATCCATGGGGCAAAGAACTTGCTTGGGGGTCAGGAGAAGTAAAAAAATGGAGAGTTTTGCTTTTTCAAGAGGGGAAAGGGACAGGGCCAGAGGCCAAAGAAGTGGGAGACGAAGGCTTTCGTGGCAAGGGGAGAACTACTGGACGAGCAACGCTGTGCTAAGAGCTGCCGACAGGGGAGCTGGCGGAACACCTATCCTGAGCCTGCGTGATGGGCGGGGCCAGGCGCCCAACAGGGCCCCAAACAGGGCCCCAAACAGACTGCCCTGCCCCAGCCGCCTGGGCTCTGATGGGTCTCGCCACATGCCCTGGCCTGCCCTACACCCCCACCTCCGAGAGGAGTGGGAGCCCCTGATCCGCGCAGAGGCCCCGCGCTCTGATGGGCATGGTCCGGGGCAGCGGGCACCCTTCTAAAGGAACACCCTGGTGCTGTCAGTCACCCCCTTTTCCTGAACTCCTCAGAAAATAACCGAGCAGCTGGCAGATATTCAAGCCAAACCCCAGAGCGGGAGGGGCGGCAGCAAGACGTGACTTCGCGGGAACTTGCAGCCTGAGTGAGCAGGGATGTCTGTCTGTGGCTCCCGGCTGGTGTCTGAACATGACAGTGAATAAATATTGGTCCCCCTTCTGCAGCCTTTTCCATCTGGGGGTTCAACCAAGCAGGTGCTGCCGCCTCTGGTTTTCTAGAACCGGGGAGAGGGGCCCCGAGAGGGAGGGCGGCACCTATGTGTTCAGAGGCTGCTGTTTCTTAGACGTCATTGTATTCTGATCAGAGGCAGCGAGTGCAGTGTGTGCTAAGTGAGCTGAAAGGGTTTGACATTCATGTAACATTCTTCCTAAACACACATCCACACGTGGGGGCGGGGGGGGGGGGCGGGGAGGGACGTCTTCGTCAGACCAGGTCCTGGCAGGGCAGCCCCAGACCCTCGCCCGCACACCTGCCAGCTGTGCCCGGAGGAGGAGGAGCCCAGAGCCCCGCCAGCCAGCACCTGGCCGTCCCCCTTTCCGGCTCCACTCCACCTGCCAAGTTGGCCCGGGGAAGCTGTGCTGGCAAGGAAGATGCTTTCAAATCTTTGTCTGCACCAGGAGGGGCCTGGGACGCCCACCCCCGACGGGCCAGCTGTCCACGGGGCCAGGGGGCTCCTTCCCCTGCTGGGCTGCCCGGCCTGTGGCTCATGGCCTCGGTGGCCCAGCTCCTCGGGGCTTGGCTCTGGTCTCCTAGAGGCAGCGCCTGCTCCTTGCCTCTCCGGCTCTCCAAGGCCAAGTCCGCAGCAGCCTGCTACTGCCAGCACGGAGCCCCGTGAAGCCCTGCCCTGTGACTTCCGGTTTGGGTCACCAAAGGCCAGCAGCTTCCTCCGGGGACCCTCAGAGCCCGGCTGTCCTGCTGGGAGAAGCTCGAGGGCACAGAGCAGCTCCAGGCACCGGCATCAGCAGGGCCAAGCCCAGCGTGGACCAGACGGATGTGTAAGCTGAGCTGCCTCGGGGGGACCCCCATTACCAGGAGGAAGCAACGACTCGGGAAGTCCAGTCCCCCCAGGAAGTCACAGCAGACAAAGGGCCTCGTGGGGATTTGAACCCGGATGCCCGTCTTCAACGCCAGTTCCCCCTGTGCTAGAGGCGGTGGGGGGGGGGGGGGGATGGGGCGCCGGGGAGTGATGGGTGTGATTCGCTGTGCAGGGCCTGGGCGGGAAGGCTGGGAAAGGTCGGAAGAGGGAAGAGGGAGCCAAGGGCTCCACAAGGAGGAAGTTGTAGCCCAGCAGGCCTGGCTCAGGGGTTGAACGTTGACCTATGAACCAGGAGGTCACGGTTCGATTCCAGTCGGGGCACATGCCCGGGTTGTGGGGTCCATCCCCAGTGTGGGGCGTGCAGGAGGCCTCGGAGCCATGATTCTCTCTCAGCACTGATGTTTCTATCTCTCTCCCTCTCCCGTCCTCTCTGAAATCAATAAAAATGAATTTTAAAAAAGAAGTTGCAGAATGTTCCAGCCCTGGGGTCCCGAGACTTGGCTTCCCGCACAGCCTCGCTTTACTCACTCTGGTTCCGGTGTTTCGGGCCCAAAGCTTCTCCGGTTTCTACACCTGGATCAGACCCCGGGCACTCAGGCCCACTGTGTACCGCGCTCTGGGGACTCAGCAAACTCGCTCTCAGGGAAGGGCTGCAACTCGCCCAGAACTGTGCAGCTGCGAGGGGGCCCCGTGGGCTTGGAGCGCAGGCCTTCCCGCGAGGCCACACGGCTCCTGCGGCTCCAGACGGCGAGGGAAGGAGGGCCCGGAGCTGCGGGTCCTGCCTTGGCCTCTGTGTTTTCAGCTGAGCTGCTGACCGGCTGGCCTCGCTCCTTGGCCGAGGGCACTGGCCAGAGGTCAGAGCAGCGAGCCTGGAGTTGAGCGCAGCCGTGACGCTGGTGTGCGGGGTGTGTGTGTGTTGGGGTGTGTGTGTGTTGGGGTGTGTGTGTGTGAGGGGTGGGGGTCAGCCCGCTGGTGGGCTCAAGTCCCTGAGGAGAGGCTCGTGCACCGGGCTTATGTGGAGGTAAAAGCCCGCCTGTGCATTGATGCCCTACTGGGCGCTAATGTGCCAGCTGATTTGAAACACTTGCGGATAAGTGAACGAAGTTGCGCACTGTTGGTCTGCCCGGGTCACGTGGCCGCTCTCTCTGGAAGAATCATTTCTGGAACATCCCACTGTTCCTTTCCCACCACCCAGGCCCCAGAGTCTGCTGCTCAGCTCAGCCCGGAACCCAGGAACCGAGGGGCCCAGGTGCCCCTGGGGCAAACCCGCCAGTGGTGAGGCCCGTGAGCTCTGAGGTGAGAGAGGCTGGGGTGCCCTCTGCCCGGCCGCCCAGGTCTCACCAGGAGGAGCCGTGGGGGCAGGGCCTGGGGGGAGGCGGCGGCTTTGAACTGTAACCACAGAGAGGGGGGAGGCACACGTCTGCAGACAAGCTGTTCGCTCCCAGCTGACTTTGGTGAAAGAAAAAATACTCCTCGTGCCATCTGTTCCCAGAGCGGCGCTGGTGCGGCCCGGGGCTCCCGCAGCCCAGCCCGGCAGCCAGACCCAGTTTCAGGCCGAGACAGCTGCCCCGGGGTTATTTTGGGAAGCGGCTCAGTCCTGCAGCTCAACTCCTGCACCTCCACCTTCGAGGCATTTCCCCTCGCTCACTCCTCACTCCGGCGGCTCCTCCCGCCCTGGGCGCGTCCTGCGGCCCCTAGAAGACCCCGCTTCCAACTTCCCTGGCGAAGTCGGCTGGAGTCCGATTTCTGGGGATGGAGGGGAGGGAGGCAGGGAGAGCCAGGGTGCTGGGTGGCGGGCTATACAAGGGAGGGGCTCCATGGGAGCCACTCCTTCTACCCACCCCCAGGCACCGGACCCCCCAGGCGTCCACCCTGTCCCAGGGCCCATCCCTCCTCCATTCTCTCCTCAAGGATGTCCCCCTCCTCATGAGTGACAGGGGCTGGGTGGCTGGGATGAAGGCATCTCAGGCAGGGCTGACTGCTGGGGTGGGGCAGGGGACAGACGGGGGTCAGCGGGGAGGTCAGAAGCCAGCAGTGCCAGGAGGACCCAGAGCCCCCGGCACCTCCTGGGGACAGACTGGGAGACTCTGAGCCCCCATCCACCGCAAGGACTTCTTCCCTGTGACGTGGGCATGGCTCAGGGTTTTAGCCATGGGGTGGGCCTGGGCCTCGGTGCCTCGGGCAATAACTGGGTTAATTTCCCCAAGTGGCTCAGGAATGTGGGTTTGGAGTCACGTGGGGCTCCTGCTGCTGGATGGTGATCCTGGGACCGTCACCCCGGGCGGCAGCGGCTGCTCGAGGGTAGGCCGGGGCCCCTGGCCATCAGCCCTGACCCCTGAGAGCCCCTGCTGCCCTCCCAGCCAGACTCCAAGCCCGAGTGCAGGTCACGTGGCCGAGCTCCGGCTGCCCCGGGGGGCCCTCCTAGGGGACAGGCACACCTCCATAGCAGCCCTGTGGGGGACAAGGCTGCACCTGGGTCACCTCATGTTTATGCATATTTATCGCCCTCCCAGAGCCCTGGCAGGCTCCCCAAATCCCTCCCAGAAACATTTCTGTTAAAATAAACCGAGCAAGGCCAAAGGTTGGCTCAAAATGGATCCACATCTAGTGGTTCAGAGGTTCTCAAGCAGTTGGAAATGGAGGGGGTGGGGTCTGGGCCAGGGAGGCGGCCAGCAGCAGCTGGGGCGGTGACAGTTAACTCGGGGGTCCCCGGGGCCCCCTGTCTGGGCCGTCCTTCAGCTTGTGCTTACAGAAGAGGCTGTAGAGGACCCGCAGAGTGCTCTTGCTGTCCTTGTTCACGATGTCTGTGCAAGGAGAGCAGGGCGGCCGGTCAGGCCGGGCCGGGGGTGAAAGTCCCAGTGCCGGGACCCAGAGGTGACCTGGGACTTGGAGCTTCAGTGCTAACTCAACTCCCCAAACCCCGGGCAGGCCAGGCAGCTGGGCACGCCCAGCCTGAGTCCCAGGCAGAACCCATCGCATGGCCCTGCCCGTCCTCCCACCGGTCCTCCCCGGCACCCCTCTTTTGGTGCAGAAAGTCCTCAGGTTCTCACCTCTCCGGCAGCCCATCACCAGGGACTCGTCCCCCATCTCCTCTCCCCAGGACCCTCCCCCGCAGGGTAAAGCCACAGTGTCCCCCACAGCAGCAAGAGGCTGGAGCGCACCTATAGGCACTGCCCGCCCCCGCTCCCCCCCCCCACTCCGTACCCCGCCCCGAGGCTGAGGTCCCCCATGGCCACCGCTCACCTTCAGGGCTGACAGGGTAGTCGAGCAGGCCTTCGTCCTTCAGCAGCTCCAGGGCCAGGGTGACATTGTGCAGCTACAACGACAAGACCCCCCAGACGTTAGCAAAACAAGGCAACCCCAACCCAGGCCCCCGTGGCAGGCCCACCCTCATCCATGACGTCCAATCGCGCACCAAGGAGGCCACCTCTAGTGGGAATGCAGCCACTGAGGAGAGCACCCAGCCCGCCAGTCAGGGAAGGCTTCCTGGCGGAGGCGGCCTGGAGGTAAGGCTGCCAGGGGAGGGGACTTAGCCAGGGGTAGGAGCACCGGTCCCTCCTGGCCTCTTCTGAGGTGGCCCCTGACCCTGTGGTGACAGATGCCCTCAGAACCAACTGCGTTCCATAGGCAAAGCATAGATGAGGAGACCGGGGCTCCCAGTGGCCATGGGGATTATCTAAACTCACAAGATAGGAAGGGCTGGAACCAGGTCTGTCTCGCTCTGACGCCCGTGCAAGGCAGGCTGGAGGCTGGCAGAGCCGCCCCGCCCAGGCCCTCCGGGGCCCTAATTCCGGCTTGGTCACTGGATGACCTGGAGCCGGGGAGCAGGTCGCTTGGTCCCAGGCCTCCCCTTGTTCACCTGCGGGGTGGGGTCACCACCCCTCCCCTGTGCCTTGATAGAGGATACCGGGTGGGGAGCCCTGTCAGCCCGGGGCTCAGAGCAGACCCTGGGTTGGGGGTCACCTCCCTTTCACATCTAGTCTCACCCCTGGGCCTCAGGTCCAATCCAATAGAGCCTACCCTTCTGTGTGGCAGCAGAGAGAGGGGTGGGGTGAAGTGGACAGCGAGCCCTAAAGCTGGCTGAACCCCTGATTCCCTGGGACCTCCAGCAGGTCCTTCCTCCCATGGTCTCAGGCACCCAATGGTCCACTGGGGGCTGGACATCCCAGGCTGGTGGCAGCCTTCCCAGCCCCGCCCACAGTGGGCATCACACATGCCAGGCAGTTCCCATGGCAACCCAGCCAGGGCCTGGAGGCAGGGCTGGGCGGGAGGGGGTCCAGCTTTGCCCAGGCTGCTTCCGGTCACCTGGGAGTCTGGACAGGTCGAGTCTTGAGATCTAGGTTGTATGTCTGTGCGTCCCCCCACCAGGTCAAAGGTCACAGGTCAGACAAGTCACGGGGCCTGGCTGGGCTCAGTCCCTCATCGGTGCTATGAAAAAGCCCACCTTCCCACCTGCCGCTCCCAGGCTGCCGCGCAGGTCCAAGGTGACGACAGACAGGCGTGGGAGGCACCCTGCGAGCTCTGCCCACCTGCTGACTCCCGTATCTGGGACACGCAGGAGGGCTGCAAGGCCCCTGAGAAAGGACTCTACCCGAGGGAGGAGGGGTGTGGGTCGCAGTCCTGGCCCAAGGGCGCCGGGCAGGGTGGGGGAGTGTCTTCTGCCTGCCCCCACGGACTCCTGCTGTGCCCGGGGGCCAGGGGCTGGCGTCCTCCGGGCAGCTGGCTCCCTGGGGCTGCTAGGGGCCGCGGGCCCTGCCTTGGGGTCTGAAAGGTGGGTGAGCATTTGGTGTTGGAACATCAGATGGACAGAGAGGTTGAGCTGGCGCAGGTCCAGGATGCAAGAGAGAGTGGGAGCGGGGCCGGTGGCCTGCAGGGCTGTCCCCTCTCCATCAGCCAAGGTGAAGAAACAAGAGCCGCCCCCGGCTCCCTGCAGGCCACACCTCGGGGGCTGGACGGCACCTTGGAGGGAGCAGGTCCGAGTCCACCACACATCCCATCACTGTGTCCCCAAGTCTTCTCCCCAGACTGGAATATTCTGGAAAATGAGGGTTGGATGGCGGCTGTTGTCCACATTCTCAGGAACACGATTCCTGGGCTGCACAGAGTCACCTTGGGAGCGAGGAACCCCACGCTCCCGCCTCGCAGCCCTGCCTCTGACCCGGGGTAGAGACGGAGGCGAGTCCGTGAGCAAACCGTCTGGGGAAATGCTGGCTGAGCACAGTGATAAGAAACCCTTTGCTGCCCTGACTGGTTTGGCTCAGTGGATAGAGCGTCGGCCTTCGGACTGAAGGGTCCCGGGTTCGATTCCGGTCAAGGGCATGTACCTTGGTTGCGGGCATGTACCCAGTGGGGTGTGCAGGAGGCGGCTGATCGATGTTTCTTTCTCATCGATGTTTCTAACTCTATCCCTATCCCTTCCTCTCTGTAAAAAATCAATCAAATATATTTAAAAAAAAAAAAAAAAGAAGCCCTTTGCTGAGTGTGTCATGGTTTCGTGAACCTGAAGACTATGCGTGTTTTCCCAAGTGATTTGACCACAGGGTCCCTGAGACCAGTGTTTTGGAAATACTTCCTTTGTTCCCTTATTTCTCGCTCTGAGCCAGGAGCTGCCCCGCCCCAGATGCCTCTCCACGCTCTGCTCAGGGCACCACGTTCCTTCCGCGCGGGTTGGCCACGATGAAGGTGAAACGTGGTTTTCCGCGGAGCCGAGGGGAGGTTGCGACCGGGAGGATGCATTCAGACCCTCGGAGGAGCCATGTTGAATGTGGGAGGAAGGACGGTGCTGTCCCCCGTGCTGTGAGTCCCAGGACAGATGATCTCTCCCGCCATCCCTACATCTCTGCCCGCAAACACCGCTGGCGAGGAAGGTCGGGTCGCTCTGCCAAGGTGGCAAGTCCCGGGCCGCCCCCCCCCAAAGGGCTGCTGTTCTGTCCTCGCCGGTTAGTGGCCCTCGGCATGTCCTGCATTCGTTCCTACAGCCAAGGGTTCAGTCACGGCCCATACAACTCACTCCCAGGCTGAGCAAGGAGGCTGCCTCTCCCCACATTCTGGTGGCTCGTCCGCAGCCGGCTCTCAGATGGGTGGTGCGGGCGTGTGTCCCTGGCTTGTCCCCGGGGTTTGGAAGTGAGCCAGATAATGAGCGTGAGCCATGACGTCCCACCAGCACCGAGTCACAGAGAGCTGCGCTGCTCTGGGGCCCCGCCTGCATGCGTCCTGCCCGCGCCTCCCCCTCACTGTTCACATGTCAGAGTCCTGTCTCCGGGACACGGGCAGCACCCCGGCCTCGGCCCCAGCCCTGACCCTCCGGAGCCCGGCGCCGTCCCAGCAGCTTGGGGCCAGCCTCCTTCTGGTCGTCTCCCTCGGGGCTCACAGTGACTCCCCAGGAAGGAAGCGAACGGGGAGGCAGCACTGGCTTTGGAGACAGGTGAGCCTGCTGCCTAGTGACTGGTAAGAACCTGGTGTGTGTTGCCCTAGTTCCCACACCCCCAGGCCCACGAGTGAGTGAGCTACACTGCTCCCCGCTGCTGGGATCATCCTTGGAGTGGGGATCGGCCCTGCTCCTGGGATGGTGGAGACCACGCCCACTGAAGGCAGGGACCCACTGGGGGCAGAGACCACACCCACTGAAGGCAGAGACCACGTCCATTGAAGGCATGGACCACACCCACTGGAGGCAGAGGATACACCCACTGGAGGCAGAGGATACACCCACTGGAGGCAGAGACCACGCCCACTGAAGGCAGAGGACATGCCCACTGGAGGCAGGTCCCCAAGGTGCAGAGGGATGAACAGCAGGCCCAGATGTGAGGGAGAGGGGCTGAGGAAGGGACCTGGAGCAAGGCCAGGTGGGGGGCCTGGAACTGAGCCAGGAACAAGGGTGTGAGCCTCACTCCCCCCAGGCAGGCCCAGGGACACTCAGGGACATCAAAGGAGACAGGAACCTTCTGTCCTCCCAGAAGTGCCCCCAGGAAGAGCTGCTGGCACGGAGAGATAAGGGGTTGCCCTCCTGCGCTGGTTGGCGCTGAGGGGGCCAGGGTACCCTGTGTGACAGTTGAGCTGGCCGCCTGGGGTGGTGGGAGGCCATCAGCCCCCTGGTTCCCACAGACCACACCTCCACGCCGCCTCCTGCCAGATGTTCATTCATGAGGACTCCCTGAGCCCCGGGTGGGCGGGGACCAGGGCCACATGCCCCTCGGTATTCCCCCCTCCTGGTTCCCCAAACTCTTATTTCTGCATGACTGGGGGTCTTTGGGGGTTTGTGAGCCTATTTTAGAGACAAGAAGCCTGAGGTGCAGGCAGTGAGTGGCCGGGGAGGAGCCAGAGCCCTCTGCCAGGTCCTCCTGACACAGGCCAGTGACCAGTTGCTGCCCGTGTGGGCCTCATTCTCCTCCCGGGGGTCCTGAGGATGCTCTCGCTGGCAGGAAGTCCATGTGGGAAGGGCATTTATGTTAGAGGAACAGCCTGCGCAGACGCCCAGAGGTGGGGGAGCGGCACATACGCCAGGAACTGTGAAGGCGCGTGTGACGGGGCCTGGGCGGCTGGGGGCGGCCCCGGGGCAGGGGTGCGGAGCAGGGGCCCACGAGACACCAAGACTGTGGGGCTGTTTTCTGAGGTTCCTCTGTCACTCCCCCCAGCAGCATCATTCTCTCCATCCGCCCCCAGGCCAGGCCACAGACCCCTGCCCGGACAGCCAGCCTGCCAGCCTCCAGGGCCCACGGGGGACCCCTGACACCCACAGGACCAGGCCCCCGCCGCCCTGGCAGCCCCTGCTGCAGGAGCGAAGCCTTGAAATCTCTGTGCTGTGTCCACAGCGGAGCCTCTGTTGGCACCGTTCCCCACTGGTTAGGGTTTGACTCTGCAGACCAAGCCCTAACCAACTTCACGGTCCCCTCTAGGCAATGTCTCTCCTGATTTCTTCCGGTTCTACTGACCACTCGCTCCTTCAGATCCCCGACCCACCCACAGGAGCCCTGGAAGACTGTGCATCGCTGAGAGCACGGGGGAAGTGGGGGGGGCGTGGACTGGGGGCTCCCAAAGCAGGAGTTGTGCTGGGCTGTCTTTCTGGTCCACACGGCACAGGGCCTGTCACCAAGCAGGGCCTCAGGAATGAGGGGCCAGGTGCACGGTGGATGGGCGGGTGGGTGGCTGGGTGTCTGGGTGGCTGGGTGGACAGGCAGATAGATGAGTGAATGGATAAATGGATGGGCGCTGGGTGGATGGGCAGCTGGGTGGATGGGTGGACAGGCAGATGAGTGAATGGATAAATGGATGGGCGGCTGGGTGGATGGGTGGACGGGCTGATGAGTGGATGGATGGATGGATGGGCGGCAAGTGAAGGGTTTAAGTAATTGGGTGAATTAGTGAATGGACAAGTCAACAGATAGATGTGCGGGTGGGTGGGAGGGTAGGTGGATGAGAGGACATACGGGCAAACAAACGTTCTCTCCACCCTTCACGTCACTGGAGGTGAGTAAGTAAAAATGGGCCGTGCCGATTGAACAGACTGGTCCACTCAGAGGCAGACCCACAGGGAATGTCCTGTCCACTCAGAGGCAGACCCGCAGGGAATGTCCCTGGAGACTCACCATCTCCGCGGGGGAGGTGGGTGTGAGGTAGAATTCCTTCAGGTGCAGGAAGAAGCCCTCCAGTTGTCCAATCAGCAGGAGTAAGATGACACCATCTGCAAACTACAGAGGGGGGCGCTGGGCACATGGCCTGAGAGCTGGGGGCACATGGCCTGGGAGCTGGGGGCACATGGCCTGGGAGCTGGGGGCACATGGCCTGGGTGCTGGGGCACATGGCCTGGGTGCTGGGCACATGGCCTGGTGCTGGGGCACATGGCCTGGGCACTGGGCACATGGCCTGGGCGCTGGGGGCACATGGCCTGGGCACTGGGGGCACATGGCCTGGGCTCTGGGGGCACATGGCCTGGCGCTGGGGCAGATGGCCTGGTGCTGGGACACAGGGCCTGGGGGTCCCACTCTCCTTTCCCAGGCCGAGGGGCCCTGCCGAGGTCACACAGCCTCTCTGGGCCTCAGCTTCCCCGTCTGAGACATGGGGCCGGCATCCCTGGCCTTGACGCGTTGCTGTCACCGCAGCCACAGCAGGTACAGAGGGGCTGCTGGCTGCCAGCACTTCGCACGTGCTGAGAGAAGGCGCTGTCCTACATTTCCAGGGAAAGACCTCATCGTTCTTTAAACCACACACTGTCCAGGAGCTCCAGGAGCACAGGAGAGAACGGAGCTAAGAGGAAAATTATTCCATCGGGAAAAGGCAGCGACCAGCGCATGGCTCCCTGGGCCGGCAGCCACATTAATATTTCTGCCAGTTCCGCCTGTGTGCGCAGAGATAAAGCCGTCGTCCTGGTATCGGCGCAGCGTATGCTAATACAACCCAAGTCCGCCTCTTCAAAGAGACAAAACACAAGTCTGAGGAAAACCACCCTCCAAAGACCTTCATGGAGATGCCCCGTGTTAGGCCTCTCTGAACGACTGGCTTGGCCTGGACTCTCTCCTGCTGGCATATCCTGGTGATAGCACCCAAGTACCAGGCCTTCAGGACCCCCTCTGCCACCCGCCTCTAGCACCAGCCTCGCCCAGGACGTCACTCTCCGTCACTTTCCCAGGGGAGAGAGGGAGCAGGTGGTATGCGAACCCGAGAAACCGCCTACCTGGGTGTCCAGGTTCTGCACAGACAGGCCCAAGCGCTCCAACTTCTGGTTGACGAAGGTCACGATGGCCTACCCAGGGAAGAGCAAGGGCCCAGCCGGGGCTCAGGGTGCCACCTTCCCCCTCGGGGGGACAGACAGCCCCCCTCGGCCCCACAGCACCCAGTGTACAGCCCCCCTTGGTCCCCCAGGCCTGGCCCAGGCGGGCGGGGAGGGGGGGCGATGGGGCGGGGGGTCAGAGCTGCGGGGACTCAGGTCTCTCACCTCCTTCACGGCGCCCGCCTTCTCGGGAGCCAGACTGAATAACTCATCGAAGACGTCCTCTGCAGACAGACCCACAAACTGCTCGTCACAAGCCAAACAGGGACTTCCTCCCACCCGTTTCTCAGCGTAACCAGACCAGGGGCAGCTGGTGTTTTAGCTCGAGCTCCTGGAATTTAAAATCGGGCCTGGGGCCAAGCCACTGCCTCCCTGACTGTGTGACTCCGCAGGGATGGCCGCCCCTCTCTGTGCCTTGGTTTCCTCGCCTGTAAAGTATGGCTGATAATACCTACCAGCTAGGGTTACTGCAAAGATCGAATTTGGTAGCAAAGATCGAATTTGGTAGCAAAGATTGAATTTGGCGTGGTGGCTGGGCCGCCATGAACTTCAGTAAATGTCATCCCTCTGCAGGGGACACGGAGGATAGTGTCTGCCCCTCCCCATCCCTCCTCTGGAAACTTGCCCATCTCCCCCAGTTCCCTGCTCCACCCACAGGCCTACAGAGTAGGTGGCTGAGCAGGAGGCCAGCCCCGGACAGACACGGGCCCCCAGGTCCCCTCGCGGGCCTTTGTGGACTGGCAGAATGAGGCATCGAGCCCTCCCAGAGGCCTGAGCCTGAGCGTGCACAGGGCCGGCGGAGGCAGCTGAGCCACCCCCACGGGGTCTGGGGACAGAGCATCTCGGCAGCTCAGGCTCCTGGTCCAGCCTCAGACACCCAGTCCTCAGACTGACGCCCTTTGTCCACAGCCTGCATTTTCACTCTCGGCAGCTAACACCCTCCCCCAGGGAGACTGGTCCTCAGCTCTGGGTATACAGACTGAGTAGAAGTGACCTTCGGATTCTGCCACTCGGCCGCTGTGTGACCCCAGGCAAGTCACTTGGCCTCTCTGTGCCTGTGGTTCCTTCATTAGTGAAGGGGAAGAGCGGCACCAGATAGCGCTGTGCGCATCAAAAAGCCCTGTAAGCCAATGACCACAGGGTCCCTACCAGGCCTCCTGGCCAGTGGTCAGGGAAGGGTCCCCAGAGGAGCCAGGAATAGAGGCAGACGTGTGCTCAGCTGATGAGGCCAGCGCCGCACGAATGTGCTAGAAACGGGGTGAGGAGGCCCTGCCCTGTGGCCCTGCCCCTTCCCGTGTGACCCATCCTCATGCTGCCCCCAAACAAACACTGCTCTCTGGGCAACCCCAGTGTCCTCATGCCGGCCCCCCACATACACACACTCTCTCATCCGGCCTTGCACCTCCCTCTCCTCCCTGCCTCAGTCAGCCTCCCTCCGCCTCTCGTCCTAGAAGCCCCTGGCAGGTCATTGTTTCAATTTCCAGGTGGGTGCCCCTTGGAGAAGCCCCTGCCCATATAGCTCTGTTCTGTATGGTGGGAAAAAATGTTAGGATGGTGGGTGGATGGATGGATGGATGGATGCATTGGTAGATTGATGAGTGGATGGTGAATTCATAGATTGGTGGTTGATGGATGGATGGGTGATGGATAGATGGGTTGGTAGATGGATGGATGATAGATGGATGGGTGGATGGATGTTGGATGGGTGGTGGATGAATGGATTGGTGTGTGGGTGGATGGATGGATTGGTAGATAGATGGGTGGGTAAGTGAATGGATGAATAGATGAACAGCTGGCCAGTCCAGTTGCCCGAGGAACGAATGAGTGAGTGAGTGAATAAATGAATGAATGGATGGAGGAAGGAAGGAATGGCTGGGCCAGTCAGTCGACTGGTGAGGAGCCCTGCACAAAAGCAGCAGCCACTTGATTGAACAAGCACTGTTAAGCACCCACTATGTGCTGAGCACATACAAATCCTCTTTTAACCTCATCGCCAGCCGGAGAGGTGTGTGCCATTATTAATCCCATTTTACAGATGAGGAAACTGAGGCACTCGTGGGTTGAGAGACTTTCCCAAACTCATGTGACTAATACATGGGAGGTTTTGCGTGTGAACCCAGGCCACCTGGCTCCCGTGCCCACACTTAGCAGCTCCGTCCTCACCACCCATGGGGATGAAACATCGTTCCCCCCACGTGAGCCATAGCGTGAGAAGCAACAGCCATGCCAGGCAAGGACAGACAGAAAGGGACAAACGGAGCAGAAGAAAGCTTGGGTACACAGGCAGGCCACAAAGGGCGGGGGCACCAGAAGCCAGCCCTCCGTGGCCGCATGGCCGCTGCCACACGCGAGACAGAAACAGACTCCTTCGCGGTCCGACGGTACTCACTTGCAGCTCGGTCCTTGTCTGCGCTAAGAGGGGATAGGGGAAGAAAATGCGGATAAATGGTTAAAAACCTTGAGACCCACAGCTTTTTACTATGACAAGGCTTGGCCCCGGCAAGGCTGACAAAGAAGTCGGCGTCTTTTATCCCTGGCAGCTTCGTACGGGGCAGGGCCCTGTGGACCGACAGCAAGAGAGCTCAGGCCCCTCCCTGGAGGTTTCCACACCCGCAGATGCCCGGATCTTGTTGTTTTGAGGGTCGCTCTTCTAGTTCAGAGGAAGGAAGTGTATTATACAGACAATAAAATGCACCAATCCTTCATTTATAGCTTCCAGATTTTTACACACTTGTGTGATCCCCACCCTCATCAAGGTATGGAACTGTCCCAGCACCCACAGCGTGCCCTCCCGCCCCCCCCACACTGCCCCACAGATGGTACCCCTGCTTTGGTTCCTCCTGCCCGTCCTTGACTTCTGCCTGTTCTAGACGTTCGTGTAAATGAGATCACACGGGAGGCCCACCTCTGGCTTCTTTCACTCCATTTTTACTGTTTTGAATTTTTTTTTCACTTTCTTGTTAAATTTTCCACCCCGCCCCTGTCCCCTAGAAGCAAGGCTCTGGGCCCAAAGTAGGCCACGCTCTGGGGAGCCAGGGGCCCCCTCTGCAGGGAGCCAGGTCTCAGCATAAAGGCAGAGGCGCCCCGGGGGGTCCAGGACACAGCTGGGAGTCAGAGGTGGCCCTTGCGCGGTGTCTGAACTCACGGGGCAGAGAGGGGTGGTTTGAGAGTCACGAAGGGTGAAGGAACGTGGTGTCATGGGCTCCAACAGCACCTTCCCACTCCAGGTCCCCACATCATTCTACCCTGGAAGCCAGGCCTGGCTGGGGCAGCTCAGAGCAGCTCACGGGAGGTCAATCGGCCTCACTGAGTGGAGGGGACAGCCCCCCCCCCCCACCAAGGTGTCCTGGGGACGGTTAAATGGACCACAGAACCTGCTGGCAGGGAGGGCCTTGGCCTCACTCCGCTCACAGGCATGGGGTCCGGCCATCCCTTACCCTGTGGTGCTTGGAGCCCCCTCTAACCGCCCCCCCCCCCATGCTCCATAGGAAACCAGGAGCCACAGACTGGAGGAACCTCAGGATCGGGGGGTACAGGGGTGGAAAAAGGTCGCCTCACATGCATCATCTATGACCCTCACCACAGCCCCAACAGGGAGGAACGCATCCCCACTCTTCAGAGGAGATAGAGGCTCAGAGAGGGGGGGCGACTAGCCCAGGGTCACACAGCGCACATGGCAGAGCCAGGGTGAAGGCCGGGTGGAGCTGACTGCCAGGCCTCTGGGCCGAAGCGGACTGAACGCTCCCAGCCGGGCTTCGCAGGGGCCATGGACCAGGCACCCTGTGCAGAGCGGGCCTCCAGCAAACGTTAACGGAAGAGGGAGCTGAGGACGCTTCTGCAAGCAGCCGCCTCTCAGACCCACCCCGAGAGCCCCGCCAGGACCGGCGGCAGCCCAGCCTCTAGGAGGGCAGAGCTCACTGGGCCTTCTGCTCACCGGACAGACAACAGACTGAGCCGGCTGAGCTGGGCACTCAGGACAGAGCTCCCGCCCTGCGTGCAGAAGGCGCTCCGTAAGTGCTGGTGGTGCGAGTGAGCGCTTGGTGCCCTTGCCTCCCTGCACCAGGAGGCCCGCGGGCTCTGCCATCGATGTCAGGGTCACTCAGTGGCAGCACCTCTCCCCCCCCCCCCCGTGGTGGCTTCCCGGGAGGGCCCGGGCCCCAGGGTCCTCCTGGCCCTGTGGCTGTGGGTCACCTCATGACTGAGGGCCAGGGCCCCTCTGATCCCAGCTCTGCCTGCTGCTGGTGGTAGAGAGGGTGAAGTGAGCTGGAGGAGGCGGGCATGTCTGGGAGGGCCAGCAAGATGGAGGGGCCCCGGGTGTCCCCACAGGCCTGAGAGGACAGCAGAGAGTGAGGGCCCCTCCAATCCCACCAAACCCTGGCCCCGGCCCTGCTCCCTCCCTCACCTGCACTCGGTGAGCTGCTCCACGGACTTCTCCGACTTCAGGCCGCTCTTGGTGCTCTGAGAAAGGAGAGGGAGGGACTGTGTCACCCCAGCGAACACAGGGACCAGGCCTGCTGCTCGGTCTAGAGGCCAAAGCCGCCCTGCGGAGCCCAGTCCTCCTCAGGGGGGCCTCCTGGCGGCCTTATCACTTGGTCCCCTAATTGTCCTTCCCATGAGCTTTGAGACCCATGAGGACTAGGACCGAGTCAGCCTCGTTCCCCAGGAACCCCAGAGTCTCACCAGAGCCTGGTTCACAGAGGTCAGTAATGAATGAATGGTGAGTGGATGGATGGATGACTGGATGGATGAATGGATGGATAGATGAATGGATGGATAGATGAATGGGTGGGTGGATGGGTGGATGGGTGGATGGGTGGATGGGTGGATGGATGGATGGATGGATCAATGAATGGATGGGTGGATGGGTGGATGGGTGGATGGGTGGATAGGTGGATAGATGGATGGATAAATGGATAGATGGATAGATGGATAGATGGATGGATGGGTCGATGAATGGATGGGTGGATAGATGGATGAATAAATGGATAGATGGATAGATGGATGGAGGGGTCGATGAATGGATGGATAAGTGAATGAGTGAAGAAATGGAGTCCCTCTGATTTATGTAAGAAGTATAAACAAAAGCCATGAAACTGCTCAGTGGGTAAGTTTAAGTAATGGTTTTGAGATAGTAAGAATAATTCACCCGCGTTAGGTTGGGCTTTGCCTACTCTGTTGGGTCAAGTTAAAGGTGAGCCCCAGGATGGGACACCCCCACTACTCACGGGTACCCAGAAGCTGGGGAACAAGGGGAAGCAGGCGGGGCCCCATCTGTGGTGCTGAGTGTAAGAGCGAGTACCCCTCGGGGTGAGAAAACTGGGGTCATAGCTGTCGGCTAGGGAGTGAGAGACAGTACCCAGGACAGGCCGTGACTCAGGGGTGTGACATGGTCCATCAGCAGGACCTGCCTAACACCCAGGCAGGTCCCCACCTCCGGGTGGCCTCGCTGGGTCCCTGCTGCTCCGCTGGACTCTCGGCATCTCCCGCCCACAGCTCGAGCCCCGCACCCACCGCTGTCCGGACAGGATCTCCCATTTCTCACGGCTCCCCGGAGCACACTGGGCTTGGCCCCGCCCCCTGCCGCATCCGCCAATCCAGGGCATGAATGTGGACCCAAGATCCTCACCCCATGCGATGGAGCCCAGGCCCAGCCCTCACCTCCATGGTGATCACCTCCACCTGCACGTTGGGTGGGAGGGGCAGGTCGGCCTGGAAGCGCCTGGCCAGGGCCAGGAGGAGATGCAAGGTGGCCAGCAGGTCCTTGTTAAAGATGGCTGGGGGGAGGGACACAGGTCAGAGTGGGGCCACAAGACCCGGGGCCACGTGGGGCCTCCTTATCCTCACAACAATCCTCTTAGACCAGCGAGACCTGTGTCCAACCCTGGGAAGCAGAGGCCTGGAGATCTGCATTCAGACGTAACAACAGGCTCCCACCTCTGCGAACGCGGCCCAGGGCACAGCCCGCGTGGGGCCGGGGATTGGACGCGGGGATGTTCTCTGAAGCGCTGTCTACACCTGAAACCACCACGTGTCCTGTCCTAGCGTAGGTCACTGGTTGGACAAATTGTCAGGTTTAAGCTCCATGTGACTTAAGTCAGGGCCAACGTCAACATTATAAACACCAGCTGCTGGACGTGAGGCAGGAAGCAAAGCGGTGAAGGCGGTGGCGGGCGGCCCAACCAACACAAAGTAGGTTTGAAAACCGTTACATCATTGCCACACAACCTCGTTACTTCCTTCCAGCCTCAGTTTTCTCATCTGGGAAGTGGGGAGGATGTAGAGCTGGGAATGACGGGACGTTCACAGCAAACTGTTACCCAGGAGGGCAGACCGGCTGCTTTGCACACTGTCATTTCCTACGAGCAGGCACCTCAGATAAAATAGAAATAAACTCATAGGCGGGGTCGCCGGGCCCCCTGACGGGTAGGTGGGTGTGTCCCGGCACTTGGCGCCCAGTCAGCAGAGGCTGTGCTGTGGCCAGGACTGTGTGCATTGTCCTCGTGCGGGGCTTCCCTGCAGTGACCCCTCGGGGACAGGAGTGCCCAGCGCTGTTTGCTCCTTACTGACCAGCCTTTGTGCCCACTCTGCACCTGCCTGAGGCTTCTGCCTCCTTCCAAGCCCCAGGTTGTGCCCAGACCCGAGGTGACCGAGCCGTGCCCCGTGGGTGAGGGAAGCCGTCCCCATGCAAAGGGACCCAGGCTCCAGGCCCCGCCCCGGACACCAGCCTGGCTGAGGCCCGCGTACCGTCCACGCTCCACTTGGGCTCCTCCACCTGCAGGCAGCGGTTGGTGGCCTCCAGGACCACCTCGAGCTTGCGCCTCTGGCTCATGGCGGTCAAGGCGATCTCCTCCACGTCCAGCTTGGTCCCCGCCAGCTTCTCTGAGTTTGGAAGTAGGCAGGGGAAGGCAGGAGGGGGGGAGAAAGGAGGGGGTGACACAGTGTGGGCTCCTGCTGGGGACCCACGGCCAGCACACTTCCTCCAGGAGGCTGAGCCAGGCCAGCATTCAGGTAGTAAGAGCGCCTGCCCCTCGCCCCTCATCCCTCCGCAGTGGGGCAAGTGGGCTGTGGGGCTGAGCAAGCCCGCCCCTCACCGGGACCCCCGCTGTGCCCACCCCGCCCCACGCCCACCTCTCTGTGAGCCTTTTTGCAGGGCAGTGTGGTCAGTGGTTAAAGCCCCACTCCCCTGCTTTCTTCACTGTGAGACCCTGGACAAGTTACCAGGCCCCACAGCGCCTCAGTGTGCTCATCTGTGAAATGGGGTGGGAGCAGCAGAGTGCTGACCCAGGACCAGAACCAGACCCGCCCGCCCCTCGGGACCTCCCAGCTGAGTGCAGAGGCAGACCTTAGACCAGACCAAACTCGCACTAGCAGAGGGAGAGGGGTGGGGAGGGCCCGGAGGCAGCCCTGAGGGGGCTTTGTGGGCTGAGAAGGGAGCACCGGGGAGCAGCACCCCTCCACACCTGCTTCCCGCAGCAGCGGGAGACCCCGGCGGGCAAGCCATGGGGGGTTTGCTATCCCCGCAGCGCACTCACAGCAAGCGTTCCACACATGCTCAGGAGGCAGGTGCCGGTGGGAGAGCCCAAGGCTTAGTAGCGTTCAGCCAGGTGGGAGGGTAAGGACGGGTGAGGAGCCCACCTGCAGGGCAGGTTGGGGGGGCAGCCACTTACGGAAAAGGTGGTGCAGAATGAGCCCATCGAACATGTCCTCCTCCAGGCTCCGGACCACAATGTGCTCAGGGAGGAGCTCGGCGTTGATCCACTCCATCAGCACCTGCCGGGCCCAGAGGACGGCTGACCCAGGCCACTTCTCACCTGGTCCCTCACCAGGCTCAGTGCTGCCCCGCATCCCGGAGTGCCCCCTCCCACCTGCCAACTCCCACCCATCCTTCAAAGCCAGGTCAAACACCACCTCCTCCAGGAAGCCCTCCCTGATCTCTCAGACTGAGTTAGGGACTTGGTCTTGGCTCCCGAAGACCCTCTGCCTCTCTCCACCACAGACCTGGGCCCTGGAAGGCTGTGGTTTGTCCAGTGCAAGGGGCTGCTGGTGTCCCGTCCCAAACCCTAAACTTGACCAAGTGCTGCATAAAGGCTGCTCCCTCTGCAGCTCTGCTGGAGGCGGGGCTGCCCACCCTGCCTGTGCTCCAGGGGCCAGAAGCAGCAGAGAATTACTGCCTGGTCACTTTAAGGAAGAAGCCCGAGCCAACCAGGAGTTGGTATATAAACCAGGCTTTCCCGAAGGGACCATGCTGGGTCCCTCTGTGTCCCAGGGCCCGACAGTGGGAAAGGTGGGTGGAGGGAGGGGAGGAGGGACGCTGGGCCACAGGTCTCTGGGAGCGGAAGGTGGTGCAGCCAGGAAGCCCCTGGGAGGAGGCGGCAGAAAGGCCACGTGGAGACCAGAGGAAGGTGGAGGCCCTGAGCCTGTGCCCAGCGGGTCCTGCAGCCAAGGACAGGCTGTGACCGGGGAGACCCACCCACTCCCACCCCTCTCACAGCTGCCCTTGGCCCTGGGCCGCCGAGCGCGTGAAGGAGCGTGGGCTTTGGGGCTGATGCCTGGGTCAAACCCCGGCTCTGTCACTGCCAGCCCTGTGCCCCGACAGGCCAGGCCATCTCTCTCTGAGCATCGCTGTGCCCTCCCTGGGGTGCAGGGGACAACGGGTCCCTCTTGATCTGCTGAGGCTTGCTGGGAGCGTGCATAGAAAGGCATACAGTCAGTGCTCAATCAATGCTCCTTCACGCAGCCACTCAACAGGTGTCCGGGGGCCTGTGGAGTCGCCACCTGCCAGCCTGAGGTCAGGGAGACAGGAAGCTGCCTCCGGAGAAGTCAGGGTGGGAGAAGCTGCCTCACCTTCTGCAATTCTTCAAATTTGGGGTCCTTCCGGGACGTGGGGGGCAGGAACTTCTTCTTTTCCCCTGGAAGCAGAGGCGAGCATGACACGCGTCTGGGGACACTGCAGGGCCCTGGTCACCTGGAGAGCTATCACCGTGGCCGTAAGGGGAAGTTGGTCTTGCTGCTTCACACACACACCTACACACACATGCACACACACAAACACAAATGTACTCACACACAGTCACACACACAGGTGCACAGGCACCTACAGACACACACAAACACATCCAACACAGACTTGCACACATATGCACACACACAGAGACACACACACACACACACACTCTCAGATGCACAGGCATATGCACTCACATATATAGACACACACAGACTCAGACACACACTTGCACACACAGATACACAGACACATACCTGCGCACACAGACACATAGTCATAGACACATACGGACACCAACTACACACAGACAGAAACAGACGCCCCTGAGCACCAAACACCCAGAGTGGTGGCCACTCCCCCCGCTTCCTTTGCCGCTGTTTTCCCCAAACCCCAAGCTCTTCCCAGGGCGGCCCTCGTGAGCGCCGGCTCGTTCCCAGGCTCGGCGTGTTGTGTGTGGGGAACACACTCAAAACAACTGCGTCTCTCTGAAGCTCACATTGAACTGGGTGCCTGTCTCATCGGACGTCTGTCTGTCTCCCTGGTGTGGACACGGGCCACCTGGTCACTCTGAGCCCCGGGACCCTGGTCCGAAGCTTCCCCACATTCTAGACTCATGGGACGTACTGTGTGTCAGGGCTGAAGGGACCCCAGCGATCAGCTAGCCCTAATGGACACGGGGAAACTGAGTCACCAGGCAGGGACGGCCTCACCCAAGTCAACTAAGTGCATCTCCTGAGTCTTCACATGACCTGGTGACCTGGCCAAGACGTCCCCCAGATGCTCTGAAACCCACGAGTACCACCTGCCCGGGTCTCCTAGGACAGGAGCTGCCACTGTGCGGGCGCCGGGCGGGTCTCAGCAAATGTGGGGTGCGGCTTCCGTGTCTTGGCCAGGTTCAAGCCTCGGACTAATGGAAGGACAGGGTCCTCTCATTGCCACATGCAAGTCCCAGCTGGAGGGCAGGGCCCTCCCAGCACAATCATAGCCAACGGCTGTGGTTGTGAGCTTGAACCTATGGTCCGAACACCTGGCCCCACGTGCCTTGTGCTAGAGTTCAGGTGCATGCAGTTGAGTGAGGTTGAGACTCACGAGAATGCTGTAAACAACGTGATCACGCCCCTACTTTGCTTCGTGGCATCTGCTATCAAATAAAGACACGGCTTGTGGGCGCTGGCCCTGTCTCCTCATCAGGGAGCAGCGTCCCACCGAGACCCAGCCTTCATTCTCTTGTCTGTCTTTTCTCAATCCTTTCACGCCCCCACTCAGGATCACCTTTGGCTGTAACAAGTGGCGTCTGAGCAGGCCCCTTTGGCCGTAACAAGCAATCACTGGGAGTGGGCGGCCAGCGAGAGAGGGACCGATGAATGGCTGCAGTGACACAGTCCCGGTCCCTGCATCCTGGTCCCTCCGTCCCGGTCCCTCCGGGCCAGGTCTTGGGCCACTTGGCCATCCTGGTCCCGCTCTGCTTTCCCTGTCTCTAAATCGGCCATAGAACAAGAACAAATAGTTTTTCTAACCGAGGAGCCTTCCGCTGAGAGCAGCCTTCCTGGCAGTGCTTCCAACCCCAAACCAGCGATGAGCAGAGAGCCCGCTGTGCACGCAGCCGGCCCGAGACCCTGCACCCGGCCCACGGTCCCCGTCACTCACCCAGGGGTTCGGGTCCCCAAGTGTGTTTAAAGGCTAGCCAGTGGTCGGCAAACTGTGGCTCACGAGCCACATGCGGCTCTTTGGCCCCTTGAGTGTGGCTCTTCCACAAAATATCACGTGTGGGCGTGCATGTACAGTGTGATTGAAACTTCGTGGCCCATGTGCAGAAGTCGGTATTTTGTGGAAGAGCCACACTCAAGGGGCCAAAGAGCCGCATGTGGCTTGCGAGCCGCAGTTCACCGACCACTGGGCTAGACTCACAGAGCCGGGCAAAGCCAATTCTGCTCTTTCGCTTTAATGATGTCACCTGTTTCTCTGTCATTACACAGACAGTCCTCGGGTTACATCGGACTCGACTTACGTCATTTCCATTTCGTGGTTACGTTGCCATCTCCCATTTATTTATAAAAAAAAAAAAATTCTGTCATTTCGACGTATGTACATGTGTGCTTTATGTTTTTTATTATTTACCACAAGTAAAGGTCAGGAATTGTTATCTTTCTTTTAAATTCTTGTACTGTTTCACATCATTACCGCTGTGTCTGTGTTCCATGTGAGTGACTAGGTCAGCCGTGGGCAAACTACGGCCCGCGGGCCGGATGCGGCCCCTTTGAAATGAATAAAACTAAAAAAAAAAAAAAAGACCGTACCCTTTTATGTAATGATGTTTACTTTGAATTTATATTAGTTCACACAGGCACTCCATCCATGCTTCTGTTCCGGCCTCCGGTCCAGTGTAAGGACCCATTGTGGCCCTCGAGTCAAAAAGTTTGCCTACCCCTGGGCTAGGTGCTTATGTAGGTGGGTTCCGACCCATGGCAAAAATCGCGTTATGTCGTAGGAACAGATCTCCGACGTAACCGAGGACCCACTGTAATGGTGCTTATATGGCATGAATTCCAGGGAGCCCCTAATGCCCTGGCCTGGGACTTGGGGTGCCTCTCGGGGTGTTTTCGGTCCCAGGGAGAGGCCAGCTTGGAGCACCGGCCGTCCCCCCCTCCTTCCAGCCCTTTCCTCAGAGAGACGTGGGGCAATGACGTCAGGGTCACAAACCCCCACGCTCAGAACACAGACATGCTGATGGGCCCGCACTCGCTGAGTGGCTCCGAGCCTGCCCCATCCCCGCCTCCGCCCTAAAGAGACCCAGCCCCCCCAGATGTCAGATCTGCGCGGAATCCACCTGGACCGCCTGAGGGGTGTGCAGCCCGAGTCCTGGAGCCACCCTCTCGGGTTCAGCTTACTCACAGAGTTACCCTCCACCCCGTGAGGGGGCCTCTGTGCCTCAGTGTCCCCGTTTAACCAAAGGCGGTAAGAACACCTCCCCTCAGAGCCACGAATGAGATGCTGTGGACAGAGATGCTGAGCTCCGCACAGCACATAGTAGGCACGCATGGCAAGTGGCATCCTCCCCCTCACCGTCACCATTAACCCCGGAGAGTGGGCTGCGAGGGGCATGGGGATAACTGCGGAAGGTTCCAGAAGCGGGAGGGGGTGTGGGGTACAAAGCCGAAGGCGGACGTTCTGAACAGAACTGGTGCCCAGTGGCAGCCTGTACGGATGCATGTTCCTGGGCGCAGCCCGTGTGGCTCTGGGATGCAGACCCCCCTTCACCTCCACCCCCACCCCACCCTCACTCCACCCCACCCCCACTCCGCCCGGACCCCCACCCCACCCCGCCAGGTCCCAGCACCTTGTGGGAGCTCCTCTTCCGCTGGTGGGCCCACCGGCCTGGGCGCCTGCAGCAGGTTGTAGAGGGACTCGGGCTCCATCCTCCTGCCAGCCCTGGGGTGCAGGGGACAGAGGGTGTCATTTCTTCCAGGCCGGGAGGTGTGGGGACAGGGTGGGAGCTGGCTCTGGGGGGGTGAGCCACTTGCTGTCTAGGCAGGGGGCAGGGTCCCTGACGGAGGCTGCAGGCAGCGCTCCTGGACTCCGGGTGGAGCAGGGCACAGGGTGGGGGCACAGGGCTGGGGCACAGGGCCAGGGGACCGTCTGCACACAGGCTCCACAGAAGCGGGGCATCCCCAGCCGGGCACAGAGTGTCCAGCCCACCAGGTTCCTGTAGCACAGGAAGCCCCCCACACATACCCCACCCCACACAAACCCCACCCCCCCCCCGACCCCCCCCCCCCC
>JAWPEG010064503.1:206607092-206662173 GCA_035771395.1 Myotis vivesi | reverse complement strand
GGCCTGTTCCCACCACAGGACATTCTCCTAGAATCCCAGGCCTGTTCCCACCACAGGGCATTCTCCTAATGCGCCCCGGCTTCGGAGCCTTGGGGCACGCGGCCCCCAGCACACATGGAAGGTGTCGGCTTCCAGCAGTCGCGGGCAGGCGGGTCAACAACACAGTGGGGTTTGAGTAGCTTTTATTTAATATCCAGAAATCCAAAGTAAACAGTGCTTGAAATGGTTATAAACAATAAAACACTGGCCCACAGAGGGGAGGAGGAAGGATCCCGTTGCTTTAGAACAGCACAGCTCTCTGTCACATCCAATTGAAACGCAGGGCAGGCGCTGGGCTGGCGCTTGCATAATCCCTGTGGTTGTTAAAGGGGAAACGGAGCCTCAGGCAGGCGCCCGAGGCCAGTGGGGGTGGGGTGGACAAAGGCGGATCCCCTGGGCCTGGAGAGCCGGCCTGGCGCTCACTGGGTTCCTGTGCTGAGAACCCCTGGATGGAGAAACGCCGCTCCCTGGGCATGTGCAACCCCGAAGACGCCCAGCTTCCCTGACCTGAACTCACGCCCGGACAACTACATCCCCAAGCCAACGAGACGATGGACTCATTCCCCAAGCAGAGCTCACCCTTCTTATTTTGATTGATTTTTAGGGAGAGAGGAAGGGAGAGGGAGAGAAACATCAATGTGAGAACAACACACCCATCAGCTGCCTCCTGCACACCCCCTACTGGGGACTGAACGCTGATGGGGAACCAAACCTGGGACCTTTGGGTGCACGGGACGATGCCCGAACAACCGAGCCACACGGGCCAGGGCCACCGACTTCCGCCTGGGGCTGGCCCCCAGTGCACCCGTCCGGGCCACGCTGTGAGTTTGGACTCACACTGGAAAGTGGAACAAGGAAAAATGACACGGTGCAGCTGAAGGGGGCCTTGGCAAGTGTGTGTAAGGCACTCCCACACCTTTGAACCAACTCGGGAAAATAATTCGGTGAAATATCACACCCTCCTGGGAACCATGGGCTCAGTCAGCGCTGCGAGGCCATCGCCGGGGAGTCCGTTCCCCATCTCACTGTTCCTTTCCCTCTCCCACCGGCCTCCACGTGGCCGAGGAACCCGCAGAGCTGCCCACTGGGCAGGCCACCCAAGGCTGCCTCCTCCCCGCCTGGCCCCAGGGACGGGTGAGCACGCCAGGTGGGTGGGCCTCCCGCCCCAGGGGCTGTGATGAAGGCGGCACTGACTGTCCCGGCTCAGCCACGTGCCAGTACCACCCTGCCATGCCATGCACCCCGCCGGAGACCACCTAATGCCATCTTATTCCTTTCCCCCCTGGCAGCCACCTCCATCAACAGGCCCTGAGCCCACCCAGCCTGCATGCGGCCGGCCGAGATGGGATGCTACCCTCTTTCCCAAATCTCCAGCAGCGACAGCCCACTGAACAGCAGCCACGTTCTCCACAGCCTGTGCCCTGCAGAAGGCGAACCTCAAAGAGAAAGGGGGGAGGAGGCTGATTGCAGGGGTTCGCACGCACATCATAAACCCCAGCTGGGGCGCTGGGGCCGAGTTTGGGGGCTGAGCCCCAGCACACAGCCACCGGAGCCCCAGCGGAGCCTCCCCATCTCTCTCCTCCACAGTGAGCAAGGGGTTAGCAGCACCGAGGTGAGTGAGCATCTCCTGCAGGTGCCCCAGGGGAGGTGCCAAGACTCGGGGATCGAGAGGAAAGCCTCGCTTCCTCGAGGAGGGGCTGCCATGGCCCCCAGGACCCACGGGCTGGAGCCCTAACCCCCAGGGCCTCGGAAAGGGCAGCCTGAGGCGATGCCGGTGAAACTAGGTCACATGGCTGGGGGTGGCCCAGCATGACTAGGGTCCTTATAAGAAGGGATCAGGACACGGACACACACACACACACAGGGACGCCCAGGAGGACCGGGGAGGACAGGTGTCTGCAGGCCAAGGAGGGAGGCTCCGAAGGAACCGACGCTGCCCGCCTGGCGCTTGGGCTTCCGGGCCGGGGCTGAGAGAATAAACTCTGTCGTAGGAGCTGCCCAGTCTGCGGCTCTGTCGCGGCGCCCGGAGATAAGGGATACACCTGCTTTGACGTTTCTAAACTGCATCCTGCGGCCCCGCTCCCACCGGCCCACCAGCAGCAGAAGCAGAGGCGTCCCCTGGGCAGGTCCCCCTCCCTGGGCGGCAGGCGGCAGGGCCTCTGGGCCTCAGAAGTTTGTGCAAACACGAGATGAACACAACACGGAGCGGCCATGAAGCAGGAACGTGGGGGGACATTCCTGCCACAGCAAAGGCTTCTGGGACTTGAGTGGAGTTTTTAAAACTGCAAAATGCTCTTTACTAAGAAGTGCGCTCCCAGGAGGTCCTGCTAGGATGGCGACGCCTGGGACCCCTAATTGTGCCATCAGATGGAACGCGGGCACCCCTCCCGGGGCTGAGGGGCCTGGGTTCCGGCATTTTTCCTTTTCGTTGTCTGATCCAGGCCAACAGCCGCTGACTCAGCCGGGAGCCCAGAGAAGCGAGGCCTCAGAACCCTGCAGTTCACGGACACGGACACGGGCAGGAGGTCTGGGAGACAACCCCGGAAGGGGAGGGGAGCAGGGAGAGGGCGGGCTGCTGGGGAGCGCAGGGACGTCGCCACGCGTCACTCTGCGTTCTTGTACTTGTTGAACAGGTTGTAGAGGACCCGCAGGGTGGACTTGAGGTCCAGGCTCACCACGTCTGCAGAGGAAGCAGGGAGGAGTGTTAGGGAGACGCACCTGGGGCCTGGCTGGCGCTGGGGCCTGGGCCTGGCGTGGCTGTAGCGGAGCACCACCCGGGCCGCTCTGGGCAGCACATCCCAGACACAGGTCTCCCGCGAGCCCCCGGCCGCCACCTGTGCTATGAGCCCTGGGGTGGCCAGCACAGGTGCCCCTCCATCCCCTTGGGACTCACATGGGGACTAGTGTGATGACCGGTGTCGTCTGCGTGGCGTGGGGTCTACAGCAGCCGAGGACATTCGCTGGGGACCACACACCACGGGCTCACCGGTGCCAGGACCATGGGTGCTGTGGGGCCGGCCTCCTGGGGCGAGCAGGTGGCAGCTGCCATCCCCCCCTAAAGTTGGGCACGTGGTGTGGCCTGCCCAGGACCCTGGGGCATGTCAGCTCCCTCTGGGGCCCAGCAAGTGCGGGCGCCTGCGGTGGTGGGAAGGGCACCGGTCCTGGGACTCGGGCACCGGGTTCTGGTCCTCACATACCCTGTGACCTCAGACAGGTGCTGGCCCAGAGGGTGGGGGGGCTGTGGTTCATGGGTCACAGGATGGCATTCCGGTCCCTGATGGGCGTCGGGAGAGGAATGAACACATCCAGCCCAGAGCTCACGCTGGGCTGAGGGCGGCAATCCTCAAAGTGGCTTCCCTGGACCCGGGGCATTGGCGTCACCTGGAAACTTGATACAAATGGGACTTGTCGGGCCCATCCCTCAGCCCTGAATCGGGATCTGTCCTTGGAGAAGCCCTTCTGGGATTCAGACGCCCCTCTAGTCGGAGAACCCTGGAGTGGGCCACTGGGCACAGCAGCCGGGAAGGGGCGGCAAGGGGGCCTCACCGGGCCCTGGCCTCAGCCCCTCGTGGGGCGTGAACGCCCGCCTCCCTGCTCACGAGCATTGCCGTTTGCTGGCCATGGGGACACCGCCCGACAGCCTCTCAGGCAGCGAAGCCGCCCCAACACCGGCCCCGAGACACCATAAACCCCGAGGCCACGGCTCTGGGTCACGTGGTTACTAAAGACCGGGCACTGGTGGCTCCGTCAGCGCAGCCCGCCTGGTCCCCAAAGCCGGGGGCACGGGCCACGGGGCATGGACACCCAGGTCAGCACAGCCGGCCTGTGAGCTACCCGCTCAGAGTCTGCCCTCAGGGGGCCCCCAGCCACCTCGGGGCCTGGCCACCCTCCCTGCCGCCCGCCTCCCCAGGGCACCGGGGGGCCTTACCTTCTGGCCGGGCCTTGGGCTTCTGGAGCCCCCCGTCCAGCATCAGCTCAAAGGCGAAGGACACGTTGTGGACCTGCAAGGGAGCGGGGTTAACACCGGGGCCACACTGCCCAGCCCGCCCGCTCCCCTGACTCTCCTCCGAAAGGACAGAGGGAGCCAGCGTGGACAGAGTGGTCTCTAATGACCAAGGTCCCAGGGCACCCGGCCCAGGGCACGGCGGGCAGATGTCTGTTGAGGCAGCACAGACTCACTTAGTGGTCCTTCCTCCCCTCACCAGTGATCAGGGGCGGCTGAGAGACGCAGGGATGAAGGCAGGGAGCCTGTCCCTGGGGGCTCAGGGTCCCTGTGTGTCTGCCCTAGGCCCTGGCACATCCACAGGATGAGAAGTGACAATGACCCCATTTTACAGATGAGGAAACCGAGGCTCAGAGGAGACAAGTCACTTCCCAGAGGTGCCGGGCCCTGGGCCCTGGGCCCTGTCCCCAGCGCAGAGCAGCCCTTCCCCCCCCCCCCCCCCCCCAGCCATCAGCTGACCACCATCCAGATCAGCTCATCGGCACACGCACAGCGGGTCGTGGGTCCAGGCGGAGACAGGACAGGGAGAGAGAGAGTCAGGTTAGGCACCAGCCTGACTTGGGAACCGAAAGCAGACTTCCCCGCCAGCTCCCCTGCACAGGCGAAGGCGAACGGGACGGGAAGGAGCGGCCTCCTCCTCCAGCCAGGGCAGCAAAGGTGTCGGAGGGGAAGGCGGGCAGGGGGACGGCACCCAGCTGCTGGCATAGGGCCTCGCCCAGACCGCCTGCTAGCCTCCCCATTCTCCCCAGCGGTCTCATTCCTCTGAACCAAGAAAAACTCTCTCCCCAGCAATGCTTCTGCCACCAGCCAAGTTGGGCCCACAGGGCACGAGCCTCGTCTCCAGCGGTGCCCTCGTGGCCGGGACGTCACACGGCACCGTTTCCTGCCGGTTCCACAGCTCGGCTGGGTCCCCTGCCCTCTCCCTCACACTCCCATTCACATGAACTCACTGCTCCAATTCAGCGCAGGGCCGGATGGGTCCCCTGCCCTCTCCCTCACACTCCCATTCACATGGCCTCACTGCTCCATTTCGGCACGGGGACAGATGGGTGCTGGGCCGCGGCAGCAGCCCACCAGGTGCGGCGGGCAGACTGACGCGCACTGGCTCGACTTTGAAGGTTCCCCTGGCTGCCCGCCTCTCTGACTCGTGGGCCTAGCACTTTGGGGAAATAACATGACAGATGCCCACGCGTCCAAAGCAATATGGTCAGTCCATTTGCCAAGTTTCCAAGGCGACTAAATGCTGCGGGCGGCTGGACTTCAGGAGGCTGGACTTCAGGAGGCCCAGGCGGGAGGCGAACGGCCCGGCCCCCCAGGGTGGGGCACGGACGAAGAGCCAGCAACCCAAATGTCAAGGTTAGGCCCTTGAACCAAACAATCCTATTCGGGGAATTTTGCTAGACACAATCCACAGGAATGAAAAAATATATATAGCTGTATATATATATAGCTGTTTTCATGGGGATAAAACAGGACCGTGTTGGCTGGGCAAGAGCGGGGGACAGGAGGCCGCAGCCCCATGGCCATGCCACGGGCTCAGCAGCACCCTGAGCATGGCTCCTGGGAGCTGGGGGAGCAGCAGGGGACCCAGCCGTAACGCCCGCGTGGCATGTACAAGGGACGGGCGGGCAACTGCACCAACACTGACCACGATTACTAAGGACGATCTTGTCAGGCGGGAAATACCCGGGAGAGAACAAGGCACCCAGCCCCATCGGGTTTCCGTCTTTCACGTGGGCCCCGTGGAACCGTGAGGCCACCTGTGGTGCAGCTTCATGTCTGCAGAGCGCCCGGCCCAGAGAGGGCTGTGGGGCCCCTGACCGTGAGGCAGAGATGCGCGTACCTTCTGGTCGAAGCTGTCTGGGGTCAGGTAGAAGTTGTGCAGGGGCACGAAGTAGTCCTCCAGCAGGCCCATGAGCAGAACCAGGTACACGCCGTCTGCGAACTACCGGAAACACGTGGTAACGCTGTGGCTCGCACACGGAGCGGCACGACTACATGTCCACTCAAGAGGAGGAACCAAGCCTGGCCGGTGTGGCTCAGTGGGTCAGCACTGACCCATGAACCAGGAGGTCAGGGTTCAATTCCCGGTCAGGGCACATGCCCAGGCTGCGGGCTGGATCCGCAGTGTGGGGCGTGCAGGAGGCAGCTGATCAATGATTCTCTCTCATCATCGATGTTTCTCTCTCTCTCTCTCTCCCTCTCCCTTCCTCGCCGAAATCAATAGAAATATATTGAAAGGAAAAAAAAAACACATTACAAATGGCTGTGCAGTGTGATCCAGTGCCATCTAGGAAATACATTTATGGACATAAAATACCTAGAAAAATGTCCATCGCACCGTGAACTACAGTGACCCCTGGAGAGGACGATGGAGGGACAGAGGGGAGGAAGGAGAGAGGGTTTCTGCCTGTCAGTTCGTATACTTCCGCACCGTTAACCTATCAGACAGCAGGTAAGCAGCGGCCGTGTGTGCACGTTAGCAAGGCGCTGAAATAATCAATGCATTCGCACACAATCCACACGCACACCGGGCGCTCGCTTCCCCACACAGACCCGCTGCCCGCGAGGACAGTCCGCGAGGAGGGAGGTCTGGAAGGAGCCCTGGCACAGATGGCATTGCGGGGATTTTCTTTGTTCTGCTTATCTGCCGTCTCAGACTTCCCGACAATGAACCTGAATTACTTTTTTAATTAGAAAAGCAAATGAGAAACTAGCGAGAGCGAGCAGAGTGAATGCAATCAGCCGGCTTCAGCGGATCAGCTGCGCGAGGAGCCGGAGCCAGGCCTCGCGGCTCCAGATTCCGGCCGCTAATCCCGGGGAAATGATATTTTGTCTTGACGCCCGCCGACCGCTGGGAACTCATCCCACGGTGCTATTTGCGTTTTGAGTGGGAGTGGGGGGGGCGGGCCTTGACCAATTCAGAGGCGAGCGATGCTGCCCCCCTCACAGCCTAAAGCCCCCGTGTTCTATGCTGCATTCTGACATGAAGGAAGCCAGACCAGAGATGTCATTCAGTCGGCCCCGTGGAAGAGAAGACGCACGTAGGGTCTGCACTGTGTGCAGCGGTGCGGTGCGTGCACGTTGCCTGTTTGCGAGATGAGTCCTCTCTGTACCAGTATCCATGTTGCCTTATCGGATACAAAACCCTGCAGATGTCACATGCACCACAAACATGAGACAGCAAACGTGAAAAGAGCCCTGGCCCGTGGCTCAGTGTTCAGAGCAGGGGTGGGCAAACTTTTTGACTCGAGGGCCACAATGGGTTCTTACACTGGACAGGAGGCCGGAACAGAAGCATGGATGGAGTGTTTGTGTGAACTAATATAAATTCAAAGTAAACATCATTACATAAAAGGGTACGGTCTTTTTTTTTTTTTTTTAGTTTTATTCATTTCAAACGGGCCGGATCCGGCCCTCGGGCCGTAGTTTGCCCACGGCTGGTTTAGAGCACCAGCCCAGGCACCGAAGGGTCTTGGGTTCAATTCCCAGTGAAGAGCAGGCACCTGGGTTGCAGGTTCGACCCCAGGCCCTGGCCAGGGCGTGCGCAGGAGGCAACCAATCAACATGTCTCTCCCACAACAACATTTCTCTCTCTGTGTCTCTCCCTCTCCCTTCCACTATCTCTAAAAAAACCAATGGAAAACTATCCTCAGGTGAGGATTAATAACAACAATATATATATATATATATACTGTCGAGCCCTCCCACCCAGAACACGGCTTGGGTCAGTATTAAAAAATGTTTGCAAGGGTCACCAGCCCTGCCTCTGCTGGGACTTTCGCCTCCGGAACTGGGAGAGACTAGATGTCTATTGTCTAAACCAGCGGTCGCCAACCTTTCCGACCTCACAGACCAGCAGGGGTCCGCGGACCACCGGTTGGCGACCGCTGGTCTAAGCCACTCAGTTTGTGAGCTTTGCTCTGATGGCCCCAGAAAAGAAAGGCGGAGGGTCTGAGACAGCGGGGGTGGCTGGGCTGGAGCTGCAGGGGGGGGCGTTCCTGCCAGACGAACACGATGGCATCTGGTTTGCACACGGGGCCCCCTGGGATGGGAGCCCTCCCACCCAGAACACACTCACCTGGGTCTCTAGTTCTGTCACCTCCAAATTCAGCTTGTTCAGGTGCTTGTTCACGAAGGTGATGAGAGACTGCGGAGGCAAAGGGACAGGGGCTGAGGCCAGCTCCCCCTGAGACCAAGGGGCAGGGGCTGAGACCAGCTCCCCCCGAGGCAAAGGGACAGGGGCTGAGACCAGCTCCCCCCGAGGCAAAGGGACAGGGCCTGAGACCAGCTCCCGCCCGGAGTCATGGGACGTGTCCAGCCCTGGCTTTGGGAAACGCTTCCCGAATCACCTCTATTTACTGAAATAAAAAGCTGGTGTTTAGAACGCAATGTTCTTACAATAACCCCTGGTTTTAATGAGACTGCGCCCCAAACTCTCCCAGCTGAAGGAGGAACCGCATCCCTGATAACCGAGCCACGTGCACGCACCCACCCAGGCCCCGCAGGACCCCTGGCAGGGAGGTCACTGGACTTTTAAATGTGCCCTGGGCGCCACCTGGGCCATGAAAGATGGAAAACCGGCTGCCTAGGCCGCAGCCTCCCAGTTTCAGTAAACAGGTCCACGGGCGTGGTCCCGGGAGGCGGGCGTTTGTACACCTGTCACCTGTGAACTTCCTCAGCCTTGACACCCAGCTTTCCTGGAACTCAATCCTGCCCCCGCCCACCCTACCCCTGGATGCGAGGGCCTTTCCACATTCCTTCTGCTCGGTTTTACGGAGCAGCCACCATGTGCCACCCTCTGCTGGGTGCTGGGGACACGGGCCAGCAGGCCAGAGCCCTCCCGGAGACCTGTGACATGATCCTCCATGCACACACCCAGCGACGGGAACGGAGAAATCGAGAGACACTGCCAAGGAGGGGAAGGAGACGGGAGGCTGGTGAGGGGCTCACGGAGAGGCACGGGGCTCACGGAGAGGCACGTGCCTCCCGCCCTGGAGGTGGGGGCACAGAGGGGCTTTGCGCTGGGCCAGGGGTTGGGGGTTGGGGGCGTTCAGGAGGGGAGGGGTGGGCAGAGCAGGCCCAGCCACAAAGATGAGTGCGAACCCTTCGGGACCTTCAGGCCGCGGCCGGATGTGGGTGGATAGGACAGAGAAGGAGGGGTGACTGGAAAGACCTGGACAGGTGGGCAGGGTCCCCTGCAGTTAAATGTGGGGTACAGGGAACCCCTCACAGCAGCTCAGCGTGGGGGCTGGAAGTGAGAAGCTGTCGGGCAATGGAAGGATTTTGTCTTGTTCGGTGCTAAGCAGCCAGTGCCCAAGACGTCCTCTCGCAGGACGAGTTAGGATCGTTTCTCCTGGAAGACGGAAGCTAAGCTTACCCAGGCCGCAGCTGGTCAGCGCTACCTAGTGACCGAGTGCCACGTGCCGGACCCTGGCCGGACATGGGCACACTTTACCCTCACGGCACCCCTGTGAGGTGGCGGCTGCCTCTGTCCTACACGACAGATGGGGAAACTGAGGCAGGGCACATAATCTGGCTCAGCTCACACAGCTGATGAGTGGGGAGCCAGACTTAAATCGTCCACCGAACCAGCCCTGGCAGGACCCTGGGGCCAGGTGTGGCCAGCGCGGGGGTGGGGCACTGCCCGGAGGCCCGAGGTCTGTCCCTCATGACACAAGGATGGCAAGAAGGCTCCACCCGGAGGGCCAGCGGGATGATCTGCGGCCTTCTGCAAAGCGTGTCCCAGAACTACCTGTGGATCCCACTGCCCCACTTGGACCAGCATCTTCCAGAGGCGGTTCCCCAGGCTGTGATGTGTCCGACCCCAAATACATAGATCATACATTTCATTATTGACAAACAAGCTTCCTGTCAAGCTCTCTCGGAGAATTCCAGGCATGGCAGCATCTTAAAGGCTCTGACAAGTCCTGCATTAAGAAAGCGGTTTGGGCCTGGCCAGGTGGCTCAGTTAGCTGGAACGTCGTCCCGTGAACCGAAAGACTGCCGGCTAGATTCCCAGTCAGGGCACACGCCTGGTTATGGGTTCGATCACCAAAGGGGGTACATATGGAGGGTTGCCGATCAATGTTTCTCTCTCTCAAATCAATGCTTCTCCCTCTCTCTCTCTCCCCCTCCCCACTCTCTCAAACCCATAAAGCACATTTAAAACAAAAAAGAAAGAACCGTGTTTGGGGAAACTGTCCTAGACAAAGCTCTGTCCTGAGTCACTGGCAGACATCACGGCCCAGACTCGATGGGACGGCAGGAAGCCGTGCGCTGCGAGGCGTCCGCAGGGTCAGGTGAGCACGAGCCAGGGGCGAGACGCCATTCCTCCTGGGAGAACAGGCCTTCCTGGCAGACGACCCCTGCCCCCGAATTCCCCAGCCCCCACTCCAGAGCCTCGGGTTCGAGCGGGTTGTCCATCGCGGCGTGGCTGATGGGGAGTCCGGTCCCCTGCGCTCCTGTCTGAGGGGAGGCGACCACAACCATGCGGAACGTCTGGGCCAAGGCCTCCCGCGTACAGAGCCGGCTGGGTCGCAGCTTCGTGGGAGTGAGGCCAGCAAGAGCCGGGGGCTGACACGCGTGAAAACATTTCTCACGGAGAGGAAGCCCCGATGGGAGGGAGCGCACCGCTACGCGGGCCTGGGCGGGAGCTCCCCCTACAGACACGGGCCGATGAGCAGGATGGTGCCCAGGGCGCAGCGACACTGAGCTCAGAGCCGCTGACTCTACGGCCTGTCACTACGTTGTCATCATAATCCCACTCCAACCCGCGTGGCACATGTGCTGAGACTTCACACACATCCCCACCTTCTACCCGGCCCGGAGTCCGAACGGTAACGGCCGAGGAAGCACAGGCCGCGGCGGACTTACCTTCTTCACCAGGTTGAGCTTGTCCGGGGCGTGGTCGAACAGGGTGTCGAAGGCGTCCCGCTCTGTGTGTGACACGGGGAGAGGGTTAGGGCCAGTGGTCGGCAAACTGCGGCCCCTTGGGTGTGGCTCTTCCACAAAATACCACGTGCGGGCGCGCACGTACAGTGCGATTGAAACTTTGTGGCCACACTCAAGGGGCCAAAGAGCCACATGTGGCTCGAGAGCCGCAGTTTGCCGACCACTGGTTTAGGGCACCGCATGCTGCTCCGTCCCCGCCCGTCCCCAGGAAGAGGCGGTGCCGCCTCAGGACAGGAGGGTCACACCTGCCTGGACCGAGAGCAGGCTCTAGCGGGGAGAGCGTCCCCAAGGGTCCTGCCAACAGCGTCCACCTTCCAACATGACACCTGGCAGCATGGACACCCGCCCCCTCACACCAGGACGGAGGTGTCCTGTTCCCACATTCCCTGTGGGTCCGCCGGACACCCCTCTCCGCTGGCCGTGGCCGCCCCACACAAGCCCCATCGCCCTCACCTGGCGCAGCTACGGCCTGGGCTTAGCAGGCCTCCTGCCCCCACTCTGAGCCCTCTGGTCCAGTCTCTCCATCAAGCAGAGAAGCTCTTTAAAGTGCAAATCGGACTATTTCTTGGGTCCTCCCTATCCCCGTGCAGACTAAACATCACCAACAGCTTCTCATCGCTCTTAAAATATACATTATTCTCCCTCCTGTGGGCCTGGGGACCCAAAGGGCTCAGCCTCTCTCTCTCAAACACACACACACACACACACCCTCCCTGACTTCACTCCTCCAACCAGCTCCCAGGCCCCCACTGTCACCTGCTCACCACAGGCCTGTGCACCTGCTGCTCGCCTGCCTCCCTTCCTGCAGGTGCTCTCGGCCATCACCTCCTCCGGGGCCTTCCATGGCGTGGAGAGAACAGCCCCTGCCCATCCCTCCTCTCACCCTGGCACGTTCTCATGCCCTGACCACCGCTTGGGGCACGTGTTGCTTTTATCTGTCTGCTCCGCATGATCGGCTGGACCACCAGCTCCTCGAGGGCTGGCCCGCGGTGCCGCTTGTTCCCTGCATGCTCTCCGGCCACCGGGCAACAGGACGGGGCAGGACAGAGCCCGGGACCGCTGGACCCCGGCAGGAGGGCTGGGACTGCCAGGGCGGACGCAGGGTCATGGAGAGCCGAGGCTGGGGCAGGGGGGCATCTGGAAGGGCCTGGGGCTCCCGACTTCCAGCCTGAAGGAGCCCCTTCCCTACGGTTCCTGAGGTCAGTAGGGCCAGGGCTTCGGCCCAAACCCCAGACCCCAGTGTGGCATTCTGGGGCTGCAAGCCCAGCCAGTGGGGCAGGTAGGATGTCTCCTCCACCAGCCTGGGGGTAGCCAGGAGCCCGGAGCCAGGGCCGGCTCAGGGGTGCTCCTGGACTGTGCGGCCTAAGGGGCGGGAGGGGGAGGGCAGGGGCAACGAGAGAGAAGGCAGGTCCGGCCCAGGGAGCTGCAGGGCCAGGGCTCCTGGAAGACGCACCCCGGCCCCGCTCCACCCCCNTCGAGAGCCGCAGTTTGCCGACCACTGGTTTAGGGCACCGCATGCTGCTCCGTCCCCGCCCGTCCCCAGGAAGAGGCGGTGCCGCCTCAGGACAGGAGGGTCACACCTGCCTGGACCGAGAGCAGGCTCTAGCGGGGAGAGCGTCCCCAAGGGTCCTGCCAACAGCGTCCACCTTCCAACATGACACCTGGCAGCATGGACACCCGCCCCCTCACACCAGGACGGAGGTGTCCTGTTCCCACATTCCCTGTGGGTCCGCCGGACACCCCTCTCCGCTGGCCGTGGCCGCCCCACACAAGCCCCATCGCCCTCACCTGGCGCAGCTACGGCCTGGGCTTAGCAGGCCTCCTGCCCCCACTCTGAGCCCTCTGGTCCAGTCTCTCCATCAAGCAGAGAAGCTCTTTAAAGTGCAAATCGGACTATTTCTTGGGTCCTCCCTATCCCCGTGCAGACTAAACATCACCAACAGCTTCTCATCGCTCTTAAAATATACATTATTCTCCCTCCTGTGGGCCTGGGGACCCAAAGGGCTCAGCCTCTCTCTCTCAAACACACACACACACACACACCCTCCCTGACTTCACTCCTCCAACCAGCTCCCAGGCCCCCACTGTCACCTGCTCACCACAGGCCTGTGCACCTGCTGCTCGCCTGCCTCCCTTCCTGCAGGTGCTCTCGGCCATCACCTCCTCCGGGGCCTTCCATGGCGTGGAGAGAACAGCCCCTGCCCATCCCTCCTCTCACCCTGGCACGTTCTCATGCCCTGACCACCGCTTGGGGCACGTGTTGCTTTTATCTGTCTGCTCCGCATGATCGGCTGGACCACCAGCTCCTCGAGGGCTGGCCCGCGGTGCCGCTTGTTCCCTGCATGCTCTCCGGCCACCGGGCAACAGGACGGGGCAGGACAGAGCCCGGGACCGCTGGACCCCGGCAGGAGGGCTGGGACTGCCAGGGCGGACGCAGGGTCATGGAGAGCCGAGGCTGGGGCAGGGGGGCATCTGGAAGGGCCTGGGGCTCCCGACTTCCAGCCTGAAGGAGCCCCTTCCCTACGGTTCCTGAGGTCAGTAGGGCCAGGGCTTCGGCCCAAACCCCAGACCCCAGTGTGGCATTCTGGGGCTGCAAGCCCAGCCAGTGGGGCAGGTAGGATGTCTCCTCCACCAGCCTGGGGGTAGCCAGGAGCCCGGAGCCAGGGCCGGCTCAGGGGTGCTCCTGGACTGTGCGGCCTAAGGGGCGGGAGGGGGAGGGCAGGGGCAACGAGAGAGAAGGCAGGTCCGGCCCAGGGAGCTGCAGGGCCAGGGCTCCTGGAAGACGCACCCCGGCCCCGCTCCACCCCCTGCCCCCCACCTGGCCCTGAAAGGAAGGTGCTCGGGCCCAGAACCCCAGGGCAGGGGCACCCAGGGACAGGGGCACCCGGAGGCAGGGGCACCTGGGGGCAGGGGCAGGGGCAGGGGCAGCTCCCAGCCCAGGGAGTCTCTTAGCTTTAGGGGGAGGGGAGGAAGGTGAGCAGCAAAGACGAAGGGAGAGAAGGAAGGCGTGTGTGATGTGTATACACATGAACATGGGGACCGGCGTGTGCATATGTTGGGGGGGGTGGGCGGGGGGCACGACCATAAGGCCCAACCCGCAGAAGCCTTCCTGCCGCAGCGAGCTGTGGTTACCATCGTCTAAGTCAGACTGCATCCCAGAGAGCGGCCGGGGAAGCTGATCTTCCGGAAGTAGAGCACGAATTCCAGGGCAGCCTGAGAAGCCCCCGGCGGAGCAGTGACGTCAGCGGGTATATTTAGCTGGGCCACCGCTGGGCTCCCGAGGCAGGCGGGCGAGGGGCACCGCGTCCCCGCGTCCCCATGCCGCAGGCCTGGCTGCACACGCGCCTGGCCCTGGCAGTGCACACAGACCCGGGTCCATCCCCGTGGCCCGACTTCAAGTCCAGACTCCAGGCAGGTGGCTCCTGGCCCAGTGGGAGGAAGACAGCCCCTCCCCCGCCGCAGGCCTGAGGACCAGGCCCGGACAGGCAGTGCCCGCAGGCTCGCACTCGCAGCCCACGCCTCCCTGGTCTGGGGACAGTCAGGGAAGTAAACAGGGAGCAGCCCTGCCCTGGCGAGGGGCACAGGCGGGGGCGGCAGAGGGTAAACCGAGGCACGGGAAGGGGCCACAGCGACTACAGCGGACCAGTGTCTGCCCCGTTTCGCCTTCATCGTCTGGTTTGGTCCAGACGAAGTTGTTTTTGTTTTTTATTTATTTGGATTTTTAAACTGGAAGATTTACCCACGGCTCTGAAGTCCTGGCTGCTCTTAAGGGACCGGGAGCCGGGGCAGCATTCCCAGTGGCGTCACCAGCCGCCCGTGACATGGAGCATGGACTCGACACTGTGCCTCGGACCCACCACGCCCGCTGCCCCCAACAGAGGCCCACGGGCAGCTGCCGGTTTCACTGTCCCAGCCACTTCCTCTTTCCTGCTGTCAGCCTGGTCCCTGGAGGCATCCAAGGTTGAGGCCCAAGGACATGGCGGGGCTGGGTCTACAGGGTGGGGAGCCCGGGGGTTGGGGGGCACCAGGAGGGGTGTGAACACAGCAGAGGGGGGATATGACGGGGAGGGGTGCAGAGGGGGGGAGGAAAGCTGCTCCCTTCTCCCCCACTCACGGGAAGGGGCTCTGGGAAGAAGCCCGGTAGGGGGAGGGGTGCCTTGGAGACAGGCAGGCAGCAAACCGGTTGCCATGGAGACCAGGCTGCAGCTCCCCAACTCCCCTGGGGAGAGAAGGGCCTCCCCTCCCACCTTAGCAGAAGAGAGATGAGGTCAGGAGCTGGGGGTGGAGCAGAGTGGACCCCCCCCACCCCCACTCCGAGTGCTTATGTGAGAAACTGAGGCAGAGAACACGCTTCTTGGGAAGCCGGGAGGGGTGGGATGGGGGGACCTTGGCCACAGAGGTTTGCCAGGTATTCCGGAAGCTCCTGGGCGATGCGGGCGAGGGGGCCTGGCTCCCGCCCACAGGACGCTGACCGTCCAGGCAGCCACGTGCGGACGGAGAGCGGGAGGGCTGGGGTCCCTACACCGCCTGGCACCCCGTGTCTGCCCACGTGGCCGGGTCCCGGGTGAGTAGCGCTGACATGGGGAGCAGAGCTGTGAGTAAAGGCGGGGGTGTGGGGGGGCAGAGGGTGGCCACTAGGGACAGGGGTCAGGAGGGCCCCAGATAAGCGGCGTCTGAGGGAGAGGGAGGAGCTGAGCGAGTGAGCCATGGGGGAATGTAGAGGGAGAGCATCCAGGCGAGGGCTCTGCGTGTGAGCTGAGGGAGAGCCCCGGTGGGTCGGGGGCGAGGAGCAAGGAGGCCAGAGAAGGGGAGGGGATGGCTGAGGCCCTTAAAGGCCACTGCGGGACCGTGCCTTTGTCTTAAAACGAGGCGGGGGGGTGAGGCGAAGAGTGAGGGGGGAAGGGGTGCATTAGGAAGCCCAGCCCCCTGACAGCACAGAGAACAAGTAGAGGGATGAGCGGGGCCAAGGGCGCCCCCGGAGAAGGCCCTGGCAGCCCGCTCCGCCCGAGGCTGCCGCCTGGGTAACCAAGAGACCCGGCGCGTGCGTCAGCGCCGCCACCAGGGACGAGCTAATTGCCTGCCACCCACTAATGGCAGGAGCCCGCGGAGGAAGGAGGCCAAGCCCGCTGCTGCGCGCAGCCGCCGCGTCCCTGCCCCACACGCCCTCCCCGCGCTCCCGGCACAGCGGCATCCCAAGCCCCTCTGTCCTCCAAAGGGGCCGCCCAGCCCCGAGTCCCCCGCCTCCAACCAGGCCCGTCCCCCGACGGAAGTGACAACAGAAAACCACAGGCCACAGCTCGCAAGGCCCCGAGGTCCCGAGGTCCCGCTCGGCACCTCTGTGCCTCCACCACCCACGGGCCCGGCCCTCCGTGCAGGAAGGACAGGGAGGCCACGGGAGGGTGCACTGCGCCCCGGACGGCCTCCACCCCAGCACAGGGCAGGGCCGGGCTGCCCACGCGGCCAGTCTACTCGGGGCGGCCCACGTGGGCCCCGGGGGGCTGCACTGCCCACAGCTGTCAGCGCCCTCAGCAGCTGACTCTGCACCCACCTTTTTAATTATTAATAAAAACACCAGGAAGCCCTGCCCAGCTGCTCAGACACACAGCGGGGACTGGACTTCCCGCCCGTCTCACAGCCGAGGGGAGAGCTCAGGACCCCTGGCCGCTGCCTTTCCTCGCGCCCAGGCCTTGGTGGATGGAGAACCCTGTTCCCACACGAGCAGGGATGCGCCCTTGGTCCCCATAGGAACCCGGGGCTATGAGGCAGGAGAGTGGGGGGGGGAGGGAGCCGGGGGACGGTCCCCCAGCTCCGGGCCAGCTCCTGAGGCGCACATAGGAGTTTCCATTCGGGTCCACTCTTCCTTCTAACAGGCGCGCTCCCCACCCGCTCGCCAGAGAACACGGCATCGGGGTCCATGCTCCCCCCAAAGCAGTGAGCCGCCTCCGGTGCCTCTGGTTTACCCGCCATCCCTCGCCGAGGGGAAGATGGGGCTGTGGGGCTTAAACAGGGCGGGAGCAGCACAGCAAACTCACAGGATCACGGCCCCACAGGAAGAGGGGGCCGCCCGGGAGGCACATACTCATCACCTCACGGAATCCGCTCAGCAGCCGCCGACTAACCCGTTCCACAGGGACCAGAGAGGGCAAGAAACAGGCCAGGGGGCGCCCAGTGGGGCCCGGAGCCCAGGCTGCCGACCCCAAGGAAGCTGCAGAGCTGGAGGTTTTAGGGTGGACGACTAGGAGTTCACCCCACGAAGACAGTCTCCTGGCTAACGGTGCTCCATAGTGGACCACATCCCGCCCTCCCTTCGTCCTGGTTTCCACTCCGTCTCAGTCCCTGTGGTGAGAGCGCGTGCGCCCAGACACCTCCCCACCCCCCCACCCCGTCCTCCTGCCACCAGACCTCCTCACCCCTGGCCACTCCCAGCGCCGAGAGGTCACCACAGCCACCGCGCAGGGACCGCAGGGCGCCTGGGCTTCCGGGGGTCCAGAACTCCCCGTGACTGCGTGAACCCTGGGGCTTTCCGGGACAGCCCAGCGCCCCGAGGGGACAGCCCAGACCCCCACCCGCGCCCGGCCCTGGGTTACTTACCAAACCGCCCCATCATCTGCCTGCAAACAGAAACACAGAGAGAGACAGGTCAGAGAGACCCGTCCGAGGGGCCGCTCACCCACAGCGAGTGCCTGCTGGAGGCGACGGGGTGATGCAGAATCAGGCGGGCATGCCCACCCGACGGGCTATTTATAAAACGCGACCACATGTGGACGGACCCTGTCCCGCAGGAAATCATCTCTATGCAAACACCCCTATTGTCAGGGGAGGGGGGTGAATCCTGGGAATGGCCCACGTGGAGCACGGCCAGCAGCTCGGCCCTCCCGGGAACAGCTGGCCCGGGAGCCCATTTCATGAGGAAACACGACGCCCTTTCAGGGAACCCCGGGACTAAAGGATCCCCAGGAACCCAGGCCAGGCCGGAACCACAAAGGGTGGACGCCCCGCTTCGCCTGTACGATTTCTGGGGCACAAATGCACAGTCCCTTCCCGTGTGCACACCTTCCTGATAGGCAAGTGATCTTTACTTCGTCCCCAAGTCCTCTAGACCTAAGTCCTCTGCCTCCACCTCACTTATCAGCTATTTTCTTGAGCACCTACAACGCGCGGGCCGCGAAGGCAGACATGAACACCCCTGACCCTGTGCTTGTGACGCTGGTGGAGACGGTGAGCCTGCACTTCCACCTACAGTGTGACAGACAGGAGATGCTGTGGGAACTACAGGAAGGCGGTCACTCTTGCTTGCACACAGGGAGGGCTTCCTGTAGGAGGTGGCCGCAGAGCTGGCCCTAGAGAGGAATGGGAAGGATGTTGAGGCTGGACGGGAGGTGAGGAGGACACCTGAAGAAACAGAAGGCTCTCTCCTCAGACAGAGCCAGTGTGGACGGATAAATTAACTGGGACTGGGGGTCCCCCTGAGCATCCGAACGCCCACTGCCTCCCTCTCCACATTCTGGAGGCCCACCTTCTAAAACGAGGGGTGAAGAGCCTGCGGGCTTTGGGGAATAACATCAAATGCTTTAGCACGCCCGCCCTACAGAAGTCCAATGTTGGAAATTTCCCTTCATCTTTTCCTTCCTTCTGAGAGATTTTGAACATGATCAACTATATTTTTATTTATTATTGTCTGTCTCGTTCCACAAGAGATTTCAGGCAGCCTGTGGGAGTCCTAACACCTACGCCATACGTTCCTGTTAATCTTCTATTTGGGGAGAGATAATAGATCTGGAACCCCTCATTCAGATACCAAACTAAACTGCCACCTTGCCCTCTCTCATAGAAAAGAACAGAAAAGCAGAGAAAAGGGAAAAGAAAAGAGTGGAGAAGGTGTGTGGAGGCTGAGGCCAGGCAGACGCCTGCGTGAAAACGTCACCGCCACGGGGAGGGCCGTGGCTGCAGCTGGGCCACTTACTCGGTGGTCGTGGTCAGCTCCTCTGTGACGTGGCTGGAATGCAGCAGGCCTTCCCGCTTCTGAAAACCCCAAAACGAACACGTGAATACACCGGCGCTTGCGCGGGTGGAGACGAGAGGAGGCGGGTGTGGACGGGGCACCTGAAGCCGTGCAGCTGGCCAGACCCACGAGGCCACCATGGGGACCACCAAACAGCAGTTGTGCAGAGCATCCAGGCCCCCAGGCCACAGGCAGAGACCCTACTGGGGGCCAGAAGCTGTCTCCCCCCCGAGGTTCTCCACGTTGCTCTAAGAGCTGGCAGCTTTGGTGGCTCGGGAGAAACCTGGCTCCCATGGGGACCCCTCACGCCACGCCCTGCACCAGGAGGTGAGGAGCATGAGAAGGACAGGACCGTGGGAGGCACCCAGGGCAGTAACACATGAATATGGGCTGACAGGGCCCCCCCGGAGTCGTGTCCACTCGGAGCCCAGAGTGTGGCCTCATTTGGAAATAGGGTCCTTGCAGATCCCATCAGCTAAGAGGAGGCCACAGGGGACCCAGTGGGTCTCCAGTGCATACGGCCAGGTCCTGACCAGGGGAGACGGTGGAGACACAGACAGATGGACACAGAGGAGAGAGGCCACGTGACCAGGAAGCAGAGACCAGATGGATGTGCCCACAAGCCCAGGGACCCCCGAATTGAGCCAGCCGCCAGGAGCGGGGAGGCAGGGGGCTCGCCCCTGGAGCCCTTGGAGGAACCGTGGCCTCCTAACTGCGAGGGAATAAATGTCCGTTGTTTTATTTTTTATTTTTTAAAAACATGTTCTTATTGATTTCAGAGATGAAGAGAGGAGAGAGAGAAGCATCAGTGATGAGAGAAAATCAGTGATCAGCTGCCTCCTGCACGCCCCACAATGGGGATCGAGCCTGCAACCCGGGCATGTGCCCTGACCGGGAATTGAACGGTGACCTCCTGGTTCACAGGTCAATGCTCAACCACTGAGCCTCGCCGGCCGGGCAGTGTCTATTGTTTTGAAGTAGCTACTTGGTGGCATTTTGTTAGAGCAGCTCCAGGACCATGACACATGTGTGACACACTTCTCCTGGCATGTGAGGTCGTGACTGTGGGGAGACGGGGAGGCGGGACAGGGCTGGGGGGGGGGGGTGTTGTATGTCACGGGACCTCGGGGTGAAGCTTGGCGGCCAGCTAACCCACCCCCACCACGAGCCCCTCCTGAGCCCCTTCAAGAGGCAGGGAGCTCACTCCCTGCTGGGCAGTCCCTGCGGACACCTCTCCAGCCCCAAGCTCCCCGTGTCCTGTGCTCAGCCTGTGGGGACTGTCCCCCCACGGGCGCTGGCGGCTCTCTCACAGCCCCACCTGACTCATCTGGGGAGAGCCCCTGGCGGACCTGAACACTGACTCACTTTCTCATCAAATGCACGAGAGGCCAGTACCGGATGCCGGGCCCAGTACGGACACACGAAGATGAGTATTTTCCAGGCGCGCAGTGTGACCTCGGTCTCATAGGGAAACCACTGCAGCTCAGAGGCACCCGTGTCCCCGGCCCCGCTGCTGGGAGCGGGGTACGCCTGGCCTCATCCTTCCTCCACCTCAGCCCGCACAGCGGGGCACGGGGGGACAGGCAGGGGCCTCGGGGAGCTGGGGGGCAGCTCTGAGCTGTGGGCGTCGGGCTGAGGCCTGTGGCCGGCAGCTCCCGGGCCCGCCCCGCCGGGCTTTGGCCGCGGCCCCAGGCATCCTCCCCTGACCCAGGCGAGGGGGACGCGCCAGCAGTGCTTGCCCGGGTCAGGAAAACTTTCCGCAAACCCCAGCGGTTCCCTTGGACCAAAGTTCAGGCCTGAAAGGAAATACCCCGATTCCTGGTGCATGGAAATACCCCGATTACTCAGCGCAGGCCCGACAGGAAACACCCCATTCCTGCGCCCCCGGGGCTGACGTGTGAGGGCCTGGGAACCATGTCCCCTCGCGTCCTCAGGAAGCCTTTCCCGGCGGCCAAGACGACGCGGCCAAGACGGTGGCCGCAGGATGGCCCCTGCGCCCGTCACCACTGCCGACCACAGCTTCCTCCTCAGGAAGCAAAAGGGGCCATGGCAGGCGCCCCCCCCCCCCCCCCCCCATGCCGGGGAAGGCACTCTGCCCGGCCGGGGGCTCAGTCGGTGGAATGTCGCCAAGGTTGTGGGTTCCATCTGGGTCAGGGCACGTACAAGAGTCAACCAATGACTGAGTGGAACAGCCAGTCGATGCCTCTCTCTCTCTCTCTCTCTCTCTCTCTCTCAAATCAATCCATAAATTTTGTTCTAATTTTTTTTTAAGAGAAGGGTGTTCTCCCCTATCAGGTCAGGGCCAAGCCCCTGGGTAAGGGAGGGGTTGCAGTTTTGGGAAACACAGCATCAGCCAGAGCCTCACAGACCAGACCCCACGGGCCCTAAACGTCTACAAACCAGAGGAGAGCATGGAGCCGGCATCTCCCATGAAATACACAGCCCTGGCTGGTGCTCAGTGGTTAGAGCATCAGCCTGTGGACAGGAGGGTCACAGGTTCGATTCCCAGTCAGGGGCACATACCTGGGTCGCAAGTTCAACCCCCACCCCTGTTGGGCTGCATGTGGGAGGCAACCGGTTCATGTCTCTCTCTCTTCCTCCTTTCCACTCTCTCTAAAAATCAATGGGAAAAAATATCCTCAAAATATCCTCCGGTGAGGATTAAAAAATAATAAAAATAAAAGCAATACTCAAGACACCCGGTTCTGAGTGTCACCCCAACACTGGCAGCAGCAGCTGTTCCTGCCGGACCCCAGCGTGCAGGAAGTACCAGGCACACAGTAGGTGCTTAGCAGCCGCATACTGGGACAAAACCGCAAACACGAGTCAGGGAGGTCTGAGCCACACCTTCAGGAACCAGCAGGAGAGGTTGCCGCCTCCCTCAGAAGGACCGGCTCCTGGACGTTTCCCCGAGGGAAGCAGAGGGAGGACCCGAGGGGGCGGTGGGGAGGAGGGAGAGGGAGGAGCGGGGTGGTGGCCACAGCGCAGGAGGGGGCGCCCGGCTGTAACTGGGACCCACTTCACCCGCCGCCTCATCCCTCTCAGTGAGCAGTAAGCCTCTTCGAGAGGCTGAATCCCGCGGTGGCTCTGAGAGCAATGAATGTTCTTCTTAAAAATGTGGGAGATTGAACCTCAGCGCTCCAGGCCTCTTGAAATCAATGCCATTGTCCCTGCTCCAATCGCTTCTCTCGGAGCCGCCGGGCGAGGCGGACATTGTCAAGAGGGAGACACAGAAAGTAGCCTCTTGGTGGCCATGGGGGAGGGGGGGCGAAGGTGGAGAAATGCAGGAGGAGGAAGAGCGCCCGCCGGCCCATGATACTCACCCGCACGACCACCACCTGCACGGAGACGTGCTCGGGAAGGCGGATCGGCGCCCGGAAGTGCGTGGCCAGCGACACGAGCAGGTGCAGGATGGCCACCAGGTTCTTCCCGTGAATGGCTTGGGGGGAGGGGGAGAGGGGCCGCTTTAGATGGTTATACAGGAACCCAAGCCCGTGTCCGAGAGGCAACATAACCGAGACCTCAGACCAGAGAAAATCCACGGAAACCCGCAGGCCGAGGGAGAATGGAGGGTGCGCACAGCTCCCATGTGAGCTCCTTCCAGCTCCTGAGTGTTTTCTCTCCTGTCGGCCTAAGGCAGTGGTCGGCAAACTCATTAGTCAACAGAGCCAAATATCAACAGTACAACGATTGAAATTTCTTTTGAGAGCCAAATTTTTTCAACTTAAACTCTATAGGTAGGTACATTGTTATTAATTTCATTAGGGTTCTCCTAAGGCTTAGGAAGAGCCACACTCAAGGGGCCAAAGAGCCGCATGTGGCTCGCGAGCCGCGGTTGGCCGACCACGGGCCTAAGGTGAGTTGCGTAACTGTTTTGAAAAGCCCGATGCTTCAGATGTTTTAAATGCAGAGCTGGATTCTTCAAGGGAGAGAGCTGGGTGGCGGTGAGACAAAGTGGCGAGAGAGGAAAATTAGCATGGGAGACGGAAAGGATCTCGGAGAGCAGTTACCTGCCACCGCGATGAGCACTATTATCTCTGCAGCCAGCCGTCTCCGCCAGGGCAGGTTACTAAGGGCAATGCCACTTTGGGGACGGAAGCTGAGACTCCCGCCCGCCAGGTCCCCGTGCCCTCGTCAGCCCTACTCGCTCCTCTCCAGCGTGGGGAGCAGGCGCGGCCACTGCCGCCACTCTGCACAGGGCCTTACCGTGTACCAGGCGCTCGGCGCCTCATCTGGGAGGGCAGCTGGGCTCTGTCCAAGGTCTCCATGCCAAGAAACCAGGGACAAATCTCACCACAGCCCCAGGGAGAGCCCCCAGGCCTCACCCTACTGCTCTGCCTGCCCTGCCCTGAGGGGGGTGGGGGAGGAAGCCAGGACAAGAACATCTGGCCCCTGGTCTGCTTCTTCACCTTTGCCATCTCTGTCTCGGCTGGAGGAACTGTGAGGTTGCCTATTCCTGATGCCAGCTCTGAGACACAGCCTGGGCTGGCGTGACCCTCCTGGGGACCTGCTCTGGGGGTCAGAGTGAGCTCACCGGGCGGGGGTGCCTTGGACATCTGGGGCTGGGTCCCCTGCAAGGCCCCCCTACCCCCCCCCCACGGCTTCTGTCTTATAACCTGAACTCCCATCTGTGGGAGCCATGCCAGAGTCGCCGGATAGCCACAACTAATGAGAGCATGCAGCCTTGCTGATAGTACGCCGGACGGCCCAGGCCACTCTGAGCATGGGAATCTTAATCAGAACATCCAGGGACTGCATGCGAGGGCACAGCAAGGTCACTGCTTGGAAAGAAGACTCTTTGGTCTAAACAGTAGCAAACATGTTCACCAGCTGGTGTGCTGTGGGGAGGCTGGGAGAGGCGAGCGAGGCTGGAGAGGCCCCTGAGGCTGCAGCTCCAAGGGAGAGCACAGGGGCCACTGCTGTGGGAGGGGGCGGGGCCAGAGGCAGCGTGCAGTGGCAGCTCCTCAGATAATGGCTGTGGGAACAGAGGCCACTGCTGCTTTGTGGGAAAGATGTGCTCGTTTATCAGCCGGCGTGCGGCTGCCCGTATGGGACTTCGCTGCGAAGAACTGTCTTGTCTAATGGCTATGGCCACTGGCTCCTACGATAAAGACTCATTTTTCTACGCCCACCACGTCTCATGGCTTCTCCATCTGCCACCCAGCGTCCCAAGAAGGTTCAGCCCCAGGCAGAGGGGCTGGGCCTTGACAGTCAGTGCAGTGGGCAGGGTTCGAGAGGGAGCCTGCCCGGACACTCGGCTCGGCGTTAGCCAGATTCAGAAGATACAGACGGAGAACAGCTGTGCTCCTGCTGCTCTGGCACCATCCTTCCTCTGCGGTCCCCTGATGTCCCCACCAGAAACACCCCCACTCTATTCTGAAGTTAGGGGGGAGGGGCACAGAGAATAGGGGTGCGACTGAGCCCCTTGTGCGTGAGCTCCTGGGCATGGGGACGCTGGCTTTCTCCTCTCCTGGCCTCCTGGCCCCCTGGCCCGAGCAGGAGTGTGAATGGGTGTGTTCATTCCCCCTGCAGGCGCCCCTCCCCCTGTGGATGCCCCTCCCCCTGCACGTGCCCCTCCCCCTGCAGACACCCCTCCCCCTGCATGCGCCCCTCCCCCTGCAGACACCCTTCCCCCTGCAGGCGCCCCTCCCAAGGCAGGCAGTGCTCACCGTCCACCGTCCAGGGCAGCGCCCAGCCGTGGGGCCGCAGCAGCTCCTGCACGGCCTCCAGCACCGTCTGCAGCTTCTGCTTCTGCCCGATCTCCGACTGTGTCACCTCGGCCACGTTTAGCTTGCAGCCCGCCAGTGTTTCTACAGCGAGGACAGAGCAGAGGGCAGTCAGGCAGAGCCGCAGGGTCAGCCGCCTGCTCAGTGGCTCACGAGGAGGCCCCCTCCCCACGGGGTCCGGGTCCGAGGTGGAGCCGGTCACCTGCAACAGCCGGGGCTTGGGGGACGGGGAGCCACAGAACCCTGGACCCCAAGTCACTCATGCCCCTTAGATCACTGCTCTGGGATGGGGGGGATGCGCGAGGGGAAAGCCGTGCCCGCCCCCCTTGGGGTCAGTCTTTGCACATAAGATGGACAAATGGTTCAAGGCGCAGTGGGCAGGCGAGGAGCCACCTGCAGGGACGGACGGGAGCTGCGGAGGCTGAGCCAGGACTTCCAGGCGGGAAGAGGACGTTGGTGCAGAGATAAAGGGCCTGACAGGCCGCCTCTGCTCCCTGCACCTGCGGTCCCACTCTTGTTCCTCCCTCTGGACCCCAGTCAGGACCCTGCGACCATCCCATCTTCCAGGGGAGCAGGGGGCAGTCCGAGGACCCACCACGACCTGTCACCTCTGCTCGGGGCAGCTTCGGGACTGCGGCCCCGCCGGCTCCCGCCACGGCCTGGCGCCCTCCCTTCCCACCCGAGGACCCACACCTGCGCGGGGGCAAGGCCGAGGAGCCCTGGTTTCCCTCCTGCTGTTTATTCTAAGTGAGCCACGTCCTCATAAAGGCTGTCCCCACGGCTTTCTATCTTGCAGTGTCTCCGGCAAAGTTCTGTTTGAGGCATTTTCACTGGAGGCGCCTGGGGCGTCCACATTCTCTCCCGTGACCTCCCTCCCCCCATTAGAAGGAGAACATACAGCCCTGGTGTCCCTGAGGTACCGGAATCATAGATGCCTGCGGGCTCGGTTCATTCACTCACTCCCCACCCACACACGGCGAATGAGCACCTACTGTGCGCCAGGCCTACTGTGCTCCAGGCGCGGTCCCAGGGCCCACGTGCCTCTGCTCCCCTTGGCTGAGTGCATCCAGCAGCGCGGCAGCTGCGAACAGTTCTGGAAGCTGTGGGTGACCCACTGCAACCCGAGGCTGGGAGCTCAACACACACATGACCTGAAGCCTAGGGCCCCGAGACGCCACCTGGGAGCTGAGGCCCCAAGTCCACTCTCAGGACGTGTGACCAATGTCACCACGTAGAGAACCGAGTGGCCCAGCCTGGGTGGCCCTTTGTGGGGAGTGAGGGGAGGGGCTGGGGGAGCCGCCCTCTGGGGACTCACCCAAGAGCTTCTGCAGCACCTGCCCGTCGAACAGGTCCTCCTCCAGCTGCTTCACGATGATCCTGTCCTCCACCAGCACGTCGTTGATCCAGTCGATGAGAACCTGGGGGGGGGGGGGGTGAGGCCAGCTCAGCAGAGCCCCCAGACCACACTCAGTGGTGCCCCCCAACCCCTGACCACGCTCAGCAGCATCCCCAGAACAGGGCAATGGTCAGAGCAGCTGCAGGAGACACGAGCTACTGGACATTGTACATCAAGAAGCCCTCGGCACAGGGGCCTGGGGGTGGGGCCGGAGGGGCTGACCCACCCGGGCTGCCAGGGCTCCCGAGGGGATTCATGAGAGCCCCCTAGATTGGGCCTCCTCCTGGCGGGGACTCGGGGAGTTGGGGACTCTCAGCCAAAGGAAAGGATGGTTCCAGCAGGGGGTCGAGGGAGTCGCTGTTAGCAACACTGCCGGCATGGCCCAGGCAGTCCAGGGGGGGCTAAGATGTCTGTCCCCTCGCCTCCCGTAAGATACACCCCAGAACAGTCCCGAACACCCGGAGCCTAACCCCAAAGCTGCAGAGAAGAGGTGACCCCAACGGGTCCCCAAGCTCTGAGCTCCTACTCTTTCTAGCAGCTTTACGGACAGTCACACCCCACACAGGCCTGCTGGTACAGTGTGCGAGCCGGTGTTGCTGGTGCACCCACAAAGCCACGCCGCCGTTCCCATGACCACCTGAAGGGCATCCTCGTCACCCCAAAAAGAAACCCCGTACCTATCCATAGTCACTCCCCCCCCTACACACACACACCCCAGTTTCTTCCCACCACTAAGCTATCTTCCCCGCGTACAGATTCGCCTGTTCTGGGCGTTTCATCTGAATGGAGTCATATGACACATGATCTTCTGTCTGGGTCACTTCATTTAGCGTGATGTGCTTTTTGTTTGTCTTTGTGTTGTTGTTTTTATTGATTTCAGAGAGGAAGGGAGAGGGAGAGAGAGAGAGAAACATCAATGATGAGAGAGAGTCATGGATCGGCTGCCTCCTGCACGTCCCACACTGGGGATCAAGCCCACCACCCGGGCACGTGCCCTGACTGGGCATCAAGGGTGACCTTCCTGTTCATAGGTCAACGCTCAACCCCTGAGCCACGCCAGCGGGCCTGAGTGATGCTGTCATCCCGTCATAGGTGGGTCTGTACTTCCTGTGGGTGGATCACATCCCAGGGATAAACATACGCGTCTGACTGAGCCGCCATCAGAGGGCAGCCCCCCTTTGCGGCCGTGTGGATGCGCGCTGTGAACACGGGGGCACCTGCTCATTCCTCCACGCAGCCTTCCCCTTACGCTCTTTCTCAACAACATTCCCCAGGGGACTTATGGTGGTTTATTATGAACAAAGACAGCGTCAACTGTGGGGCTGTCTGCGAGAGCGAGGACTCCGCCCAGCACGAAGCTGCGTGGCCAGTGCTGCTGACGTCACTTGTCCAAAAGACAGAGTGGATCAGATGGACACCTGGACAGGCTCCCTCAGAAACAGACAGTCACCCGTGGTTTTCTGTGCAAGGGAAGCAATAAAACTACCTAATCGGTGCCCAGAACCTGGGAATGGAAGATTATTGCCGCTCTCAGAGACAAACGAAAGGGCATGAATGCGGAATAGACTTTGAAACACGCAGAACTGGCCACAAAGCACAGTCCTGTGAGGTGGATCCCGTTTCCCCACTGACTCAAATCATTAACTCAGACACTTTATCCGCGAGGAACAGAAGTAAAATCAATGGAGGGTGGTTTGCAGGAAGGCAGGGGTGAGCAGCCGGGCATTCGGTTCTGTGAAGGTCCTGCTGAGGTCAGCAGGCCCCCCGCTCGGCCCCCTCCTCTACCCGCCCCCCAGAGGGTCAGGCGGTGTGGGCCCCTCGTCTCTGACCACCCTTCCCGTTTCCTTGCGGGGGGCCTCCTGGTCATCCCTTCTCCTCCTGATCTTTAAAGAGCATGTTCCTGAGGCCTCGCCCTGGGCGACTCCTCTTCTCACTGTCCACTCTCCTCCGAGGCCAGCTCAGGGCTCCCACCACTTCCAACGCTGCCCTCGCCCCGGAACCCCCACCCCCACCCTGCACCGCCTTCTGCTCGGCGTTCCAGGAGCTCCTCTCACCGAACTCATCACCCAACCCTGCTCCTTCTCTGAGAGGAAACAGACACTGTCCATGAGTCTCAGGGCCTGGACTCCACCCCAACCCCACTGCTGCCCACTTCTGAGCTGGGTCCACTTCTCACCACCTCCTCCCCCACCTCCCTTGTCCAAACCACCTCCCTGGGCCAATGCCACAGCCCTCGCGGAGCACCCTCTCGCTGGCTTCTTCCAGTCCCTACTCTCCTCTGCCCCAGGGACTTGGCACATGCTATTCCTCTACCCTGAACACATCCCCCTCCCTCACTGCCTGGCCAGCTCCCACTCATCCTTCAGGTCACAAGCTTCTGTTTCATCCCCTGACCACCCACCCCTCCCAGGCCACCGCCCCACCCCACGGCTCCCAGCACAGCCCAGTGCCTTGTCCCCTGACCCTGCTCGCACAGGCCATGCCAGCACATGTTGTTTATAACGATCTCCCCTATGGGACTGTAAGTTCTCTGAGGGCAGGGACTATGGAGGTCTTGTTTGTGGTTCTGTCCCCGCACCCAGTGCTCACAGCTTGGCACTGGAGCTCCACACTCAGACACTGAGTTAATTAATTAATTAATTTACTGAGCACCTACTATGTGCCAGGCCCTGGGAATAGAAAAGCCAGGGGGGGCCTGTGTCCTTGGGTTCCTGGCGTTCTAATCAGACATTAAAGACACACACAGGCTTTCAGGACGGGATGGGCATGAGGGAGGGAGGGAGGCAGGTGCAGTGCAGAAGCTGGACACACACCTCAGCCGGCAACTAGGTCAGCTGGACGCCACCTCCCAGGGGCTGACCGTGGGACAGACCCAGGAGGGTGCCCGAACCACGGAACCCCTGGGAGGGCCTGGGGCAAGCAGACCTCCGGCCCCAGTGCAGTCCTACAGGGAGACGCGGGCAGATGCCACTTCGGCCGAGAGGAGGCTAAAGCTCCCGAAATCCCGTCTGGATCTCGGACCTAGCCAAGGCCCAAACACCAACCACAGCCAGACCAGGAGGAAAACCAGCTCCGCCCAGCAGGCCGGTCACCCCGCTCTGGGGAGCGAGCACAAAGCCCCGCGGGTCTGCCTGCCGCCCCGTGCGGGGACCATCTCCCCCGGACACCGCCAGGGCCTCCCGGGTCATCCGTCCTCATCCTCCGCTTCACAGGCCTTTTCGTTTTGGGGGCGCCCTCATTGGCGAGCCTCGAACCTGCAGGCGCGTGGCTAGGATGTGTCTTAACAACGCCCTGGGCGCTGTGCTCTGGGAACGCGTGTTTGACGAGCTTGCTTAAACCAGAACAAAAAATCACTTTCCCTTTAGTCCCTTCCGAATGCTCATCAGGCCCTGCAGCCTGTCTCCCCCCAGCGATGACAGTTATGTTTCAATCGCGGCCAAACTGCTCGTGGCTGCCGGATCCTTGGAGGGCGCGGTCCGGGCTGTGCAGCGCCAGACGCCTCCCCAGCGCCTCCCACGGCACTGACAGCGCCGGCATCGGCCCCGAGGGGCGCTTCCACGCAGCTGCCTTTCTTCCCGGGGACAGAGGAGGAAGAAAAGCTTAACAGCCAGGAAGAGGCTTGTCCCATAACCTGGGAATGAGATGGGAAACCTACACAGAGCAACCCCTGTCGCTGGCTCTGTTCTCCGTGATCCCTGACCAGCACGATGCCCGCCCATCCCTGCCTGACCCGCCCCTGACGGCGGCCGGCTGGACGGGTCCCTCTCCTCACCGACACCCAGTTTGTTCAGAACACCCGGTGCTCAGGGGGGAAACCTTCATAAAATAAACCAGGAGGCCACATTGTTGGTGGGTCCTAACACTGACACTTTCCATTTGTTTTTAAAGGCCGCGCCTGCATGTCAGCCCTCGGGAAACACGCCTGTGCGCCACCGCGGGCCCACAGCAGCGGGTGGGGGAGGAACTTTGTAAAAAGCACTTCAGCTAGAGCTTTTCTGTCCGTGACACATGGGCCATACTCACGGCCCAGCCACGGGCGTCGGCTGTGGCTACTAAGCAAAACGCTGCCCGTAGCTGCCGGCTCTGGAGCTGGTGCTGCTGCCCCGAGCGAGGCCGCGGTGGAGCTGAGTCTCCGCTCGTCCACCACCTTCTGAAGCGCTCCCTGGTCCAGATCAGCAGTCACACCTGCATCCATGCGGGCCACGCCACATGCCACACACCACATACCACACACCACGCCACATACCACACGCCACAGCCACACACCACACACCACACGCCACAGCCACACACCACACGCCACAGCCACACACCACACGCCATAGCCACACACCACACGCCACAGCCACACGCCACACGCCACAGCCACACGCCACAGCCACACACCACACGCCACAGCCACACACCACACGCCACAGCCACACGCCACAGCCACAGCCACACGCCACAGCCACACGCCACAGCCACAGCCACACGCCACAGCCACACGCCACAACCACACACCACACGCCACAAACAACGCCCCGCGGCTAAGCTGCGGCCTGGAACCAGGCTGCGGGGAGAAAGCCTCCGTCCTCACCTCCCTGACTCTCAGGGGCCGTCTCCCTGTCTAGCTGGTGTCTGCACCTCCAGATGCTGCGAAACTGGCCGTCCACCCAGATCAGGGGGTCGTATCGGACACTGCTGAGTGGGAGTAGCCAAGGGGCCACACTCTGCTCCCAGCGCTGCCTCTGAACCCTCCACGCCGGTGGGGAGTGGGGGGCGCAGGGGTGAACGGCACCTCTCTCCAGCCGCTCCTCTGCCCGCACAGAGTGTAAGCCTGCGTTTCAAAGGCCCCGGGAGCCCTGGGTGGTTTGCTCAGTGGCTAGAGCATCGGCCTGAGGACTGAAGGGTCGTGGGTTCAATTCCAGTCAAGGGCACGTCCCTCAGTGGCAGGCTCGATCCCCAGCCCCAGTCGGGGCACATGTGGGAGGCAACCAATCGATGTGTCTCTCACGTCGATGGTTTTCTCTGCCTCTCCCCCTCCCTTCCACCCTAAGAATCAATGGGAAAATATCCTCGGGTGAGGATTAACCCAAAAAAATGTTCTTAAAAGAAAGGCCCCAGTGAAGGGGGCACCTGGAGGGTGTCCATGCTGTGACCTTGACCCTGACCCCTTCCTCCATTCAGCCTCCACATCTCACAGCCTCAAAGAGCCGCGTCAAGGCCCCTGTCCCCAGCCCACAGGTTTGCCCCTTCCCCTCCTTACCTTGACCAGCTCCTTGAACTTGGGGTCCTCCTTGGAGGTGGGGTCGATCATGGTGCGCTCCTCATTCTCCTCTGCCAGGGACACAGGGGGCAGGGTCAGTGGCAGGGGCAGGGGCAGGGTCAGGGGCAGGGGCAGGGGCAGGGACAGCTGACTTCCCGGCACAGACTGGGGAGACGGCTGAGCGTAGAGAGCCCCGTGCTCTCAGTAAGCACGCGCCACACTGTCGCACAGCAAGTGCCAGCCGGGGCAGGTGGCCGACCGTAGGAACTGCCTCCCGGAAGGTGGGGAGTCCTCCAGCCTCGCCTCCCCCCCTCCCGCGGCCTCGCCCCTCACTGCCTCCCATCTCTCAGGAGAGACCCTGGCGAGGCAGCCACGCACACAGGCCGGCACGGATCCGTGGGAAAGCCGCTCTAGTAAAGTGACACATGCCCTGGGCAGGCTCACCACGATGCAGGACAGCACGGAGCAAAAAGCATCAGAAAGAAAAAGCAAAAAGAGAAGGAAAAGGAGGGTGCTTCGTGCAAAACGTGCTCGTCCTTCTGCTTATTTCCCCACCGTTTGCTTTTCCCTCCATGTCCCAGCCTCGCTCCATGGACAACAGGGCACCACACGCGGGCCCTGTGATGTCCCTGCTCAGCCCCGCCGCCTCCCACGCTCCTGGGACGAAGGCTAGCGCCCTCTGTGGCCCGGTGGCCCGTGCTGCCTCCTTCCCCAGCCCTCCCGCCTCCCTCGCTCCTCAGCAAGCCTCACGGCCATGGCCACAGCGCCTGGCACCTGCTCCTCCCTGTCTGCCGCCCTCCCACCCACATGCCTTCAGCCCTCAGAGCTCAGCTCCGGCACTGCCTGAGCTCAGCGGCCTGGAGCCTTGCAAAGTGAATTGGAGAACAGAGCAGCTAGTTCAGTGGTTCTCAACCTTCTGGCCCTTTAAATACCGTTCCTCATGTGGTGACCCAACCATAAAATTATTTTCGTTGCAACTTCATAACTGTCATGTTGCTGCTGTTATGAATCGTCATGTAAATATCTGATATGCAGGATGGTCTTAGGCGACCCCTGTGAAAGGGTCGTTCACCCGTCAAAGGAGTCTCGACCCACAGGTTGAGAACCACTGATAGGTAGAGAGACGGCAAGAGGCCCGGCCGGCCTGGCTCAGGGGTTGAGAGTCAACCTGTGAACCAGGAGGTCACGGTTCGATTCCTGGTCAGGGCACATGCCTGGGTTGCGGGATCGATCCCCAGTAGGGGCGTGCAGGAGGCAGCCAATCTGTGATTCTCTCATCATTGATGTCTCTCTCTCTCTCACTTCCTCTCTGAAATCAACAAAAATATATTTTAAAAAAGAAAGACGGTGAGACGAGGAGGGTCAGGGCCCGGGGACAGGCAGGCTCAAGGCATCACGGGCAAGGCAACAGCCGGGCACACGGTTAAGGTGACTGTTTGCTTCCCCTGCTGGTCCAGAGCAGGTATCAGCCAGGAGGACTGTCCCCACCCCGGGCAGCAATGTCTGCAGACACGTTTGTTTGTCCCAACTGGAGGGCGAGGGGATGCTACTGGCATCTGGTGGGTTGAGGCCAGGGATGCCGACCCTCACCCCACAGGCCCAGGGTGACCCCGCGCCCAGGGCTTTTCCAGTGCCGGCTGGCGTGGTGCCACGGCGGAGACGCTGACCCCACGCCCCTCGGACAGTCACCCAGGAGCACCCGCCGGACAGCAGCCGGCCAGACCCGAGACCCTCAGCAGCATGACCGCGAGGAGCCACGCTCTGCCGGGAGGAGGGAGGAAGGAGGAGCCGCGAGGACCCACGGGCCCAGGGAGCTCGGCCAGCATTGGCCTGGGGCAGCCGCCAACGTGCGCCGGCCTTTCCCGGAGCCCTCGCTGGCCGCCCTGTTGCGGAAACCACAGCGGAGGCGTCCGCCGGGACTTCCCTTTGAACCAGGCTTTGGAAGCAGACGGAATGTTCCGCCACTGCCTTCCGACTGCGCGGGTCCCACAGCACGCTTTAGGGCAGTGGTTCTCAACCTCCTGGCCCTTTACATACAGTTCCTCATGTGGTGACCCAACCATAACATTATTTTCGTAGCTACTTCATAGCTGTCATGTTGCTACTATGATGAATTGTCATGTAAGTATCTGATATGCAGGATGGTCTTAGGCGACCCCTGCGAAAGGGTCGTTTGACCGCCAAAGGGGTCGCGACCCACAGGTTGAGAACCGCTGCTTTAGGGGAACGTGTGCGGGCCGTCCCCTCACCAGTGCCAACCGGGACGTGGCCCGAGGAGGTGGGTACGCCTGGCAGGTCCCGCCAGCAGGCCTGGGTCCGGGCAGCCCAGCCTGCAGAGATGGGGGGTTGGGGGGGGCGGGCGGGTTACTCGTGTGTCTGATTTTCGGAGGCTTCTCACCGTGGCAACTGTCCTCCCACGGCATTCAGTCGTCTCCTACCTGTCGGCTCCCCAGACCTACACCCCAAAAAAACTCACACCCGTAACCAGGGAGCAGCGACTTGTTCCTCCTCACGCTTCTCTCACACGACCTCGTGCTCAGAGCCAGCCTCCCCCGCAGCACCCGATGTGATGTCTGAACAAGAGGCCACAAGCACCAGGCGTCCCGCCCCCCAGGGCTGGGCGCACACCGCAGGGGCTCAGCCGTCACTGGGCCGTCACTCGGCAGGGGTCGGCGAGCCCACGGTACCTAGCAGGGTGTCCTCGGGGTGCAGGTCCGCCAAGGCCGGCGACATTGGCGAGTTGATGGCGTTCTTGCCCTCCTCCTGCAGGTCGGTCACTGCGGGCAGAAGAAAGGAGAAACCATCAGTGAACACGGAGCACCGTGGCTCCCCACGCTGGCAGGGGAACAAAGCGAAAGCAACTCCTGCTCTTAGGCACGTAACAAACATTCCTAAATGGCTTGTCGCCCAGAAAAAGTCTAGGAAAAATGATCCGAAGCAAGAATATGTTCAGCAGCTCTTCCCCCGCCAAGTACTCCACCCGCCCCGCCGGGCCCGCCGGTCCGCTGCCCCTGCTCCATGGAATCCATGACTAAGTCACAGAAGCTTCTGGAGGCTCCCCGATCGGCCCGAGGCTGCTGACGGACAAGCGTGTCACAGCCTTGGGGCCGAGGTGTACAGGCCCCTCCCGGCATGCTCACGGGGACGGGGGGGGGGGAGGGAGGCGGGGGGGGGGGAGACACACACGGACACACGAGCGTAGAGTCTAAAGCGAGGCCGTGGTTGAGGCCACGTTCGTAGGGACAGACCCTGACGGTGGGATGACAGGTGCTGCCTAGGGTCGGCCTTGACCTCCTGTCCAGAGAGCACAGGCTGTGCATATTGGGGTGCAGGGTCCGCAGGATCTGGGGATGGTGAGAGGTACAGCATGGATCCCATGGCGGCAGAAAGGATCCCTCGCTCCCGCACTAGAGAGACGCCAGGGAGCGCAGCCACACTGTCGGCCTCGCCTTCGCACCGTGTCCTCCACCGGCCGTGCCGAGACTCCCAGACCCAGCGCTGGCCGGTTCCAGCTCAGCCCCGAGATCAGATACACTGGTGCGGGGTGGGCCCTGGGGGGAACCGTGCGGCCACAGCCCGGATCACAGCCACAACACCGCCCTCTCCATCGGGTGGCCAGTGCCAGGGACCAGGCCCTCTCTCCAAGGAACGTGCTTGGAGGTAAAACCTACTTCCTCTTTCTATACAGTCGCCTCCACCCTTTCGCACCTCCCCTAGGGGCACCTGGAGTGACCGGTGAGAGAGAGGCCGGGGTGGGCCCTGCTGATCCCCCCCGGCCGGTGGCGCCAGCAAGTCCCACTAATCTCCAGGAGGCCGTTTCTCAAACGCCAGGGCCCAGGAGGATGGGGGAGACGGGGAGCAGCAGGACCAAGCCCAGAGCCACACACAGGGCTCATGGGACTCGGCCGCAGACCCAGCTTTGGGGACCACGCACCCTCCGCCCCTCACAAGGAAGAGGGCGTGGACACTGGTTTCTAACCTCAGCGAAGCCCTGACGCAAGATGGTTGAAATCACACACCCACGTGCACAGCAGCACGAGTCACAGGGGCCAAAAGGTGGATGAGCCCGAGTGTCCACTGATGGCGGAGGGATAGCACGTGGTCCGGCCACACCGTGGACATGACTCACCCCCAACAGGAAGGAGGTGCCGGCACTGCGACAGCACGGAGGAACCTGAGGATATTAACGAGGGACACGAGCCAGACACAGAGGAAAACCCTGGCTGAGGCCACACCTGTGAGCCCTGCTCAGGCACATCCACAGGCGGCGGGTGCAGGGCCCGGGGCGGGGTGGGCGCTGTGCCACGGCCCAGAGTGTCCGTCCGGGAGGGTGCGAAGTCCTCGCGGTGATGGCTGTACCATGTGAACGGACCGCCTGCCACTGAACTGTTCTCGTAAACGTGGTCAAAGATGGTGAATTTCATGTTACACATTTACCGCCATTAAAGAGAAAACAGAGACCCTCTCCCACATGCAGCTGGGAGCCGGCCCCGCCGTCGGCCGCACCTCAACCCCATGGGGACCCACCCAAGAACAGGCCCCTCGTCCCCGGACCCTTCGCTCAGCTCTGCGCCAGGAGCAGCCGGGGTTCGCGCTTCGCAGCAGCTGAGAGCACATGGATGGTGAGACCCTTGCCTCCCGCCCGAGTCCCCGAAGACCCCACGGCTCCTCGGCCACTTCGATGCACAGACCACACCCAGCGCTGCTCTCCCCGCCAGGATTACACAGCTCCACCAGGACAGTTTTCAAAGGAGACGAGAGGAGGAAAGGATTGTTCACAACGTCCTCGTGGATCCAATGTGTGTGCGTGACCCGGGAGGTGGTGCCAGCAGAGGACCCGGAGCCAGGTCCCATGTCCGGGGCGATGTCCCCACTGAAGGGGACAGAGAGGCCAGGGGTCCTTCTGGGTGAAGGCCAGAGAAGAACAAAAGACCCTGGTTTCACGGGAGCGGAGGGTCACGCAGGGGGCTCGGGGCACAGAAGGGCTCTGGACGCAGGGGGGCTCCGGGCACAGGGGGGCTCCGGGCACAGGGGGGCTCTGGGCACAGGGGGGCTCCGGGCACAGGTGAGGCGTCGGTGGGAGCCCATCGCTCCCTCAGANCGTGGATCCAATGTGTGTGCGTGACCCGGGAGGTGGTGCCAGCAGAGGACCCGGAGCCAGGTCCCATGTCCGGGGCGATGTCCCCACTGAAGGGGACAGAGAGGCCAGGGGTCCTTCTGGGTGAAGGCCAGAGAAGAACAAAAGACCCTGGTTTCACGGGAGCGGAGGGTCACGCAGGGGGCTCGGGGCACAGAAGGGCTCTGGACGCAGGGGGGCTCCGGGCACAGGGGGGCTCCGGGCACAGGGGGGCTCCGGGCACAGGTGAGGCGTCGGTGGGAGCCCATCGCTCCCTCAGAAGGTCTTCCCCTGGCGGGAAGGGGCGGGAAGGGACGGGCAGGAAGGGGGCGGGAGAGAACGTGTTTCCAGTCTGAGAGAGGGAGCGGGTTCTGACGCGGGGAAAGTGGGTCACAGGAAACAGCTCTGCACACGGCCCCGGAACATCAAAGGTGACACTAAGCAGGGCCAGGACTCCACGGCCACAATCAGGGAGAAACGCTCCCGGCCCCGCCCAGGCTCCGGTCCAACAGCCCGTCCAAGGGGCTCGTTACGCATCAAGCCCTGAGGTTAACCAGGACACCGAGCCAGGAGGCGGGGTCCTGGCAGACACAGGGCCGGCCGCCAGCTCTCTGAGCCAGGGCCTGTGGTCACAGGGCCCCAGATTCAAACCCCACTTTGCCACCTGCTGGGGTGTGGCTGGGAGCAAGTCCGCCTACCTTGTCAAGGCCCAGGTTCCCCGTCTGTAACGTGGCGAGGGCAGCAGTGCCCACCTCCGGGGGGCACTGAGGACTGTGAGGCTGAGAGCACTCAGCCTCGCCTCAGGTGCTCCGGAAGGGGGCGCAAACCAGGGAATGAGCGATGAAGAGGAAGGTGAGGTCCTCATCCCAGGGAGAACCAGGGAAGGCTTCCTGGAGGAGGCAGCCATGAAGGATGCCAAGAATGCAGAGAAGGGACGTGGGACTCTGCAAAGCATCTGGATGGCCTGTCAGAGCCGGACTCCGGGCACCGAACGCCAGGCCGCGTCGACGCTGAGCCGCAGGCGGGCTGCTGCCCCCCAAGCCCGGCTGCTCCGAGGGGCCTGAGGGGAGGAGCTTCCAGCCTAAACCTGATTATCGTCCTCTGAGGTCAGTCCAACGGCTGGAAGGAGGGGCCTCCTGAGCCCGGCTTTTCCCCAAGGACCCCTCGCCGCCAGTCGAGTGGCTCTCCATTCGCCCAGGAATGCTTGGGTTTTCACAGAACCGGTCCACTCGCCAGACGGGAAACACTTCAAAGCCGTGAAACCCCAGCTGTCCTGAATCACGGACAAGGCTCGGATGCCGGGTGGGGGCGCAGCGGGCGTGGGCGTTCAGACGGACTGGGCTGTGAGCCGAGCTGGGGACCAATTGCAAGCGTCTGCTGTCGTTTTGCGATGAAGGCCACACGACACCCACAGCCAGGCACAAGGAGGTCGGTGCCCACACATTCCTACCGCGCGGAGCTCACCTCCCAGCAGTGACGGGGCTGGGAATGCCAAGAGGGTCAGAGAGGAGGGAGGGCAGGGCGGGCGAGAGTCAGGGAGAGCATTCCGTAGGACAAGTGCCCGCTGGGAACGACCACTCCTCCCTCGGGCCACGGTGGCAGGCCGCAGTCACCAGATCTTAGGGGTTTTCAAATAAAGCTGGAAGTTTGGGGTTTCGTGTAGAATCTCCTAATTTATAAATATAAGCCAATAATTCAAATTCTGTGGACCTACTAACATTTCCTGAGCACCTACTATGTGCCAGACATGCTCCATACTGCTCATTCATCTAATCTAACCAGTCTCTGAGGGAGCGGCTGGGTCCTGGCTGGGCTGACATCTATTAGAGGGGAAGGCACCTGAGACGCACCACTAGAGCCTTGGAGTCTGAACCTGGTTCAACCTGATCTTGCATTTCACTGGCCCCAGTTCAGCCTTAACCAACCTCAAGCCTCAGCTCACTGGCCACCTCCTCCAGGAAGCCCTCCTGGGTGCGCCACATCCACCCCAGATGCCTTTCTGCCCAGCTCAAGCCACACAGCCCTGTCACTATCTCTTCCCTGGACCACCTGCCCACATCCGTGCTAACAGCTCCTGCACACAGTGGGTCTTTCCGTGCACTCCAGGAGCAGCTGGACGAAGGGCTGAGAACCTGGAGCCAGTCTGCGGGTTTCAGGTGGCGGCTCGGCCACTGACAAGCTGGGTGATGCCACAGGCACCCACCCGCTCTGTGCCTCAGTTTCCACTGAAAGAGATGCGCACGCTGAAGTCCTGCTGGCGTGCCACAGCAGCCGGTACATGCTGGCCCTCAACGTCTGCTGAGGGGACGAATACCTGTGTGTTTCCAGATCTCTCTCTCTCGCTCTCTCCATCACTCCACCCAAAGCCCCGGCAAGGCTGAAACGAGAGCACGGCTCCCGGCTGGGATTCCAGCCGCACAGAAAGGAAGAAAGAGGCTCCAAAACCCGAAAGCCTGGCCACCGGAAAGCGTCCCCGCAGAGCTGCCCAGCGCCCTGGGCCAAGCACAAGGCTCCAGCTTTGAGTTTCTGTGTTTAATCTTTTTCTCTGTGTGGGTTTCACTCCTTCGTTTATTTATACTCAAGTTCTTTCCAAAGGAAAGCTTTTAGCAGCTTTCTTTTCTTCTTCCTTCTGACGTTATTGGGAAAGCGGGCTGGCTCTAGAAGCACCGAGGCCTCACTCCAGGGGCGCCGGGCAGGGAGGGGGGGTCATGACACACCCGCAAAGAGGGGGAGCCGGGAGCCGTGGGGGTTCCGAGAGGATGAAGAGGCCTCGTGGGGAGCCTGGCACGGAGGCCAGAGCTGTGACAGCGCCGTGCTCTGACATTTTCCTCAATGTGTCATTTCAACACAGCGGCGACTTTGTCACCCACGGGGCTGTCGCCACGCACGGCGTCCCGGTTTTCACGGGAACAAAAGCTCAGGGAGGTGCAGAGGCCGGCGGTCCCAGGACCAAAGAGAAAACGCCAGCAGACGGAGGAGCTGGAAGCGCAGGGGCCCCGACCTGGCCTCCAGGACAGACCCCCTTCTAGTGACAGCGCCCTCCTCAGGGGCCGGACAGGATGGGCTCAGTGTGGGCAGCGACAGGGAGGTGAGCGCAGGGCGCATCTCCTCGGGCCCCGCCTGCCCGCCCCTCCCATCCAGGCGGTCCAGCAGGAGCCACGAAATCTCCGGGAACCAGGTTCCCCACCCTCCCGTCTGTGCTCAGGGGCCGTTTCCTCGCGGAAGCTGTCATTCATCGGGATGATTAAACTCGTCAGCCATGAAGGTCTTCGAAACAGAGCGGCTCCTCTAAAAATCGATCACGCTGCTCTCCTCAGCCGAGCGCACAGCTCGGGGCGTTTCCTCGAGGCCCGATGAGACGGAAACGGGAAGGACGGCCCCAGACTAGGCGCCGGGGCTGAGGGGAGAGCCCCCTGCCCGGCTCAGACACGCGGAGCAGACCCCGCTGCAGCCCTCATTCCGTGGGCGCGCCGTATCCCACCTGTCCCGCTCGGAAAGGCCTGGGAATATGAGGTCGTGAACTGCTGGGTCAGTCTCCACGGCCCTCAGCACCGCGGTGGATGGTGGCAGCGTCCCGTCCAGGGCGAGGCCGCAGGGCAAACAGCCTCCGGGAGCCACCGTCCTCCCAGCCCAGACGCGGGCGAGGAGAGAAATCGCCCTCGGCCATCCGTGTAGCAACTCGTGAGAGGAGGCAGCTCTCATCTCCAAAGTGCCCGATCGGTCCCGCTTGTGCTGAGGCTCGTCCACGGTGGGCGGCCCGCAATCAGCCGTGTGGTCACACCCGCTAACCCGCTGTGAACGCTGATGAGACACCGGGTATCAGAGCCCCGGGGCCGGCTGCCCAAACCCTGCCTGACGGGGTTGGCTCTGCTGGGGCACGAGGCCCATCTGGTTCCTCGAGATGCAGTAAGGGTAGAGGCTGGAGTAAACAGGGGAGTCCTGCCGTGAGGCGAACCGAAGGTCGACAGGCCCCCTGGCCCTATGAGAGCTCGCACTGAGGATCCGCCCTGGTCCGGCCGCAGAGCCACAGCCTGGGGGTCTGACGGGCCTCAGCCGCAGGCCAGCCGGGGAGGCCGAGGACTCGAGAGGGAGGCCCCTTCTACAAGGAGGGGCTCACTCGCCCGATAGGCTGCCCCGTGTGCTGGGCGCACTCAGCACCTGCGGCCACGGGGCCGAGAACAGAGCGCCCACCGTCCCGGGAAGGCGGGTCTGAAGACCGCGTGGCCAAAGCACAGATGCAAAAGGCTGGAGCTCAGAAGCCGACATCAAACAGACGAGTCTCAGCCAGAGCCTCGGCCCCCCTCCCCCTGCCCGGGGGCGCAGGAGATGTGAGAGCCACAGAGAAGAGCCCTGCCTGTGGGAGAAGAACGGGATGAAAGACCAGGTGGACCACCCAGCGTGCGGAAACCGGGACACGGAGGCGGCCTGCGCCGTGACGGACGCTGGTCCTTTGGGACGAGCCCTGTGTGCCCAGTCATCAGGCAGAAAGCAAGTGGGTCAGCCCAGTCGCGTCCCCTCCCTGAGCAGCAGGGAGAGTCCTCGGGGCCGGAACAGCGGTCGGAGCCAAGGAAGGTGGGGTGGCTGTGCTCGCCTCCGCGGGTCGGGGTGCCGGTCCACCTTCCGTCCCCCCACAGTGTCTCAGGGCTTTGTCAGGTCCCCCTCTGCCCCCAGCCTGCCATGCACCTCCACCTCCCAGAGTCCACACCCCTCCCCGGGGCACCCCCCCTCCACCCAGAGCTCAGGCCCCTCATGCCTTTGCTCAGACGCGTCCCCGCTGGGAGCACCATGTCCAGCCGCTGCTCGGCCCCGGGCGCGACACCCTGCCCTGCTCTCCCACGGCCTGTTGGAGGCGTCGGTCTCTCCTCCAAACCCTGGCCCAGGGCCCACGTGCCGCCCGTGGAGAAGAGCCATGGGGCCCATCACAGAAGGGCCACGCCTTGGGCACGCGCTTCAACTCCTCCCACCTTTTCCGTCTCCCCACTGGGGGGGGAGGGGGGGAACAAGCAGACCTGATCCAGGTTGTCATGACAACTAATTTACAAGATGGTGTGCATGGAGAGGCACTCAGCCAAGCAGTACACGTGGGTCCCCATCCCCTCCTGCGTCATCGGCACCTGCGCTGGGTACCGGGAGGGCTCAGCGTGACGGCCATCAAGTTGGCCAGCGAACCACACGGGGCTGCAGGCCCGGTCGTGAGCTCACAGGCCACCTGACTTCCGGAGCTTGACCCAGGGGCGTGTGGGGTCTCGCTGCCGGATTATAACGCCCAGAAGCGGCGGTCGAGTCCCGTCACCCGAGCCCCAGAGGAGGCCCCATGCACTGAGGGAGCCCCACAAACATGTGCTTGGCCAGAACGGACAGAACCGGCCGCTCCTGAAAGCCTGTTTTCTGCCAGCATCAAGGCGTGGGTCGACCACCGACAGACACCGGTCACCAGGTCAGCAACCCTAACGCACCCAGACACGGCCGCGCCCACGGCCCCGCACACCGGGGGGTCTCGTCCCGAAGATCCGAGTGCATTGCTCAGGCGTCACCAGCACCAGCTTCACACGTCGCTGAGCATTTAAACAGACGCTCGTTAGACTGAGCGACCACAGAGCTTCCTCTCCAGAGCAGCAGGACAGCAGCCGGGCGGTGCCAGCAACACAGCCTGACCCGCACCAATGCCGAACCGTACAGAGTGCCTCCCGGGCCTCAGCCCTGAGCCGGCCCGCCGCCAGCCAGGGGCAGGTGGCCAGGAGGAGGACGCACGCAGCCTGCGGGAGGCTCGGGCGTGCTGTGCACGGGAATCCAGGGAAATTAAAATGTGGGTGCAGCCAGAGGCGCCGGTGGCCCAGCAGGCCCAGTAGGCTCTGTCAGGCATCGTGCCCACCTGGGCAGACGCGAGAGCGCGGCTTCCCCAGGGCCCGCGAGGGCCGCCGACATTTCGTGCGGATTCTTCGGGGTCTCTGGGCACATGGCCCATTACCCCCGTCCTCTGATGGGCAGCTGGACACATATCCCCAGAGTCAGCCTCCCGACCCCCAAAGGGCCATCCTGTTTTGTCTCCCATTTTCTTGGCCCCCCGGCACCCCTTAACTCAATGCCAGCAAGCACTCCATCCTGGCCCACTCAGGCCAATCCGATGGCGAGTCCTTTGGCGTGGGCGTCCTGCTCCCTTGATTGGGGGGTGGTGCCTTTGTCCTATTTCTATCCATCGATGGTGCTGGTGTTGAGTACGTGAAATGGATATTGCAGGCCATTAATCTGTCATTAATCAATGATAAATGACAAAGAGTCTAAAGGAAGCAGAGGGTGGGGGCAGAGAGTGAGACCCAAAGGAAACTCAGAAAGTGACGCCGAGGGCTCCCCTGGTGCCAAGCTGTGGGGTGCGGCCCACCGCGGCTCAAGTTGACCAATCCGATCACTCCCAGCAGGGGCAAGCCCCCGGGGCTAACGCGCTGGGAGAACCTGCTCAGCAAAGAGGAAACAGCTCCCAGCAGCAGCAGCAGCAGCAGCGGAAAGAACAAACCCGGAGCAGCGAGTCCCGTGGCCCCTGTGCTGCGAGCTGGTATTAATTAATCTGATCAGCAATGTCCCGCTGCACCAGGGAAGCCCAAAGTGTGCTCTGCCGAGAAAATAAGAGAATTAAACCATTAAGTCATTTCAAAGAACGACTGTGCGTGCACCTGCAGCAGAAACACTCCTTTGGGGAGAACCTGGGGAGAAGCTCACAGAAAACGCCCGGACGGCGCCCTCTAGTGGCCTGTTCCCACCTGTACAAGCGAGACAGACAACCCGCAAGGGTTTCATCTAAACAGGAGACGGGCACCTTCAAAGCAGGTGGCCTCGGGGCGACCCTGGTGCCAGTGGCCCCGTCCCTACCTGAGATTCTCAAGGGGCCCAGATGGCATTCCTGGGGCCCAGGCGCAGACAGCTCCACCCAACCTAAGCGATGCAACACTCGAGGCAACGAAGTCTCCCAGCAAACGCCAAGGACCACGACGCACAGTCCCCGGGGGTTCCTGGCCGGGGGCCTCTCGGGGGAGCCCCGAGGAGCGGCTGGAGCGTCCCTCCTGCCACCCAGTCAGCTTCCCGTGGCCCGTCCCCTCTGAGCGTGATCAGTGGGAGGCGTGTGTGCGTCTGTGTTGCTGGATTCCTGCCCCTGGCGCTCTCTGAGGGCTCACACCAGGCCTGCCCGCCCCCGGGGCCTGCCCCCCCCCCCCCCCCCCGCTCCCTGCAAGGCGCCTGGCCCGGGGCCCTTGTGAGTTCATGGCAAGTACGTGACTGAATGGGTGAGTGAACGAATGCTTTGGGCCCTAACGTCCTTCCCGGAATCTGTCCTGGGAACCACAGGCGCTGTTTCCTACTCCTTCTGTTGGGGTCCCCGTGGCAAGCTGCATAGTGCCCCCCCCCCAGGATGTCCACGTCCTAATCCATAGACTCCGTGACCTTAAAAGTGGAGGGACTTTGCCATGGGACTAAGTTAAGGACCTCGAGGTGCCCAACATCATCCAGGGGCCTTATAAGGTGGATGTAGGTGGGTCAGCGTGAGGAAAAGGCCACGTGAGGGCGAGAGCAGAGAGGGGGGAAGGTGCCACACCGGCTTTGAGTCTATTTTTAAAAAAAGAGCAGCAGGGGGTTGCCTCAGAGCGTGTGTGTGTGTGTGTGTATGTGTGTGTGCATGTGTGTGTGTGCGTGTTTGTCTGTGTGCATGTGTGTCTGTGTGCATGTGTGCACATGTGCGTATGTGTGTGTGTTCCAGGAAGAACTCGGCACCCATGTCCCAGGGGGAAAGGGCAGTGGAGGGTCCTGAGGACGCCATCCATGGAGGCAGCTCCTCCGAGCGCAGAGCTCCTCAGGGGACAATCCCGCCTCGGGGGACGTGTGACAGGACCTGGAGACAGCGCTGGTTGTACACGCGGAGGCAGACGCTGCTGCTGGCATCTCATGTGTAGAAGCCAAGACGGCCAACACGCTGCAGCGCCCGGGATGCCCCAGCTCAGAGGGGACCCCACAGCGCCCAGGACGCCCAGCTCAGAGGGGGCCCTGCAGCGCCCAGGTCAGCCCAGCTCAGAGGGGCCCTGCAGCACCCGGGTCAGCCCAGCTCAGAGGGGCCCTGCAGAGCCCGGGTCAGCCCAGCTCAGAGGGGGCCCTGCAGCGCCCAGGATGCCCAGCTCAGAGGGGCCCTGCAGCACCCAGGACGCCCAGCTCAGAGGGGCCCTGCAGAGCCCGGGTCAGCCCAGCTCAGAGGGGGCCCTGCAGCGTCCAGGATGCCCCAGCTCAGAGGGGCCCTGCAGCACCCAGGACGCCCAACTCAGAGGGGCCCTGCAGCGCCTGGGTCAGCCCAGCTCAGAGGGGGCCCTGCAGCGCCCAGGACGCCCCAGCTCAGAGGGGGCCCCGCAGCCCCCAGGTCAGTCCAGCTCAGAGGGGGCCCTGCAGCGCCCGGGTCAGTCCAGCTCAGAGGGGGCCCTGCAGCGCCCGGGTCAGCCCAGCTCAGAGGGGCCCTGCAGCCCCCGGGTCAGCCCAGCTCAGAGGGGCCCTGCAGCACCCAGGACACCCAGCTCAGAGGGGGCCCTGCAGCACCCAGGACACCCAGCTCAGAGGGGGCCCTGCAGCACCCAGGACGCCCCAGCTCAGAGGGGGCCCTGCAGCGCCTGGGTTAGCCCAGCTCAGAGAGAGGCCCTGGTGTATCCCGCTGCCCACACAGCCGCCACAAGTGAAGCGGACAGAGGTCCCCTGTGACCTGGGCTCGGGTCCGGGGGCCTCGGGCGGCACCTGTCAGCCACACAGGACGCTGGCTCACACTTGGCTGGTCCGGCCCTGCCTGCCTGGTCCAGCTGTCACCAGTGACCAGAGCACTCACCCTGCCGAGCCCAGGCTGCCTTGGAGGGAGGGCGCCAGTTGCCAGGACAACCAGAGGTGGGAGGCCAGGGCCTCGGACAGGTGGCCAAGCTTGCAGTCCCAGGAGGGAGGACCAGGGCAGGTGGATCTGGCCTGCGGGGAACAGGGGGACCCCCCTATGCCTGGCCTCGGTGAAGGAAGGGGGTACGGGGGAGGGCTCTGGCCGTCACTCACCGTCTTCCCCTTCACCGGCTCACCCTCCTCGCCCCGCCCTCCAGCTGCCTTCGAGGCCCAGGTTGTGTGCTGTCTCTGGAAAGAGCCCCGAGCCCACAAAAGCCCGCTCAAGGGGAGGAGATGATCAAGGCAAAGGTCAGCCTGTGACCTCCGGGGCCCCGTGAGCCTGACACCGGCCCCCTCTCTTTAGGAAATAAACGTATGTTCTTTATGCCGCCAGACAGGGGGGTGGGGGGGGGGGGCTCCGGTTGGAAGCTTCCTCCGTGTCAGAGCCCTAAGGTTTCTCCAGGAACCAGCATCTCCTTCGGTCCCCCCAGCAGGTCCCGGGAGGCGGGAGGCCGTTCCCACTCGCTGTGTGACCTTGGGCTGGTTCCTTAGCCTCTCTGGGCTTCCGTTTCCTCAGTTACAAAACAAAAGCTGTTAAGCGGATTGCACGAGACCGCACGCTAAGAGACAGGGACAGTCCCTGGGGGCTAGCAGCTCAGAACACGTCACCTGAGCTGCTGCCCCCATTCCACAGGCGGGAAAACCGAGCGTCAGAGCGACCGCCAGGGCCACAGCCACGCCAGGCACCACGGACAGAGCTGGGCTCGCCCGGGCCGCCCCGGCCAAGCCCCTTCCACTGCCCGCTCCCGGCGCACAGAGAACGACGCTCCCGTCAGTGTGACAAGAGGGCCAGGGGCAGGCCCCGACCGCCCTAAGGAACCTTAGTTGCATCTGGATCCTGAAAGTGTTGCAAACACCAGTCTCCCAGCCCCGAAACCCACGTGGCCCCCTGGCTGACAGAACTTCCCTACACGCTTTGCTCACAGTTCATCCCATCAGCCTCAACCCGCGTCCTGAGCACCTGCCTGGGACGGGCAAGGCCAGCCAGGCCTCTCGTCTCGACACCACCCACAGGCAGAGAAGGAGTGAGGTGGGCCCGGCGCAGCGGAAGCTGCAAACGCCAAGGAAGAAAGCGGGGACTCACTGGTGAAGAGGTGCGGCCGGGGAGCTGTGGAAAGTACAGACCAGGCGAGGCGGGACTCGGCGGGACTCGGTGGGGACTGGGTGGGAGACGGGGACACACTGAGCTCAGATGTGAAAGTGGGCGGGGCCGCCACCGTGACTTGCAGCTTGAGGCAAAGGCTCTGAGGGACCCTGAGGAAGCTCGGGATGGAGCCGGGGGACTGGGCTGCAGCGATAGAAGCCTGGTGACCACAAGATGCTATTTCCATCCATCGTCACTGCCAAGGCTGCGGGCGAGCACGCGGCCCAGGAAAAGGCCCGCAGCCGGCAGAAGGCAGGCCAGAGTGCCCGAGCCTGGGCGGCCCCTGCAGACACGGTGACTTGCTCAGTGACAAGGGAACCGTACACCTGGCCTCCCCGAAGTCTGACCCCGGCCTGGGCCAGCGACGGCCACGGGTGGGCAGGCGGGAGGTCCCCGAGGTGGCGCAGGTCGGCTCCCCGTCCCCCGTGAGCAGACAAGACAGGCCCACGGCCGCCTCGTCCCACCTGCATCCCCTGGTTCCAGTCCCCGTCAGGAGGACCAGCGCGAAAGAGGCACATTTGTCAGCCTGTTTCCATGACGACAGAAATCAAATACCAGAAACAAAGGCGAGGCAACAGCCAGCCAGACTGTGGGGGCGGCTGCCTGCCTCCCGAGCTCCCTTCCCGGGCGGAGGGACCCGGAGCTCCTGGAAAAGGGGGTGTTGGGAGGAAGTAGAACTCACCCCCCTTTGGCCACTGGACACACCACCTGGTTCCTACCATTCCCCAGGGGTGGCGTCTCGCTGTGGCCGGCGGTGTGTGTGGGAACAGTTCAGGACACAGGGACCGAGTCTATGAGAAGGGATGGCACTGGGAAGGCGAGGCCTGAACCCAGCACCCCCTCCCCCGGCTCCTGACTCCTGCTCTGATCTCCTCCACCTTTTCTAAGATTTATTCCAGTCTAGCCCTGGCCGGGTTGCTCAGTGGTCAGAGCGCCGGCCCCCAGCCCTGGTCAGGGTGTATGCAGGAGGCAACCAGTCAATGTGTCTCTCTCACATTGACGTTTCTCTCTCTCTTTCTCTCTCTCTCTCTCTCCCTCCCTTCCACTCTATCTAAAAGTCAATGGAAAAAAATATCCTCAGGTGAGGATTAACAAAAAAAGGTTTGTCTAAGTCTAGCTGGTTTACAATATTATATCAGTTCCAGGTGTACAATACAGCGATCCGGCACTCACATGCCTCGCCAGGTGGTCACCGCAGGAAAGCTACTGGCCACCTTCCCCGGTGACCTGTCCCCGTGAGTGACATCAGCCTCCGCCCCTCGGCCTGGCTCAGAGGCGCCGGGCAGACCTGCGGTGGCCCAGGTGTGGCGGGAGTCCCACCTGGCTGTGTCACAGCGACATCTACCAGCCAAGTCCCGCTGGGCGGACCTGCGCTCAGCTTGGCTTCCTCACGCCCTCCCCGAAATGTGGAGATTTCTGGGTGGCCCTGAAGCTCCCCGCTCAGCCACCTGCTCACCCCCCCACCCCCCATGTCTGTGCTTCTGGCTCAGCCCAAGTTTCTCCGGCTCAAATGGTCAAAAGTTTGCTATTGAAAGCGGTTCTTCTGGCCGCAGCTCCTGAGAAAGGTCCCGTGACCATCACCCACCAAACCCGAGTGCGGGCGGCCGGGGCCTCCCCCAAACCTCCCCGGCTCGGAGCCAGCGAAGGAGGCTGGGCTGGGGTGGGACAGGCCCCACTGCTGCCCTCCGCAGGCGGAGTGAGCACCCCGCCAGGAGAACGACAAGTGCTATTTAAAACCCCGTGACAGCCGTCTCGGCATCTGTTTAATGACAGGGCGCCGCGCCTGTCAAACACGGCGCTGAGCTTTCTGTCGGGAGAGACAGGGAGAGGCAGACACCGAGGACGTGGTACTCGGGACACACACTCCCACGCGCCCCGGCGACAGGAGCGGCTGCTGTTCCCGGGTGAAACGTCCCCGGCTGACAGCGAGGTGTTTATTTTCCGGGCGTATGTGTCAGAAATAAAGCCGGCTATTTATTTTATGGTTGAAAATCTGTGTAGCACGAGCCCTGCCCGGGTGGCTCCGTGGGTTGGAGAGCGATCCTTTACACCGACAGGTGGCGGGTTCGAGGCCCGGTCAGGGCACAGACCCGGGTGGCAGGTTCCATCCCCGGTCAGGGTGTGTGTGGAAGGCAACCGATCCATGTTCCTCTCTCTCTTCCTCTCTCTCAAACTCCATTGAAATTTTTCTAAATGTATAGAACGAAACTACAGAGCGGGAGCTCATCCACATGGGCTTCTCGGGGTGCAAGCGGCGGGCCCTGAGCAAACACAGGCTTCTCCGCGTTTCTCAGAAGAAGAAAGAGACCGATCCTCCCCCTCTTCTTCCTTCAAAGCCAAGGACAGACTTGGACACAAACCAGGGATGAGCAGAATCAAGATAAAATGTGAGCTGCTGCGTGTTTTTCTCCATCCCTCCCTCACCTGTGACAGTAACAGCAATAGTAACAGCTACGGGTGTTAGGCACTCACCAAGCACAAGCTGGGATGAATCGTGTCCCCAAGTTCATGTCCCTGTGACCGTGGCCGTATTTGGCAATGGGGCCTTCAGAGATGTAACCAGGCTAAGATGAGGTCGCTGGCGATTCTTAGAGGGGAGTCTGGACACAGACACACAGGGCGGAGGCCACGTGACCTAGAGGCAGAGGCTGGAGCCACGTGGCTGCCAGCCAAGGACACCGAGGGTCGCCGGGCCCAGCAGGAACCAGGGAGAGGCCAGGACCCGGCCCCAGGCCCAGCCCCCCGGGTGCCGAGGGCTGAGACACGGCGTCCAGCCTGACTTCAGGCGCACTGCTACCTGCAGAGTGGCATCCCTGCCCCCCCTGCGCCTACCTGCAGAGTGGCATCCCCCCCCCCATCTCCCCGAGACAGGTCTGCTCGGCGCTGATGAACTCGGGTCACGGCCGCGAGGCCCCGAGGATGCCTCTCGGGACACAGCACGCCGCCTCCCTGGGCCGTGCGCGGTGAGATCCCGCTCCCTCATCTCTGATTTTCTCATCTCTGATTTTCTTCACACACCGATCATTGTTAGCATCCGCGATGATGGCTCATAACACCACCCCGGGCCTGACAAGCATTTACCGCGCGTCTGCTGTGCGGGAAATCCTGCCCAGCACGGTACATTTTTCAAAAAGTAATTCACTCCGCTAATGACCGCAAATCCCCTAATTTAATGTGCTCTTCGATGTATTTAATTTTCCAACAAGTAGAGCTACAAGCTCACGGGCTGAGCATTTCTGCCAAGTGGAGACAAGCAGCCAAGAAAAACGTTTTTAAAAAAGAGCAGAACAGAAACGGTGAGCATCAGCGCCAACCACCAAGGACTCCCCCAGCCGCACCGCTGCCTTTCCAGTGTCGACAATCACCCTACAAGCCGGTGCCACCCCCATCTGACAGGGAAGCCGAGGCCCAGAGCGGGGGTGACCTGCCCGTCAGGCTCAGGGGCAGGGGACGCTGGGGCAGACTGGAAGCCGGGCAATCTGGCAGCGGAAGCCCCGCCCTCCCATTGGCTGTCCAGCCTCTGAGTCAAAACTCAGTCAAAGGAAATCCCCCTGCAGCCAGGCACTGAGGCACCACCTCCTGCGCCCAAAGGGACAGGGCCCCTGGCACAGGCCCGACACAGCCCTGCAGAGGCGGCTGCACCACGGAGCTGGCTGTGATGTTAGGCGAACCCAACACAGGGCGCGCGCCGGTGTGGCTCCAGGTGCAGAAAGGTCAAGGTCAGGCAAAGGCCAATGACATACAGGAGTGCATGTATGTGTGCGCAGTCACTCTGCAAGGGTGTGCATGGTCACTCTGCAAGTGTGTGCATGTGTGTGTGCATGGTCACTCTGTAAGCATGTGCATGTGTGTGTGTGCATGGTCACTCTGCAAGTGTGTGCAGGCGTGCGTGTGGGTGTGGGTGTGGTCACTCTACAAGGAAAGCAAAGAAATGCTCAGCACACATCCCCAGGGTGGGCCTCTGCTGGGAGGGAGGGTTGGGGAGGGGAGGGACAGGTGACTGAGCCAGGTGGCAAAACCCTGGGTACATTTCATTATCGTTATTCTTTAAACTGGACAGCTGTGGCGCTAGCCAGTGTGGCTCAGTTTGTGGGGCAGCATCCTGTGCACCAAAAGGCTGCCGGTTCGATTCCCGGTCAGGGCACATCCTGGTCCGCTGGCTCAGTCCCTGGGAGGGGGCGTACAGGAGGCAGCTGATCAATGTTTCCCTCGCACATCGATGTTTCTCTCTCTCCCTTTCTCTCTCTCCTAAAATCAATTTTTAAAAAACCACACATATGTGTAATCTGTATGTACATTTCACAATATAGTTTCATTTATTTTTTAAAATCGTGACCCGTACACATAACCTAAAATTTCCCACGTTAGCCATTTCTAGTGTACATTCCGCGGCTTCACGCTGTTGTACAGCCATCACCATCATCCATTTTCAGAACCTTCTCGCTCTTTTCCCGTTAGACACGCACTCCGGCCCCTGGCGGCCACGTCTGCTTTCTGTGTCCATGAACCTGACGCTGCAGGGACCTCGCCTCAGCGGGACCGTGCAGCACGTGTCCTCTTGACCGGCTGGCTTCGAGCAGCACCATGTCCTCACAGTCACCCGTGCTGAGGCTGGTGCAGGGTCTCCTTCCTGTTCAAGGCGGACTCAGATTCCGCTGAGGGGACGGGCCACATGTTTGTCCACTCCTGTCCGTGGACACCTGGGTTTCTCCACCTCTTGGCTACTGTGAATCATGCTGCTATGTCACAATGTGTGTTTGCTTTTTATTGATGAGAGAGAGAGAGAGAGATTGATCAGTTGCCTCCTCTATGCTCCCTGACCGGGGGTCAAACCCACAGCCTTTGGTGTATAGGGTGATGCTCCAACCAACAGAGACACCTGCCCAGACCACAGTGTATTTTTTTCAATTGTTTTTGTTTTTTTTTTGAGAGAGAAGAGAGAGAGGAAAGAAGAGGGAGAGACAGATAGAAACATCAATGATGAGAGACTCATTGATCGGCTGCCTCCTGCACGCCCTCTGCTGAGGATCGAGGCCACAACCCAGGCATGTGTCCTGACCGGGAATCGAACCATGACCTCCAGGTTCATAGGTCAAGGCTCAACCCCTGAGCCACGCCGGCCGGGCGCACAGTGTATTTTTTAATGACCACGTTCCCACAAAGGATGGAGGGGCTGAAAGACAGCCCTGGAGCTGCTGGGGGCCGGCCGGCAGGCCTCGCCCGCACACTGGTCCCGGCCTCCTACCTGTACGGCCCGCACGGGGCCCCAGCCCTCACTGCAGGGTCACGGTAAAGGCGAGGCGGGACGGCAGGACGCTAACCCGCGTCTGTGGGAGCGTCCAGGGCGCAGAGCCGCCACGCGGGGCGGGTTTAAATGCTGGTCTGAGCGACCTGGCCCTGTGCGTGTGCAGAGTGTCCCTGGGCCGCAGCCACACGGTGCCTTCGCTCTGCAGCAGCAGAGGGTCGACCCTGCAGAGACGGGGCCGCAGAGGCTGAAAGCTGCTTCGGAGACTTTACGGAAAATGATTGCCGGCTTTCCATGCTGAACAAGGCATAACAGAGTCCCTAATATTTCCCCGGGGCGGGACGCAGGCCGGGAGGAGGGCAGGAACACGGGGTTCTCCCACGCCCTCGGATCCGCCAGGAGAGTGCGGGGAGTCCCTTCCTTTGCTCCGGATCCAGCCGGCAGCAGCGGAGGCAAAGCGTCTGCTCGGCATTCGCACCGCGACGGGAGGTGGCACAGACTCCACGCTGCTCTCGGTGTAATTCCTTCAGCATGGCCTCTCCCTGCCGGCATGGCCCACCCGCGGCCCCACTGGCCGCAGAACCGCCAGGGCTCAGCCAGCGTCCTGGGCTGCTGTCGCGAAGCACCCCAAACCCTGAGGCGTAAACCAGCAGGCATTCCTGCCCCAGGGCTGAGGCCGGGCGTGAGGTCCAGGTGGGCAGGGCTCCGGGGGAGGGGCTGTCCGGCCTTCCTGGCGTCTGAGGAGGTACCACGTGCCCACCGAGACCCGGACCCACTCGCCGGGCACCCGTCCAGGCTTGGCCCCCGGGCCTTCCTCAGCGCCAGTGCCCAGCGAGGGAGTCCCAGGCGATTCAGGGCGGCAGCTCGGCCAGCGGGTCACCCTCCGCTCCCGTCCCCCCAGCGCCTGTGAACAGCTCCCCCGCCCTCCCGCTCGCTCCGCAGGAATCACGTGACTTCGCAGCAGAGATGTGCACGAGGCCTGTGGCTGTCATCGGGGTGCCTGGCGAAGGAGACCTTCACACCGACTGGCAGGGGGGCCGGGAGGACTCTCAGGGCTGCCCGGTTGGCGTGTCGCCGAGAGCCACGCTTCTCCCCGGCAGTCCCTCAGCACAACGGCCCTCGGGAGCCGCAGTGGCGAGGGAGAGCCACAGGCCACAGGGACTGTTCCACAGACCAGGCGACAGCAGTCAGACACGGGCACCTGAAAGGGGCGGTCGGCACAGGAGGAAAGAAATGCCCGCCTCCGTGCCGCCGTCACGTCTCTGCCCATGTGCTCCTCCGGGCACTGACCCGGCGACAAACCTGTCACACTCAGATGACGCGTGACAACCCACGAGGCTTTGCTCACCCATTAACACAGTTAACTCTTTCTTTTTAATCTACTTTGTATTGATTTTAGAAAGAGGAAGGGAGGAGAGAGAGAGAAACATCAATGATGAGAGAGAATCATGGATAGGCTGCCTCCTGCACGCCCCCTAGTGGGGATCGAGCCCGAAACCCAAGCATGTGCCCCGACCAAGAATCAAACCATGACCTTCTGGTTCATGGGCCAATGCTCAACCATTGAGCCACACCAGCTGGGCAACACAGTTCATTCTTCAAACAATCCCGGAGACTGATCAGGGCAGTGTTGCCATCAACCCCCCTTGTCCGCTCAATGTCACCAAACAGGAAGGGACAGGTGACCGGGTCTGTCCCTGCCCAGCAGCCTGCAGCAGAGCGAGTCTTCAGTAGCAGTTTAAGGAGATGGAAAGACGACCGGAAACACTCAAAACCCAGGGCATAGAACGTATGCCAGAGATCGGGGTCAGCAAACCCAATCTGGCCCCTGGACTGTTTTGACCAATAAAGCTTCACTGAAACATAGTCGTGCCCATCTGTTCAGTATTTTCTACGGCTGCTTCTGCGCTGAGGTGGCCAAGTTGAGCTGTTGCCAAGGAGACGAACAGTTTTACTCTCTGGCCCTTTGCAGTCAAAGTCTGCAGACCCTCGTGTAGGTGATGACTGAGAAGCGAGGACGGAATCCGGGCGAGCCCGGCAGGCGCTCTCCGGGGCCTTGCACGCCCCTGATATTGAGAGGGGAACTCATGCCCGGCCGGCGCGGCTCAGGGGTGGAGCATCGACCTATGAACCAGGAGGTCAGGGTTCGATTCCCGGTCAGGGCACAGGCCCGGGTGGCAGACTCCCCAATGTGGGGCGTGCAGGAGGCAGCTGATCCATGATTCTCTCTCATCACTGATGTTTCTATCTCTCTCCCCCTCTCCTGTCCTCTCTGAAAGCAATAAAAATATATTTGAAAGAAAGAAGGAAAGAGGAACTCGCAGGGCTTGGAGTCCACGGTGAGAGCAGCAAGATCCAGTCCCCCGACCAGAGACAGGCAGCGGCTGAGTCTGAGGCCGGGTCTGTACGGCCACTAAAACCCACTCACGGGTCCGGAGGGCTGAGCCCTCGCCCTCAGCCCGGGCTCCGCCTCTAACAGGAGCTACATGCCAATTCCAACTCGAATCTCCAGCTCGAATATCCAGGGCCATTGCCATCCCTGAAGTTCCTTACGATGCAGAAATAGTGCTTGAAATCGGATCCTTCTGACACGGAGGAAAATAAAAGCAATCTATGGGGCCTCCATGGGCCGCCACGGCGCAGGGACCTGCTCAGCTGGCCTCTCGCCGCCCGAGCAGCCTGGCCTCATGGACCCTGGAGGCCGCCTGCAGGCCACCGTGGTCTCGCTGGGCGGTGTCCTCACACCCGCTGAAGAGTGTGCAGCAGCCGCTCACGCGGACCCGCACACCTGGCCATGGCCTTCCATTCCCACCGCGGCCTGGAATGAGACGGGGGAAGAACAAGCCCCTTCTTTGCTGGTTGCCCATCACGCGCAGGACTGGCGTCCTTCGCTTCGACACCACCGCGGACTGCGCCTCAGGAGCCTGCGGGCACGATCCTCACAGGGGCCCCCTGCTGGGAATGGCTTCCACCGCGTGCGGGGCCGTTTCCTCCTCTGCAAAATGAGACCCAATTTTCATTTCAAGTCTCTGGGGAGGCGGCACAGCCCAGAGCTCGGGCCCGGGAGCCCCCGGCCTGGGCCTGCAGCCCTGCTCCCGCCACCAACCGTATGGCTGGGACACCCCGGAGCTGGAGTCCTCCCTCCCCAGCTGCTACCGGCCCGGCGACAGGATGTGACACAAAGGGCTAGGTGCCCATGTGGCAGCCCTGACAGCCCGTCCTCGGGGGGCTGACTTGGAGGAGTCCCGGAGGCAGGGCTCCCCCC
>JAWPEG010064503.1:206591036-206601414 GCA_035771395.1 Myotis vivesi | reverse complement strand
TATGCTTTAATTATGTTCAATTTGTAACAATGAAAATACATCCTGCATATCAGATATTTACATGACGATTCGTAACAGTAGCAACATTACAGTTATGAAGTAGCAATGAAAATAATTTTATGGTTGGGGGTCACCACAACATGAGGAACTGTATTGAAGGGTAGCGCATTAGGAAGGCTGAGAACCACTGCTCTAGAAGATCAATAACAGAGGCAGGCGGTCATAGAAATTGAGCCCAGCCCCTGCTCCGCCTCAACCAGCTCTGAGGTCTGGCTTCCCGGCAGCCCCCTCCCGCGTCAGCATTATCAGCCAGAAACACGGAGACGGCCCAGGGGTGATAACACCCCACGCCTTCCTCAAATGTCTCCTCTCACCGCCTACGGGCGAGCACCCCCAGCACCCCCGTGGCCCCAGGAGCAGAGGCTGGGGAGACGCCGCACAGACCCCCGGGACAGGGTGTGAGCCGGACCTGGCCCCCCTGCATTTCTGAGACCCAGCCGGGTCCCGTCTGCTTGGAAACTCGGGCTGGTCCTCCCCCCACAGTCCCGCGCCTCCCACACGAGCAAGTGAGACCCCAAAGCTCTAAAACTCAGAGGGTGACACGCAGCCCCAAACGGGTCCCGTGGCCGGACACTCGTTGTCAGGACAGAATGAAAGGACCGCGCTTGCCGCCCAAGACCAGACAGTGCCGGGGCCAGAGGGGACGTCTCCCGCGTGAAGTGAGGCACGGAGGGTCTCAAGGACGGGGGAGCCCTAAGACCTCGAGCCGACGCAGTCCGGGTCTCTGCTCTCACCCCGCAGTCCACAGAGGCCAGCCTGCTTGTGCTGCGCCCCCAAACCCACCAGCGTTTTCCTGCCTCCGTGCGTACTACACAGTAAACCTGCTCATCCGACGTAAAGCAGTTTTATTGGAAACCAAAGCGTCTCGGCACGGAGAAAAGGTGCTTCTCGGGCTGCGTCCTGCGTGCGAGGGGCCGCGCATTTGAAAACAGGAACAGACGGAGGCCGGCACCGCCCCTGCCAGCCCGGCCGGAGGGTCCATCAAGCGCAGCCCTTCCGACCACTCAGGGCAGGTGCACGCCCACTTTGGCGGACAGACACCCCTGAATTATTCCGACGACCGACAGGGAGTGCGGTCAGCGACGTCGGGGGTGCGAAAAATCCAATTCCCGGAGCGGAGGCCACATGTCAAAGCCCAGCTCCTCTCATGAGTGAGGTTGTCATGGCGACCTGCCTCTTCGGGGACCGGGCAGGTCCAGCCAGATGCCCGGAGAACCACAGAGAGTCAGCAAGTCCCGAGAGAGGCCACCCGCCCGCCCCGGGCACAGGTGAGGGCACGAGGCCACCCTCCGGACCCGGCCTCGCTTCCCTTCTCCACGGAGGCCCAGTGTCCAGGAGCGTCACCAGCGCCACACACAGCCCGCGGGCCCAGGCCGGCGCCTCCGTGCTTCCCTCGTCCGCGCCCTGCACCCGGGGGCGGGGGACGTGGGACAAACCCGGAGAAAGGCTGGGTTTGAAGATTACGACCAGAACAATAATCAAAGGAAACTGGACAAAGCCGGGCCAAGCTCTCCCGCCTGGAAGGCCACTTCCGCTCAGCCAGAGAGGAAACAGGAGGCGACTTCCAGGTTCCCCCCTCCCCACCCCCCCCACCCCCCCCACCCCCGTTCCCAGGAGCCGCTGCCACGCAGGAGCCGGACAGAGTCACGGACGACCTCCGAGCCCCACAGACAGAGGCCACCTTGCCCCAAGGAGATGCGTTTGGGTGTTTTCCTCTTGTTGGCAGGGTCTGCAGAGAACCTTACGGGCCCGACGGGCCCAAACAGCACTTCTACTGGCTTCTCTCCCCAGAGTACATTCTAGAACCCACCATGTGCATGGCTCCTCCACGTCTTCCAGCCGCTCTCTCTCCTTTCTCGGGTCAGGAGTCCAGGACCTTCACCAGGACCGTGGCTCACTCCTAAGGGCCTCCTGCAGGTGGTCGGCTCCCTGCCTGGAGATGCGAAGAGTCCCAGTCCCGCCTGCCTGGCGGAGGGACACGCATTACACAGCCTCTCGTCTATCTTGCCAGAGAGAAGGCGCTGTTCTTTTCATTGTTAAAGGGAAGTGGAGGAGCTGTTGGGACCTGCTACCTAACGGGACCTGGCGATCCCTTCGAGGTCACTACGGCCCCCACCAGTTCTCCGTGCAAACCACCCAGAACGGGCACTCTGCCTCCCGCCGGGCGCCTCTGCAGGAGCTGGGGTGGGTCCTGGGGAAGGCTGCTCCCTCAACGATAAAACGAGGGGCTCCCTCCCGCCCGGGCTGGCTTCCGTGGCGGGCTACAGGGCAGTGTCGGTGGCTGGTGCTCGGGCGACACAGTGTCCACACAGCTGACTGCTCTGCCTTCGGGGTGGCGATCCGAAGGGAACCCCCCCGGGACGAGCAGGGAGTGGTCTAAGACGGGGGATTCCTCCCCTCGAAGTAATTTAAAGTCCACGAAGGACCCTGCACACGTCCGACCTTCAGCTCAAGGTCACAGCCACCTAGTGAGTTCTTTAGATCTGGTGGCAGAGGCGCAGGCAGCATCTGGCTTGTTTGTTCCTATTTCTGCATCAGCTGCTTAGCGGACGACCCGGGGCGAGGGACAAGACAGGCCGCAGGCCCGGAGAAAATAAGGCGAGTCTGATGCAGGAGTTGTATCCAAGACACACCCGGAACCCTTACAATTGAAAGTCCAACAATTGAAAAAGGGGCCAGAGAGCTGACACACAGATGGCACCCACCATGTGAAAAGGTACCACCCAGCGTAAGTCTTTAGGGATTGTGACCCTAATGCTGCTCTAAAAACATCTACACTAATAAAAGAGAAAGATGCAAATTGACCATACCTTCACGACACCCACCAGCCAATCAGGAGTATGCAAATTAACCCAACAAAGATGGCGAGTTAATTTTGCATACATAGGCGCTGAGCAGCCGGGGGTGGGGTGGGGCGGGAAACAGGTGTTCCGCCCTGCCCCAGCCACTCCAGGCCTCTGGACAGCTTGGGAAGGCGGAAAGGTGGCTCCAGCGGGAGCGAAGGCAGTGCTGACAGCCAGGGGAAGGAAGGCCCATTCTTGCACGAATCTTCGTTCATCGGGCCTCTAGTATTTAATAACAACAACAACAACAAACAGGCAGCCGGGGACTAGGCACTTCCTTGATGCTTCTCTCCACAGGAAGCCTCTGTGTGGGCTCTGGGGGCCTCGGCTCTGGTGGCTCCAGCTCTGGGCAGCCCTGCGCTGGTCCCGGGTGGCTGGGCAGAGCAGCGGGGGCCTCGCGTGGCACATGCGTGGAGTGGACTCTGTCCAGCTCCCTCCCCACCCCCCGGTCAGGGTTCACTGGCCCAGAGCCGGCTTCACCCCTCAAAGGATGTCACACAGCAGCTGGGGCATCCCTGGGGCACACCTTCACCCGCCTCCTGGACAGAGGGACCTATGGGGCCTCCATCCGTGAGGACAAGAGCACCTCACGAGGGACAAACGGACCTTTAGCAGGTTGCTCCTGAGAGGCCCGGCTTTCCACGGGGAGCCCTGGCTTCTTTTCTAAGCAGCCCTCGCCCCCGTCCTCGGTGCCCACAGTTAGTCAGACCGAGTTCCACTTTCTGAATCGGCCGCCATGTGACATGACACAGCCTGGGTCCCTCCCTAGAGCATGAGCCTGAGTCACACCGTGAATTCATCCACAGATGCTTCCTGCCCGGCTCCGCCAGCGCAGAGCAACCTTCCCTGCAGTGATCACCCCTGGAGGCAGGCAGGAGGGTCCCCACACCCCCCCCATATGCCTGTCAAACCCAGAACTCTGTCCACCCAGGCGGGCAAACACTACAGGCTCCCCGGTCTCTAACTTCTGGGCAATGCTGTGGGGCCTCACCCCCCGCGCCACCCCCCCCACACACACACACACACACACACACTCCTGAACTTCCTAACAAAAAGGAAGCGAAACCCACCGCGCAGAGGGCAGCGCCCAGCACACCTCCAAGCACCTCTTCCTGACCATCCTGCAGGGGGCAAATCAGCGCCATCCCACAGGGCCCAGCACCTGGGCCAGGCCCTGCTCCGGCTCAGGAGCCTCGAGACCGGCACAGGGCGAGCTGCCGGGCCAGGCCTGCAGGGGCGCTGGCAGCCCGATTCAGAACCGCGTTCCCTAGTCTACACAGCTGCCTCCGCTCATGCTCCTTCCCCCCTCCCCAAGAGACCAGATAGAAGCCACCGCAACCTTCCAAGTCCATCCCTCCCCCAACCCCTGTATCGGAACCCAGTTATGGTGTGAGGCCTTAGGTTTCTATGGGGGAACCCCTGAGGGTGCCAGGCACCTCAACCTGAGAACTGAGGCAAGGGATCCAGCGGACGCGCACACAAAAGCAACAACAGCATCTGCTCCTTCTGCTGTGTCCACGTCTCCTCTGCTCCTTACCAGGTGCTTTGCCTATTGGGGTACCTGGTGCATTTAAATGTCTCCTAAGTGAGATGAGCTTGGGGTACCTGGTGCATTTAAATGCCCCCTAAATGAGATGAACTGAGTTACCTGGTGCATTTAAATACCCCCTAAATGAGATGACTTTGGGGTACCTGGTGCATTTAAATGAAAGCAGACTGGCCCCCATATTCCGGCTCACACGAGTTCATTGAGGCTGGGACCAGCGGCCTCCCCTTTGGAACTGGTTTGGCTTCAGGCAGGTGCTCTTCGCATTCCGAGAGCCTAAATGGCACCTATGAAATGTGGGAACAGTCCAGGACATTTCACTTACTCGCTATTCTGTGAGGATGTCTTTCCTGGTTCCCGGGTGCCCAGGCCTCCCCCAGGCACTCTGAGGGGGGGGGGGCCTTCCTTCCTGGAACCTGTTATCATGGTCCCCTTGGTCTGGTTAATACAACTGCCTCGGGCTCCCTGAGAGCCAGGGCGACAGTGACTGCCCGTGGGGATGCGCTCGGAGGGCGAAATGAGGGAGAGAGCTTGACTGTCTGTTGAGGAGGCATGACTTCCCCGGTATTACGGTGTTACTCCCAGCCTCGGGTCCTTCAGTGGAGGCTCAGGAGAGGCCCTGCCTCTGGGAACTGAATAACCTAACCGGTTACAGCCTCCCTCGTGGAAATGTGCCCCCAATCCCCATTTGGAGGGAGCATGGGGTGCACACATCCCCAGAGGGCACCGTGTCACAGCCCAAGGATACACAGTGGGGCTTCATGTGGGTGCCCTGTCCCTTTGTGTGTCCGGGAGGGACACGAGCCCCGGGCTGTGCCCACGGCGAGGTGCGCACAGACTTTCCAGCAGCTAAGCCCTCAGCACACCAGCCTCCAGGTCCTTCCCTACCACCACCTGAGGTGGCCCCTGGGCCCTGCCTTCTCACAGCCGCCCTTCCCCCACTCAGCACCTTCAGGCTGGTGCCCTTCTCCCCCACACGCCCTCCCCCCCCCCCCCCAGTCAGTCCCAGGGGAAGAAGTTCCCGCTGAACAAAGGAAATTCAGGAACTTCAGGAGCGCAGCCCTGGGAGCCGCATGAGGTTAAAGCTCGCGCACACAGGCGCCAAGGTGACACCCTGTAACCCTAAAGCACGTGGGTGAGGAGGTGGGCAGTTCTTAGAACGACTTCCAGGGGCGCACTGAGTAAACACTGGGGGCCTCCGTGGTCCTTGCTGGCCAGACCCCTTAGCCGCGGGGCGGTCCTGTCCGCTCTGCGCCCCTTCCCTCCGCGGACCTCCACTCCCCACCCCCTCTCCCAGCCTCCACGGTGCAGGGCAGGGGCCGCATGCGCACCGCCCGAGGCCACCAGCGGCCAGCCCCGCCCGGAGCCAGTGCCGTGGGCGCCCCAGGAATGGGGGGTAAGGCGCGGGGCCACCAGGAGCCTCCGGCCCGCGCTGCTGCCCTTGACCCGGGCTCAGCGGGCTGGGCGCCGCTCCCCTGACTCTGCTCCAAGCCCCGCCCTCGGCGGGAGCGGGCCTGTGGTCACACAGCCCGGGAGGGGGGTTTAAAGGTCCCCGGGAGGAGCGAGGAGCAGGGGTCACGGCCTGGACCAAAGGTCGCGGCTGCGCGCCACCAGCCTAGCGGGCGGGACTGGGGGCGGGGGGGCGGGGGCGGCGGCGTGCGCGCGGGACGCGGGGACCCGGCCGGGAGCGGGGGCGCGCAGAGACCCGCGGTCCCGGCGGAACTGGGTGGCGGTGCAAGGACGCGTGGTCTGTGGGCGCAGGCGCAGCTGCAGGCCCGCGGAGGGCACACTCACCCTCCCTGGCCTTCTTCTTCCTCGCCAGCGTGCCGCCCAGCTTGCCCAGGAAAGTCTCCTCCTTCTTCATTTTGGGGGTCCGCAGGGGCGATGAGCGCAAGGACACGGAGGACATGGGCCGCGGGGCACCGGCTGCCGGGCGGGGCGGGCGCAGCGCTTTGGAGAGCCTCCTGGTCGCTGCCCCGCCGCTGCCCGCGCGCCCCGGGGAGTGGCCGGAGGGCGCGGCCCCAGCGCCGGCCCCCGCCCCGCCCCTGGCCCTGCAGCGCCCGCCGCCAGAGGTCTGTCTGGACCGGATCTGTGGTCACTCCTTCTAGCCCGCGGGCTGCCCACGAGGCAGCAGCAGTTCCCACGCCGCGTCCCTCTGACTCTCTAAGTGGAGGCGGTGCTGCTCCTAGGCCGCAGCTGGGACTCCCCAGGCCCACGCTGCGCCCTTTGGTTCTGCGAGCTCGAGCCCTGCGCTCCACAGGCTCTGCGGACGCCCAGTGGGGAGCGGGGTGGCCCACGTGCATCAGATAACCACGCAAAGGGTCGTTCCACTGCTGAGCTTCTCCCCAGAACCAGGCCTGGGGCTGGAGGGACCCCTGTGAATTGTCCCGTCTTAGGGGGCAGGGGTGGTTTCCTGAGGAGGTGCCGCTTAGCCACAGGAAAGAGGCTGGCAGCGCGCCAGGGGGTGTTCAGGCCCTGGGAAGAGCAGGGCTGGGGGGGTGGGGAGACAGTGTGGGGGCCTGGGGAGGGGAGGGGACGGGGGAGGGGAGGGCAGGGCAGCCTGGAAGCGGGAAGGGTTTGAAGACCTGAGGTGACAGGGTCTGATCCAGGACCAAAGTTTCCCAACTCCCGTGTGCACAGCGGGTGGAGGAGAAAGGCCAGGGGCAGGGAGAACCTCCCAGGCCCGAGGGGACTCAGGAGGGAAGTGGGCAGATTCCGGGAGACCCTCCCAGGGAGGAGCCCCAGGCTGCCAGAGCTGGGAGAGTTAAGACCGGTTCTGGCTGGGCTGGGCATGATGGGTGGGGTCAGCCATACCCAGACAGGGGCTATCAGGTCTACCTCAGAGGGTGGGTGAGGTTTGTCCCTTCGCCAGGCTCAGAGCCTCACACCCACAGCAACTCCTTCTGTTCCGCTCAGCAAACACTGGTGGTGGGTAGATGCCAGGCCCTGACCTGGGGGAGGGGGCACATGGACCCCAAGGACAGCCTTGCCCTCCGGGAGCCTGTAACCCAGGAGACAGAGGCCCCAGCGACAGGGATGCCAGAGTCACAGTCAGGAACCCGGAAGGCGAGGGGAGCGGAGGAGGAGAGGGTGCGGGAGGGGGGGACTCGGGGTCCAGGAGGCTTGTCAGGGAGGGGCCTCTGACCTGGGACAGGGCTGCATCACCTGTTGCCCGCCTTCAGTGAAGGAAGAGAAGTCTCCGCAAGCGAAGGAAGAAGAGGACGTGTGGGGTCTCGTCCAGGGGGATGTGGAGGACAGGGCAAGACCGGCAAGATGCCCGGGTGGGCGGGGTGAGGGGCAGAGGGAATGAGGTCAGCGACCTGTGCGGGGACCCTGAGCCACTGCATGCCCGAGCCGAGGCCCACGGCTGCAGAGACAGACGGAAGCAAACCCCCGGAGGCCAGTCCCAATCCCAATCCCAAAGCTGCGCAAACAGCCGTGCCCAAGCCGCCGGGGGAGCAGAGGCGGGGCCAGGGCTCGGACAGGTGGGTGGCCTTTCAGGGCCGCAAGCCACACGCGTGGGCAACAGTGGGATGCGGGGGTTCGGGACGGTGAGGTCAGAGGTCTCTGAGGCATCCATGGCCCGATTTGGGGCATCACTCAGCAAGCTGGGGAGAACCCAAGACGTTGTGAATTGGGCTTTTGAGGTCCCAGTGGTGCTGGCAGAGTCCGGGCCGGCAGCGCGCTCTGTGCTGGGGGTGCTGTCAGCCACCCTCAGAACCCACCCACAGGACGGGGGGTCCACTCTGGGAAACGCACAAACAAGAGGCTGCGTAGTTTGGGGGGGGGGGCACGGACGCCCGCCTCCCACTGCCCTGGGCGCACACAGGCCCCACTGGGGAGCTGTGACCAGGAGAGGGTGAGCAGAAAGGCAACCTGGGAAAGCAAAGGGGAATGCGGTCCCAGGACCAGGCAGCCCGGTGGCGTGGGCGCGAGGAGAGTGCCCGGGAGACCGGTGTCTGAGTATTCCGTCCCCGGTCCGGCTTCCAGTGGACGCACGGGATTTACAACTGTCATTTGCTAACTGCTACTCAAACACTGACGGGTAGACTCTCTTTTTTAAAATGTCATGATGGCCACCAGCAGGTGTGGCTCAGTGGTTAGAGCAACAGCCCGCACACCGAGGGGTCACAGGTTCGATTCTGGTCAAGGGCACTCACCTGGGTTGCAGGTCGATTCCCAGCCCAGGTGGGGTGCGTGCGAGAGGCCGCCAGTTTGTCTGACACTGATGTTCCTCCCTCCCTCCCTCCTTCCCTCGCTCCCTCCTTTTCACCCTCTCTGAAAAGCAATGGGAAAAATATCCTCAGGTGAGGATTAACCAAAGTGTTTTTAAAAATTAAAAAAAATAGAAATGTTGTGGCGCCGTGAAAGGGTTTCTCTAGTGGACAACCGCGCGCTGACAGCTGCCCGCCTGCTTCCGGCAGGACCGCCCACGACAAAGGAGACTCAGCTGGAAGGGGAAGTGGCCAGGCCTCCTGGGGAAGTCGGCTCTGGGATTTTGTAGGCGTCGTTTGTATAAAAAGCATAATCGTACATAAGCGCAAGGTGGTGCTTGTTACTAAGAAATCATACGTCAGGGGGCGGGCTAGACGGGGTCAATGGGGAGAAGAGGGGGACATAGGTAATACTTTCAACAATAAAGATTTTTTTAAAAAGAAACCTTACGGAGCAGCAGTAAAGGTCACGTGGTTCCCACCCCGCCGAGAGCCGACCCTGCGGTCTGAGGCTGAAAGCCTGCGGGCCGGAGAAGGGGAGATGCCTGTGGAACGAAGCTCGGGAGGTGTTTTATTATTGTGTTAGTCGTAGTGGGTTGTCTTGTCCCCTGTGTGCGCGGAGGACAATAAGAGTGGACTTGCTGGCTGTGGATTGGGTTGCATTTTTTCAGGGCTGGAGGAAGGAGTGACAGATGATCCAAACCCCTCGCTTCCCCTGCTTCCCCTCCTTCCCCCCGGGCTCCTGGGGAGCTCACTGGCTTCTCTCTGGGGGGTCCTCATCCGGGAGGACTCGCCAGGCTGCCTTACAGAGTGGTAACCGTACGTGTTTGCCTGGAGTTCAGAAACGTTGGCTTTTAATAAAAGAGAATTTAACAAGAAGCAAGGATCTCAGTTCCCATCAGCTGGGTCCCCCACCGCTCGGCATGCTGGGAGAGGAATTATGGAAGTCGGTTACAGGCAGTGCTGCTCAGAAAGAAAGCCATTCGATTTGCTGTTGAACGGAGGCCACTTCCTTTTAAGCCGAGTTAAGGCCGAGGCACAAGCGTTTCATGAGCACGTGCAGGGCCCGCGCGGTGTGATCTTGTCGGCCTTGGTCGCCCAGGGGCCTCTTCCCCAGGAATGGACGCGCCGGACCGTGCGGACGGTGGAATTTGCCCAAACACTTCAGCCGAGGCGAACCAGGCAAGCAGCCATCAAAGGAATGAGGAGGAGCCCTGGCCCGTGCGGCTCAGTTGGGTGAGTGTGGTCCCGTCTCAGGTTCGATGTCCAGTTAGCGCACACACCTGGGTCCTGGGCTCGATGCCCAGGAGGGGCGGGCAGGAGGCAGCGATCCATGTTTCTCTCACTGAGGTTTCTGTCTCTCTTCCTCTTCCCACAGTGAAGACCACGCAGCAATAGAAGAACAGCAGCGCGGACGTGTCTCAAGACCATGTGAGCGGGAGCGGCCAGACACCAGGGTCCACGCGGGGTGGATTCACGCCTTCGAAGTTCCAGGACAGGCGGCGCCTTTCCTAGGTCGCAAGTGGTCACCCTCGGAGGGAGGCACCTCTGGAGATGCCAGCGGCCCAGGCGTGGTCTCGGGTAGGCGAGCAGGTGCGCACCCCAAGGAGTCTCCGTCCTTGCCCGGGGCACCGGCGGGCGCAGTGCGGTTCACTGCCTCACTGCCGCCTCCCAAAAGCCTTGGGCGGGAGAGTGAATAATGACCTTCCCCCCCC
>JAWPEG010064503.1:206565631-206591027 GCA_035771395.1 Myotis vivesi | reverse complement strand
CCCCCCCCCCCCCCCCCCCCCCGCCACACACACACACAGGGCAACGGGATGTCTCTCCGTACTTGCTTCGGGTTCCATTCCTCACCAACCTGTCTGTTACGGTAGCAGGTGCTGGGCAAGCGCTGAGAGAGGCTAGAGCCGCCTGCTTCCCGCAGGGCTTCCCCTCGCTTCCCGTTCACATAACAAGAAAGAGTGGTTTCCTTGGAAAACCTAAAAAGAGGCGCTACTCTCCGGGAGAGGAAAGGGAACCTGTTCCAGGGAGTGACAGCCTGTGAAGCGCTTTCTTGTGTTGCTTGTTGCAAACCTCCCAGCAGCCTGGGGAGCAGCACCATGCGGAGGAACTCGGCCACCTGGCTGGCTGCCTCGGTGGTGGAGGCGCTGAGCTCCCGGGGCCTTCCCGGGCCTCCCTACGCTCCGGGCGGCGTCTGCAGATGGGCTGCCCCCGAGACAGTCAGGCAGCCCTCTGAACAGTGTGATGTCGTCAGTTTGCTCAGTGACTGCTCGGGCGAGAGTGAGCTGTGGCTTCCGCGGTGAACGCTGGGAGCAGGAAGAGATGACCACACTCGCCTGGAATTTTAAAACCGTGCAGCTACCATGTCTCCCCACGCGGGCCAAGCATGCGCCGCGGGCTGCTGCGCTCGACGGCCTCTCACTCCAGTGATTTTGGAAACTTCAGCAAATTTTGAGCCGAGGGAAGTTGGATTTGCATTTTCTAGCAGCTCCTAGGAGTTTTGTTTTCGCATCGTTGGCAAATTAAACTACAGACGCACTTGGCTCCCCTACATGTTTTATAAATGAGGGATGAATGAAAAGTCGGCATCGGGCGACTGGTTCCTAGTCTTCTGTGGAGACTTGGTGACGGCCCCTAAAAGATTATACATTCTGAGGGCAAATGCCTTGGAAAATGTCAGTGCATACAATGTGTGAAAGAACAAAGGCAGGCCTATTAGACATTCACACTTTAGTCTGAATTTCTTTCCCCATTCATTTGCCATAGGTGTAGCACCTGCCTGCAAAGATGAAGGCTTTGCTCTCCTCCCCCCACTGGACTTGGGAGCAGTGAGGGAATGAGAGCTGTGCTTGGGGTGGAGGGTGAGGCCCTTTGGGACAGCGAGCTTGTCCCGGCTGCTGCTGGAGCAGGAGACGTGCCCCCACAGACCATCATAAGAACACTGCTGGGGCCAGGGGTCTAGGCAGGTGTCTGTAAGGAGCCAGACTGCCCAGCCAGCATGGCTCAGTGGTTGAGCGTCGACCTATGAATCAGGAGGTCACGGCTCAATCCCCAGTCAGGGGGTTGCAGGCTCAATCCCCAGTAGGGGCGTGCAGGAGGCGGCCAATCAATGATTCTCTCCTCATTCACGTTTCTCTCTCTCCCTCTCCCTTCCTCTCTGAAATCCATACAAATATAATTTAGAAACCTGTATGGAGCCAGACAGGGAGGATTTTTGAGTTCGGGGGCCACCCAGCCTGTCACGGCTCCGCCACGTTGGTGCTGTCACGGGAAAGCAGCCACAGACGAGCACACAGCGTGGCGGCTCCACCGAAGCTGCATCATGCACTCAGGCAGTCGCATCTCCTGTCACTTTCACACGTTGTGAAATATTCTTCTTTTGACTGTTTTTCAAAACATGTTAAATAGAAACGCATTCCTAGCTCATGGGCCGTGCAAAACCAGACACTGGCCCAGATTGGGGAGCAGACTGTGTCGAAACCGATGTCACTTACTGCTCATTTTTGCCTAAAAACCCTAATAGTGGCCGCGATGGTGGCACCACTAAAAACAAACCAATGTTTAAAAGGTAACAGTGCCCGCCCGGCGTGGCTCAGGGGCTGAGCATCGACCTATGAACCAGGAGGTCAGGGTTCGATTCCCGGTCAGGGCACATGCCCGGGTTGCAGGCTCAGTCCCCAGTGGGGGGTGTGCAAGGGGCAGTTGACCAATGATTCTCTCGTCATTGGTGTTTCTATCTCTCCCTCTCCCTTCCTCTTTGAAATCAATAAAAATATACTTTAAAAAAATAACTAAACATCCAAATGGACCTTGGCAGAAAAAAAGGCTCCCACCTCTGCTGTAGAGCAAACACCTCATTTCAGAACCACCTAGAATACAGCTGAGCAAGTGGGTCCTCAGGCTGACCATGGTCCCTGGTGAAAACAGTCACAGAGAAATGAGACACATTCTTCTTCACTCAGGTCCACAGCGTGAAGGTGAACCTGTGCCCCGTGAGCCTCTGCCCCTGCCGGCAGGTGGCTGATAGGACAGGAGGCTGGGCAGCCACGGGCACATTGTGCTCTTGAATCGGGAACGTCGTTTTTTTTTGTTTGTTTGTTTGTTTTGTTTTGTTTTGTTTTTCGAATTAAAGAGTCACATTTATTGCAATCCTGGACTATGAGAGGCCATTCCCAAATCTCATAGCAATAAGATGGTGGCAAAGCCAGACTTATATAGGCAAAGATCACAAAGGTATTGATTATATCTCAAGGTTTGGAATGAGGAACCTGGTTCGCAAAAAAGCAATTTACAGAAGCAGAATTAAGCATGTTAATTATAGTTTTGGGTCTCGGGGTCACTGAATTGACAGAAACACCTTATCTAGAGCCCTCGGGTCTTGATACTACTGAGTTGCCAGGAACTCATTATCTAGAGCCATCGAGGTAATTTAGAGTAATTGCACTCTCCTGGCCTTGGGACCACTGAGTCAACTGGAACGCATTATCTGTGGCCACTAAAACAATTTAGGATAATTGTACTTTCCTGTTTCCCAGGTACGGAAGACTGTGCTTCGATAGGGAACGTCGTTTTGAGAGTGGCGCTCCACTCAGCGTGTACGTCACCAGGGACGTCAGTGAGGACATCAGGAAGATGCCAGGCCTGGGGAGACCTTCAATCCCCGGGGCTATGCAGTATTTATTACCAAGAACCACGAAAGCGGGGCTAAGGGTTCTGGAAGCCCCGTGGCAGCCGTGGGGGCCCTAGCCCTCGGGGACAGAAGTCTCAGGCGCCCTGACAGCCAGCTGGAAACTGCAACTGAAACGCTGTGCCCTGGCGCCGTCCCCTGGCAACCGAAAGACATGCAAAGCGGGGCTTTCCCAGACGCGCCTTGCGCCTTGCGCCCAGCAGACACTCAGGAAGTATCTGATGAGTCACCAAGTCCTCTCTGAGCAGGAACCACCCTAACGTCCATGGACAGATAAGCGGGTAAACAAAACGTGCCCACACGGCACATACACACGGGTCCTGACCGCGCTGCCACACGGATGAGCCTCGGGAGCTGCAATGAGCCAGACGCCAGGGGAACAGGTGTGAGTCCCACTGTGTGAGGTTCCTGCGGGTGGGAGTCCCACTGTGCGAGGTTCCTGGGGGTGGGAGTCCCACTGTGCGAGGTTCCTGGGGGAGTCTCACTGTGCGAGGTTCCTGCAGGTGGGAGTCCCACTGTGCTAGGTTCCTGCGGGTGGGAGTCCCACTGTGCGAGGTTCCTGGGGGAGTCCCACTGTGCGAGGTTCCTGCGGGTGGGATTCCCACTGTGCGAGGTTCCTGCGGGTGGGAGTCCCACTGTGCGAAGTTCCTGCGGGTGGGAGTCCCACTGTGCGAGGTTCCTGCGGGTGGGAGTCCCACTGTGCGAGGCTCCTGCGGGTGGGAGTCCCACTGTGCGAGGCTCCTGCGGGTGGGAGTCCCACTGTGCGAGGCTCCTGGGGGAGTCCTGTCCGTGGAGGCAGAGGGAGGGGCGGGACGGGGAGTCAGTGTCTAACGGGCAGAGTTTCACCAGGTGAAGAGCCGGGAGATGAGCGCACTTCATGCCACTGAGCTGCACGCTGAAAACTGTACCGCGTGTATTTTACCGCGATTTACTTGTAAAAAGAAAAAATAAACACGGCTTGTGTCTGAGACCCTCCTAAACCAGGCCCCACGCTAAGGGCGACTGAACAAACTGAACAGCGCTGCCCGGGGAGAGAAGACGGAGGCCTTTGTATGCGAAGTGACGAGAAGACATGGCCTCCTGGGGGCAGGAAGGGCGGACCGGAGCCACTGGGGACAGAGATGAGGGGCGCAGCCACACAGGGGAGGATGGAGCCCCTAACTCCGCCTCCGGGGAGCCGCGTGCAGCCTGCTGAGCCTCCCGCCAAGCTGCCAGCAGGAGCAACTGCCTCGCAGAAGACCGCCCCTCCCTGCCCCTCCTCCCTCGGCGCAGCGGGCCCTTCCTCCCCCAGCCGCCTCAAGCACTGAGCCCTTGGCCCTGTTGGGGTGTCTGTGCTCCCCAGCAGACAGGCACCGCCTTCCCACCCCAGACGGGGCCTTGCAGCACTAAGCCTGTCGGGGCTCCGGGGGTGGCTGAGGGGCACACAGTTGGGGCCACGGGCTGGTGCTGGTCACTGCAGGAGATGCCTAGGCCGCGTGGGGTGACTGTGACGCCCCCGCACAGAGAAGCCTTCATCGACTGATGCTCGCTGAGCGGGGCTCCCTCTGCTCTCCGCCGGGTGACAGGTGTGGTGATGCAGGTGTGAGGGAAGGTGTGGCCCCAAAACCGGAGAAGCTTCCGAAACAAAGCTTGGCTGCCTGGCCCTCCTGCTCCCCGTCACCCGCCCGGTGTCAGGGCGTCACCATGGGCTCTGGGAAAAGACGGTGCCAGCCAGGGAGCCACTTGTTTCCTCAAACTCGGCAGTGATGGCGAACCTATGACACGCGTGTCAGAGGTGACCCGCAAACTCATTTTTTTGGTTGATTTTTCTTTGTTAAATGGCATTTAAATATATAAAATAAATATCAAAAATATAAGTCTTTGTTTTACTATGGTTGCAAAGATCAAAACATTTCTATATGTGACACGGCACCAGAGTTAAGTTAGGGTTTTTCAAAATGCTGACACGCCGAGCTCAAAAGGTTCGCCATCACTGTGCTAAAGAAACCCCACCTGAACCGGTCCCACAAAAAGAGAACACAATTGGACCCCAGGCGCCTCGAAGCTTTCTGGACTTCGCAACATATTTTTTTAATTATTCAATTACTTGATTCAAATAGTTACTTTTTAAAAATCGTGTGCTGGCCCGGCCGGCATGGCTCAGTGGTTGAGCATCGACCTATGAACCAGGAGGTCACGATTCGATTTCCGGTCAGGGCACAGGCCCGATCCCCAGTGTGTGGCATGCAGGAGGCAGCCGATCCATGATTCTCTCTCATCATTGATGTGTCTATCTCTCCCTCCCTCTCCCTTTCTCTCTGAAGTCAGTGAAATATATTTTAAAAAAAATAAACAAACAAATAAAATAAAAATTGTGGGCTGGCCCGTTTCTCTGCCCGTCTTGCTGGGAGCATGGAGCTCAGAGGGTGTGCACAGCCGTGCAGGGTGGAGGCGCCTCAGGCTGTGCAAGAGGGAACAGGGGCCCCGGGAGGGGCTGGCCGTCCCCTCCACACTGGGAGGGTCTCCCTTTCAATCCAGCTTCTCCAGTAAAAGAACCATTGTCCCCGGCGAGGCTCACAGAGACAAGGGTCTCTCCAGCCCGGCCCTCCCTCCACCCCCTCCTGATGCCTTTCCTGAAAGAGCATTCTGTTCTCTGCCCGCCCATCCCAGCTGCCCCGTGTCACTGCGGCCTCTCACCCCGCCACCCCGGCCAGCCCTGCAGCCATGGCTGTCCTTCCTGCCTCGTGTTATTTGGTGGCCACCTGTTACAGCTGGAGTGGTTTCCACCGAAAAAACCCTGCTGAAGCCCTAACCCGGCCCCTGGGGAGGCGGCCTTTCTTGCAAACAGGATCTTTGCAGATGGAACTGGTTAAGATGAGTCACCAGACGGGCCTCGGTGAAGCAGGAATTTTGGGGGGTAAAATAGGCAGGTTGAGGACATTTTAGAAATTAAGGGGACCAGAGCAGCAGCAGGTGTATCTCCCTAGACTAGGGGAGCTGAGGCGCTGCCATGGGCACATGCCCTAGAACGAGGGCTGGGAGCAGCAGCAGGTCTACAGTCACTAAGCGGAAGGAAGCCGTCATTCAGAGGAGGAAGAAGGCCAAAGGGATCGGCAAACAATAAGGGAGGAGGGGAGAGCCTCACGGGTCCCAGGTGAGGTTTGACCTTTGACCCAGGAGTTACTATAGTAACCAGTCCAAGGGAACAGTGACCCATCAGAGGGGATGTCAAGGCACAAAGGTCTGCAGCCTTCATAAGCCGCAGGGAAAAGGAACTCAGGGGCACCCTTTCCCCTCCCCACGTGGGAATCTGTTCTGCGGGACCCTTCCCCCTCCACCTTTGCTATACACCTTCCGTCCGTGGATTCATTCTTCGACTCCGACGGACAAAGAATCGGGGAACCATCCTGCCCGGGAACACCGCGTGTTCCAGTCCAAAAAGCCCGCTTCATTGTCCAATACGCCTGGCAGGGCCCAGGTGAGGATGGAGGCCACGGGAGCCACGACCCACCGAGGTCACTGGTGACCCTGGAGGTAAGAGAGGCCGAGCACCTTCCGAGAGGGTCCCCTCCTCACACCTGGATTCTGGGCTTCCCGCCTCCAAAGCAGGGCCGTGCCCCTTACACTCTGGGGACAGGAGAGCACACCACACACACACACACACACACACACACATGAACAAACACGCACACACACATGCACACGCACACACTATGGGCATGCTGGCAGGTGCGTGGGTTTAAACCCCGAGCTGGTGTGGATGACCCGCAGCCGCATCTCAGCTCCAGGACCAGCCTCGGGGCCTGATTCACAGCCTCGGGGCTCAGCAAGCCACACCCACCACACAAACCCCGCCTGTTCTGTCCGCCCTGTGGCTTCTCTATTTTTAAAAGGTTAAAAAATATCAACTACCATCTTCCAGTAATTCACCAAAATGACTAGCACAAAGGGAGAGAGAGGCAGCGCTCCATGTCCCCTAGGCCTTTTAGGAAACACGGACTTGTTCCTCCGGCCACGAACATGTGAAGCTACAAGGAAGGCGATACAGCGGACATCGAGGGAATGGGCTGTTCAGAAAGGAAGGCCCCACCCACGTGCCCACAGCAACGCTGGACGAGGCTGCGTGCCACCCAGCGCGCCATAGCATCGAGAACGCGCAGGTGAGGGCAAGATTCTGGCCAAGGGAGTCAGTGCCCGTATTGAGCCTGTTAAGCCCTCAAGAGCCCAGAGAGCTTCCTGAAACGTGTGAAGGGAGATGAGCAGAAAGGAAGGAGGCCGCAGAGGAAGGTGCTGGGTTCCGGGAGCTCCCGGAGGAGCCTGCGCCCAGGACCCTCCCCACGGCCCCAGGGCGGGGCGAGTGTAGTGGAGACTTCTGTGCTGGTGAAAAGGTTTCTCGTAATTGAGTAGAAGTGTGGTGTCCCTTCCCCCAAAAAATAATTAAAGAGAACTTTGTGTCCTAAAAAGCAGATATAATCAACAAAAGAATGACGCTTCCTGGCAACTTCCTGCTTAAAAAACAAAAACAAATTCTTGGCCACTATTGCAGGATTTAACACAAGAACAGTCGTTTTCCAGTGCCCTTGGCGGCCCCGCTCTGTCTCCTGCTCCAGGGGCAGCCCGCTCCTGCGTCTTATCCAGGCTCCACCTGCAGAACCTCCTCCGGGACCAGCCGACACCGGGTTTTCCTACCTTAACCCCTCACTGCCCAACAACCCTGAGCTCCCGGATCCGTCAGCATTACCCCACCGAGTGGAGGCTGCGGTCACCCCCTGGCCCGGCCTCTGCGGCCTCCACACCCACCTCTCTCTGGGCGTCTGTTCCCATGGGGACTGGGACGGTGTGGCTCTCCAGGGCGGGGCCACTTCTTCCTCCAGTTGGCAGAGAAGATGCGCGAGGGCGCTGAGCATCTTAAAGCCGAGAAACCGAGTTCTGTTCCAGGACGTGCAGGAGCCTCCCAAGGTGAGCACCGTGGAGGCCGCCCTGGCCTCGGAGAGGAGCCTGAGCCAGGCCCTCAGGGCGCTGCAGGCCACAGTTCTACCTTCAGGTCCTCAGCTCTGCGACTTCCTGCCGAACCGCTTCCTGGGTGAGGAGGTGAAGCTCATCAGGAAGATGGGCGCCACCTGCCTCCCCTCCGCGGGCTGCGGGCCCAGGCTGGCTGAGCGAATCGCTCTTCCAAAGGCTCCCTCTCCAGCACCACCAGGAGCCTGTGGGCCCGAGGCCTGAGGGCCCCTCTGCGCCCCCTGGGCTCTGGCTTTCGCCTGAGCCTCTCGCGTGTGCATAACCCACAGACACCGACAGTGGGTATGAAGGCTTGGGGGGGGGGGGGCAAGGGGAGAAAAGGCACATATGTAATACTTTCAACAATAAAGATTTATTTTAAAAAGAACAGCCATTTTCCTTGAGGAAAAAAGAACATTGTTAAAGGCATGGTCTTGCTTGAATCCGGCTACCGACTGCTTGGAAGTCACCCAGGACGTGAGGGCTGCGTGTGGCAGAGGCACGTCCACAGCAGCCCCGCAGGCCGCCTGGGGCCGCGGGTTTCCATCCGGGGCCGGAGCTTAACCTGGCCCCACGCAGAACCTGGGACCTTCTTACCCAGAAGCCTCTGCCTGTGTGTCTGCTGGGACCTTATTCATTTCAGAAACACGTTTTCCAACAGCTCCTCGTTAGTATAGTGGTTAGTATCCCCGCCTGTCAGAAACACGTTTTCCATGTCCCCACGAGGCAGCCCGGTGGGAGCTGTCAGGTCTGGGGCAAAGGTGAGACAGAGCCCTTTGGTTCCCGAATGTCCCAGCCCCCTCCGCCCTGCTGGCAGCTCCCGGCCCCGCCTGTTCTGTGACCTTCCACCCCGTCCCACGTGTGAGGAGGGCGGCTGGGCGGGAGCACCAGGGCCACTTCGGTCACGTCACCAGGTCTGCCTGCAGAGCCAGTTTCTATGGACCCGCCAGGCGCTCGGGCACCGCCGCGCAGTCAGACGTGTGGGCAGCACGGGAGGAGGACACTCCACCTGTGTCCTCGAACCTGACTCCACAGACCTCCTGTTTCCACGGGAGGAGCCCCGGACAAACCCAGCGGAGGGGCCTCCCACAGAATCCCTGCCCGTCCTCCTCACACGGTCACGGTCACTCACACAGAGCCCTCTGAGAAACCGGCACAGCAGGAGGCGCTAAGGAGACACTGGTATCTGTGGGGTCCTGGACAGAAAAGGGCAGCGGTAAAACCTAAGGAAATCTGAGTACAGTAGAGACTTCAGTCAGTAACAATGTGTCCACTTGGCTCATTAATGGTAACAAATGTAGCCGGGCTCACAGATGTTATAACAGGGCCAGTGGGGCAGGTGTGCGCAAACTCCCTCCGCACACTAAGTTCCGTGAATCTAAAACTATGGGATGGAAAGTTTATTTTTTAAAAATAATATCGTCCTTGATTTGTAAAGAACTATAGTATTTTTCCCACCTTTATTGCAAAATAAAGATTTTTCAGGCTTTTCAAAGTGCATGAGGAAGTCAGTCATAAATCAGCAAGACCCCTAGCAAATCAGTCAATACATTCAGAATCCTTTGTCCATTTTCCAAAATGTATTTCCGCTGTTTCCCCCTCTGCCTGCTCTGTCCCAGTCAGCCGGGCCGGGGAAGCGCCGTCAGGGGCACAGAGGGCAGCCCAGAGGCGGGGCCAGGTGTGTGCTCACCGCTCACACCGGCCACCTGCCACCTGCGGGGACCTGCACCTGCCCCCTTGTAGCCGCGGGGGAAGCCATGCACCAGACTCCTGTCCGTTCCCGGGCCTCTGGTGATTGTGTTTTCATTACCGGAGCCCAGAAAAGGTGGGGCTGACTATTTTCTCTGACAAGGAAATGAAATGCAGGACAAGCCTTTCTTAGCCACTAGTCTCAGATGGGGTTCTGGAAGGGCTGTGTGAGGAGGGTTTCAGAGAAGCAGACCAACAGGAGAGAGAGATGTAAACGCCTCCTACAGAGGCAGAGGCAGAGGCAGGGGCAGAGGCAGAGGCAGGGGCAGGGGCAGATGCAGATGCAGGGGCAAGGGCAGGGGCAGTACAGTGTGGGTGGGTCTCGTCCAGCCCACCGAGGGCCTAAAGAGAGCCAAGGGCAGAGGACAGAGGGACCCCCACGTTTCTCTGCCTCCCTGCTGGAGCGGGGACACCTCACCTTGGCTCCCCTGCCTCCAGCTTGGACTTACGCCAGCTCCTGGTTCTCAGGCCTTTGGACTCGGAATGAATTCCACCAACGATGCTGCCTCCACAACCAACAATTCCCTACACTCTCCTTTCACAGGCACGTGCCTCCTGTTGGTTCCGTTTCCCCGGACAACCCTGCCCTCCAGGTCCTCCCCCAGAGGCCTTTGCACCTGCTGGTCCCTCTTCCCTGCACCTGCTCACTGCTGGCTTCCTCTTACTTAACCCTCAGCTCTCAGCCTGAGAGTCCCTTCTGAGAAAAGCCTTGTCTGACACCCAGCTGGGTCTCGAGGCCCCTGGAGAGCCAACCCAGGCTCCCGGAGCTCCGACGGGGGAGAGGGGTGCCCTGCAGCTGGCAGCGGGGTCCTTGGGAATGGCCGCCAGGAAGGGGGCACCCAGGGCGGGACGGGGATACAGTGAGGAATGAGCAGACTCGTGCTGAGGGCCTGTGGGGTGGACAGGAGGCCGTCCACTCTGGAATCACGCAGGGCAAGGCGGGAGCACCAGCCCAGCGCCTCACATGTGCGTGTTGAGCGTGTGAACGAGGTGAGAGTCCTGAGCGCGTGCCCCTCCTCCTCTGGGAGCTCCCTGTTCCAGAGCCGAGCCGGGAGGAGGGGGAGGAGGCTGTGTTCACAGAGACATGCGGCCCTGCGGGCTGAGGCTGGGGCGGGGAGGGTGGGGGTCCAGGCGGCGCCCTGTGGAGGTGCCCCGTTCTTCCTCTGGATTGAGGGGGGGGTGAATGTTATCTGGCCCAGAAGGACAGATGTCAGTTCCCATCCCTCCATCCAATGTCAAGGCTGTACCGTCTGTTATGTTCTCATTTTTCTAGCGGGAGCTCTGCCCACGGGCATTTCGGGGAAATGACACTGAGATGAGCAGCGATTTCTGGGGCCGATGCTCTGACCGTGGAGCCTCGTTCTGCCTCAGTGTGGGATCTCCTTCCGCCTCAGTGGCGGTGCCTCAGCGTGGGAAGTCAGAGCATTTCCACGACCGCATGCCCATGTCGGATGAATGCGGGAAAGGCTCTGACAGCCAACCCTGGTTGCTTGAAAAGGGGGAAAAAAAACAAAAACACTGGGGTGGGGAGTGGAGGGGGGAGAAGAGGCTGTGATTTTCACAGTTGGTCCAAATTCACTGAATGTGTTTTCTTTTCAAAAAAAGACCATGCTGAATCCCCTTCTGCACAAACGTGCTTTGTTCTTAAAAGTCATCCAACGATTCGGCAAAGGAGCCCAGGAATTCACTCATCAGGGAACGCCATGAAGAAGTCACAGCTGGGCGTGGGGATGAGACGCCCCTCGAGCGAAGCATGGGTCGCTCTCGGAACCGAGACGGCTGGCTGACCCAGCACAGCGGTGAGCAGCCGCCCACAGTTCCCCCTCTGGTCTTTAAAAAAAAAGCAGCACATTAAAAACAACTCTCCACCTGGGTAGCTGCAGGGAGTGGAGGGTGTCAGGTAGCCCGTCCTCCTCGTGGCCTCGACTGTCCTTTGTTCTGTGGCTGCAGACGCAGCCGGGCACACTGGGCAGAGGCATCGCCGGTAAGCACACTGCCCACGGAGCCACGCGGTGCGAGTAGAGACCACGCGTCTATGGGACAGAGGACACGAGGCGTCAGGTGGGCTTCTCTCCCATGAGCACCGTGCACATCAGGTTCACCTAAGTGAGCTCCTGTTCAAACGGAAGGCGACACCCAGCACGGGACCGTGGGCGTCCCCCGTGGAGACACGCCGGCTCGTGGTCCCTTCCTGCAGAGTGGAGCAAAAGGTTAATTACGCAAACGTCCAACTGTTCCAGGCCTGAGTGCTCAGGTATTCAGAGACAATGGAGTAAAACTGATGCAGGCCGGAGGCACTTTGTGGGGGACTTGCTTCGTGTCTTCCTGTTACATCTTGGTGCCCCAACGGCAGTGAGGCCTCCTGCGCGGCGCTCGCCGGCGCCTGCCTTTCCCGGAGAGCCCGTGTGAAGCCTTCGTCTGCCACTTCCTCCCACCTGAGCACCACAGGGCTCTGATTCCCACTCCACCTGCAGGCAACACGCCCTCCTCCGTGGGAGACAGTGGCCCTGGCGGCTGTGGTGAGGGCCCAGCAGCAACCCAGGCGCTGGCCTCGCTCGATTAAACACGCAGCTTTTCACAAGGCTCCTTTGGAAGAACGGTTCCCCATTGAAGGAGCAGTTAGACCTCACAGGTCAGCGTCTGGGACTAGATCTCGGCTGTGTTGCTTTAATTTACAGTCTGGCCATGCCAGGGCTCGAACGGGTTTCTTCCCAATTATAAGAAAGGGAAGCTGTTTCTTCCTACAGATTCTCTGCAAGTCCCCGCAGCTCCTGCAGGCGGAGGGCGAGAGAGCCCTCGGGGCCTGCGAGCTTGAGCCCCACGACATGCCCTGAGCCCCAAGCTGCCCTCAGGCTGCCCTGAGCCCCAAGCTCACTTGGCAAAAACACGAAAAAGATCTGGGGAGGACAACGTGAAGGGAAGGGACGCAGCCCCGGCTTGGAGAGGGAGGGAAACCCTGCAGGGACCGTCCTGGCCAAGGCTGGGGGCGGCACCTCTCCCCTGGACATCTTCACGCAGCAACATTTTTTCCTAAGAATTCAAAGGAAGTTTAACTTAAAAAAAAAGTTTCCCACATGTGACTAATACATATATCCCAAATATATCCTTTGAGATACAGGTGGGTTAGGCAGAATAGTAATTGCCTCCCGCCCCCCCGCCCCCCATGAAACTGTCCACGCTCCCATTTCGGGATTGTGTGACGATGTCACAGAACACCGTGAGGGGTGTGGGCTGCAGGCAGAACTGAGGAGCCACAGAACAGAGGGCCTCAGAATAAGGAGGGAGGCCTGAATGATCGGGTGGGCCGACAGTCACCAGGAGCCTTCAAAGGGCAGAGGCAGAGCCTGAGGGAGACTGGAAGGCGACACGTGCTGGTTTTGAAAACACAGGAGGGGCCGTCAGCCCAGGCAGGTGGGGCCTCTGGGAACTGGACGAGGCCAGGAAAGAATCTCCCCAAAAGGAATCAGCTGGCCACTCTGGCTCCAGCCCAGGAGACCCACCCTGGACTTCCGGCCGCAGACGGCACGGTGCCTGCTGTGTGCTCGAGACACCGGGTTTGCGGTGGTTTGCTGGAGCGGCCGCAGGAACCGGGACACTAACCGGTCTAACTGATGCAGCTCTTGCTCTCCAGGGACACGGCCCTCTCTGCTTCAGTGTCCCTGTTACACACACTTCCTCCTTCCCTGCCACTCACATTCAGGGACTCAACAGGCGGAAGGAGCGCTGGCACACGGGAACCCCTAACAGAAGCCTCGCGTCTGGGGAGGAAAGGACTGGGGACTGGCTGATGAGACGGCTCCTGCCCCGGTCCCTGGTCCCCAGAAGGAGCCCTTGTGCGATGCTGGTCCCGAAAAGCTAACCGCGGCCACAGGGCATCTGAGTGTTTGTCTTGAACATTTATTGACAGGGATCCCCACGAGGGCTGCGGCCAGAGAATGTTCCAACGTGTTTCCGGGGAGGGGCTGGAGGATGCTCTCGGCTACAGGAACCTGATCCCAGCTCCAAACTGGACGCCATCACAGATCCTAGAAAAGGGGCAGGAAATCAGTGCTGTGGCAGCTCTGCTCGCCCCGCCCCGCGGCTCAGAGGCACTCGCCCTCCTGGTGTCAGAGGCGCTCGCCCTTCTGGTCTCAGAGGCACTCGCCCTTCGGCCAAGATGGCTCTTTCTCGCCTCTGCCTGTCACTCCCGGGGCGCAGCTCCCCAGGCGGCCGCCTCACTCATCACCGTCTCCGGAGACCCGCTCAGCCACACCGTGACAACGCTGCTAGATCTCAGAGACAAGGGGCCGCAATCACCCCCAGCGTTAAATCTAGCGAACATTTCAGAACCGTTTCCATTTCTGTGAAGGCCCGAAATCCAATTAGAGATGCCAGCATGAACTCGGGGGAAATCTGTGATTTGCACACATCCATTCCCAGCCTGCTGCTGCCGAGTTTCAGAAGAGCCGATTACACTGACAACTTCACTCAAATGTTCCCAAGTTCCAATCTGGACGGCACCCGAGTGATGGCGCGGCCCTCGAGGCACCACCCCCCCCCCCCACCCCGGCCCAGGACGCTGAGCACAGCGGCACCCGCTGCAGCGCCTCAAGCACAGACAGCCATGCAGCCCGGGCGCAGGAGCGGCTCACGTTCTGGTCCTTAAACACATGCACACAGCAGGCTTCTTCCTTCACGAAGAAACCACACTAGACTCCGCCTCTAAGACCTTTCCCGATTTCACCTGGAAGGAGGGAAGCCCGGCTGAAGTGGAGCCAGCCATTCTCTGTGAAGACACGTGAGGAAGGGTCCACTCCATGGGCTCCCGCAGCCACGGGGCTGCTTCTTGGGGCACAGAGACCTCCCGTGGCCCCAACAACAATGCAGCCTCCGTGGCCACAGCCCGGGGGGGAGGGGCTGCGCCCCACTGTCTGAAGGACAGGATGCCCAGGGCAGGGCTGGCGGCCTGTCCAGGAGGTTGAGCCTTGGCCGGTGATCGGCAATAAAGCCACAGCCAGACCCACGCGCACTTCGGTCTTCTCTGCAACAGAACATCCGTAAAGCATCCCCGTGCCTGTGCCCATGCCTGTGCCGTTGGGGCTGACAGTGCGCGGTTAACACACACCGACTGCTCGGCACGGGCCAGCCTGTGTGTCTCCGGAGGCAGGGACTGGCGCGGAATTGGTGGGCACAAAAACTCCAGCAAGGAGAGGTGACCTGTCTCTCCGTAGCTCCGAGCCCAGCAGAGCAGTCCCACGTGGGACCGAGCGGCTGCACGCTCTCTTGCACTCGGCTCTCGGAGGAGCAGAGGTGGTGGCGGGGCTCCAGCCTCCGGAACAGGGAGCGAGAAACGTGCTGCTACGCCCCGAGTCTATGTGTTCTCTTACAGCAGCCGAGCTGCTGACACGTACACAATGACAGGGATTTCTTAAAGCTTCATCAGGCACCAAATAACAGAGAAGGAACGCGTTTCTGTAACTGTAAATGCCCCTGTGCCACCGCGATCCATGTGGTGGTGAGCACCTTGCTCAGTAAGATGACTGCGGAGAAAGGGCACGGTGGTGGGTTCCCCCAGGAGCCGGGAGCGAGGCTCTGCCCTCCAGCCCAAGTCCCCCGCCGGCGGTCACCAGCAAGCAGATCAGTAATGCCTCGCCAGCTCCTGTGGCCTCACCAGCCCCTGTGGCCTCGCCAGCCCCCGTGGCCTCGCCAGCCTGAGGCCGAGCTGAGGAGCTCCACCACACGGCAGCAGCAAGTGCAAGCATGTGAGGTGGGGACACGGCACATATTTCCCTCCCAACAAGACAGAAAAAACAACAAAGGAAAACACGTATACTTTCAATCTCTTGCTGCCTCTTCAACTTCTCCTAAATCTTGAATCTCAAAGGCCAATGAGACGACTCACAAGCCCAAGACAGAGTGAAAGTACGAGGAGGGGCAGTGACTGAGAACTCGCGGCGGCACCTACCTGTCCCCTGCCTGCACGCCCATGGGCACGCAGTAGTTGAGCTCCAGCCGGGCGATGTTGCCCAGCCGCAGCACGATGCCTGCACCGTAGGACCAGCGGATGCATTCGGCCAGCTTGCGAAGGTGGGCGTTGGGGCCCTCCCCTGAAAACAGAAGGAGGGGTGACCACAGTTCGGCCCTGCCTTTCACACCATCCCGGGCCAGCCTCGCTCGCTCGCTCTGTGCCCTCTGGCCATGTTCAAAGCCAGGCCTGGATAGTCAGGAGACGCAGATAGGACCCGATGGAGAGGGCGTGGGACCACACTTCTCCCTGTAAGAGCCAAGCTTCTCCATCCTCTGGGCCCGGCACATTCTGTCCCTTTGCCAGAATGGCACGCCCCCTCCCCTGAGCACCTGGGCACGCCCCCTCCAGACACCAGGCTGAGGGCCTGTGCTGCGTGCAGCGCTGGACACCTCTGACGTCCCCCCCAGCTGGATACGCCACCGGGGTCTCCCCTCGCCCTGAGCGCCATGAGAACGGAACCCAGTCATGGCCTCACTGACGAGCAGGGGGAAGGGGCGCCAGGCATGTCTGCTGGGCAAATGCATCGATGAGTCTTTGCAAGACAGCATTCGAGGGGGGTTTTCCATGTGCGATCCACTCGCTCAACCAGAAACGTTACTCTGCACAGTGTCAGGTGTCGTATGAGTTTTTTAAGGAAGGCACAGACCTAAAATTTAAAGACTGTGTGATCTAGACAGACACCTAGCTGGCACTGTGCTTGCAAACATCAGTGTCTGAGCCCAGCTTACCGTAGTTGAGGTTGCAGAGGTTGCCTGCGTTGAGGAAGAAGTGTGTTCTGAAGAGCTCGCCGAAGCCGCCCTGGCCTGGCCGGAAAGGTAAGGGGGTGTACAGGTGCAGGCCGCCGGCCCAGTACGCCTCTCCGCCCAGGTAGTCTCCTGCAAGGCGGGGTGCAGAGACAAGGTCACAGTGTAAGAGGCCCGGCCACAGTCCCGTGAGCAGGGGTGTGCTGCGTGCACGCCCACAGCCTGCTCCCGACGCCGAGGCTGCCGGCCTCTCTGTGGATAAGCTTTGTCCCGCTGACTTCGCACTCTGCCTTAGCAGGAAAAATGCCAACGCCGCTCAGAAAGCAGCGAAGTCAGACACACAGCATCCCTGTGAAGTGCCCGAAATAAAACAGGCTCACCGGGGCCACAAGCACCTCCAGCATTAAACAAAGTGAGGCCTCCTGGGACTCACTGTCCTCTAAGCGCCCATTGCCACCACCTGACAGGCGGCATTTTGCAAAAACTCCACATGGAGACAGATGAACGTGTCTCTGCACCCTCTGGACACGCTGCCCGCGCTACGAATCCACAGGCACAGCCTCTGCCACTCACGGTGGAGGCAGCACCCAGCTCCACGCGAGAGAAGGGCTCCTTGGCGAGGGCTCACGACTCCGGGTGTCTGCCCCTCGGGTTCTGACAACCGCTACCTGCTCCATTTCAACTACCAACAGCCATAGCATGAAAGTGACAAGAAAACACAACCCTGAAATGTTTACATGTTGTTGCAAAAAACCTTTATAAATGGTCTTAGGACCTTTGATACGAAACAACAAGCCTGTAACAAGGAGAGACGGCTGCCTCCGAGACTAGCCCGGAACGAGCTGCTGGACAACGTGGAGACTCGGCTCCTGCGTCCCTGCCTCACCGAGGCTCTAGGGAACAGGCAGGACAAAGAGCACGAGGCCCCGTGCTGGCTCCCTGTTTCCCAGCCACGGCCTCTCTTCATCTGATCATAACATGAGAGGCGCGTGGGAACCTGGTACCACAGGGGTGGGAAGGAGAAACTTTCACTTCTGCTCAGAGATAACCACTACGCCCTGCCTTTCACCCAGTAGGCGGTAAGCAACCATAAATAAGAAAGTAAAATGTGAGCCATTCCCAATCACATAGGGAGCTTTCCGTGCCGCCTGCTTCCTTAGCTCATGTGCTGTAATGAGCTTTCCTCTGACCCCTCCTGCTCCGTGACCAGGTGAGGCTGGTCTGAGTAGTCACCTGCGGCACCGCACATACTCATCTATTCCTCACCCACGGCATGTTGGTGTCTAATTTCTTGGTAGTGCACAGGAACCTGTGATGTGTTTCCTTGCACACACATGTACATGTAGACAAATACATACATCCTGAGCGTACAGCCCTAGTTTCCACACACGGACACACCACGAAAGGAGCACCTGGACGGAGCAACAGGCGTGGGCAGCCCCTCGCGGGCCGTTCTCAGTCCCACCCGCCAGGCCTGCTGAAGTGAGCGCTGCCCTGGCCTCACTGCGCAGGTCGGGTAGCCTGACGCCCCCTCACATACGGGCCACCATGCACGACCTCTGGGCCAGGCTCCTCGTGGTGCCGCTCCCCCTCACGGCTGAGAAACAGTTCACGTGTGGCCATTCCACTCCTCACCGTCTCGTTCTATCGACGGCACCTGGGTTCCCAGTTTTCAGTTGGGGGGGCACGTTATTAAAAGTCCCTGCACATATAGACTTTAGGCTCTTGATACATACTGTCAAACTGCTTTCATGAAAAGTGAGGACAATTTACTTCTTGACCACAGAATTCACCAATGGGCTACCTGACAGCTAACCGAGTGGAATCTCACTGTGTATAACTTTCAGGCCAGTGGACGACTCCTACACTTTCATAAAAGCACTCACAGTGCTTACTTATAATGAAAAATAAAATAAAACTACCCGTAAACTATGTTACTTTTCTAAAAAAATGACACGCTGAGAAAGCCCTCCAAAAGTAAGTGAAAAGGGATCATCTGCATTTTGTACAAAAGTCTGTGCATGGGCCCTCATTATTTATAAAATATAAAATCGAAGCAACGAAGATATTAAAAAACAGGAAAATCGGGGCAGAATATTTTAAAATGGAATAAATGCGCCCACTGAGTGATGTTTTCGAAGTTTATCGTGACGTGTGGAGAGACCTGACACCATGTCAAGTGCCAGAGGTTCAGGCACCAAAACTCTCTCACGTCTCAGAGCAACACGCAGGCAACACGCCTCCACACACAGTCCTGCCACCCAGAGCTCCACTTCCACATCAGACGATGAAGTAAGTTACAGAGGAGCACGAAGACTGTCCCGTACTCACTGCGTCACTGCTTCACAGTCACAGGAAAAAGAGCCGTTTCCGTGTCTAACACTTGGCCTGTTTAGAAGATGTTGGTGTGGCCAGCAGATGAAGTGTGCAGCCACGACAATGACACTGTAACAACTATGGAGGCGCCAGGCACTGGGAGCACGGGGGTCGCTTCCTAAAGCATGTGCCTGTCTCACCACCACGCTGTGCACCCGAGTCGAACAGAAATGCTACTAAAGTGTAAGTTCTTCTCTCTGTCCACTGCGGTGGGAGTGCAACGTGGGGCGGCCCCTGCGAAGACAGTCGCCCGACTCTTCCCTGTGACTCAGCAATTGTGCTCCGTGGCATTGACCCAAACGAACTGGAACCTATGTCCAAACAGAAACCTGCACGTGAAAATTTCATCAGCTTTGCCCCTAATGGCCAAAAACCAGATGCCCTGACGCCAGCCAAGATGTCCTCCAACAGGGGAGTGGATAGCAAACTGGTATACTGGAACGTTATTTGTAAAATTATTTATGGAACCTTATTTGGTGATAGAAACATCTGAGCAATCAAGCTATAAACAGACTTAGAGGAACAGTAAATGCCACTTAGTCAGAGGCAGCCTTCAAAGGCTTCGCACTGGACGATTCCAACTACGTGACTTTCTGGAAAAGGCAAAACGACGGAGACAGTCACAAGTTCAGCGGTTGCCAGGGCTGGGCAGGTGGAGGGCTGAGCAGGGAGCACGGTGGGCGTGTAGGCGGTGAGGCTGCTATAGGGCCCTGTACATCTGTCGAAGGCATGGCGTGAACCTAACGTGCGCCACGGGATGTAGCGGGTGCTAACGCGCTGCACCGGCTCAGCAATGACAGCAACAGCGCAGCACAGCAGTGCACGTTAGCAACAGAGGCGCACGGCAGGCCACAGGAACGCTGTGCTTTCTGTTCAGTTTTTCTTTAAACCTGAAACTGCTCTCAATAATAACGTCCATTGATTTAAAAACTACAGTACGTCACCTGGCCGGTGTAGCTCAGTGGTTAAGCGTCGACCTATGAACCAGGAGGTCACGGTTCGATTCCCCGTCAGGACACATGCCTGGGTTTCAGGCTCAATTCCCCAGTAGGGGGTGTGCAGGAGGCAGCCAATCAATGATTCTCTCTCATCACTGATGTTTCTATTTCTCTCTCCATCTCCCTTCCTCTCTGATATCAATAAAAATATATATTTTAAAAAATTATAGTATGTCTGCCCTAGCCAGTTTGGCTCAGTGGATAGAGCATCGACCTGCGAACTGAAGGGTCCCGGGTTCAATTCCGGTCAAGGGCACATGCCCAGGCTGTGGGCTCGATCCCCAGTAGGGGGCATGCAAGAGGCAGCCGATCAATGATTCTCTCTCATCATTGATGTTTCTATCTCTCTCTCCCTCTCCCTTCCTTTCTCTAAAATCAATAAAAACATATTTTTTAAAAAAATTATAATATTTCAACAAGATGAAATAAAGAGTCATTTAAAGTGATAAAGTAAATATTCTTATAAAAATCTTCATTATTGTTATTGGTGGGAGAAACAAGGTTACACAACAGTATGTACACAAAATAACACATCTACACAGCAAACACTCATACACGCCATCACCGGGAAGTGGGATGACAGGTCACTCACTGCCCTGTAATTTTGCTTGGATATATTTCCTACAATTCCCTTAACAAGTATCTTCCCAGGCCTGCTGGGTGGTAGGTGCTGTGTTGGTGGTGACACCTACTATTGTGGTGGTTTAAACAAACACATCCTTTCAAAGCTGAGGGTGGGGCTTGGGGAAGACAGACCTTCACTCTGCGGCCCGACGCTGTGCATGCTGAAGCCGCGCACGCTCGTGGGTCCCCCGAGGTAAAACCTGGAAGGGAACACAGCCATCAGGGGAAGCCAGCGGAACATCGCACAGGACCGCGCAGGAGGCGCACAGTGAGCTGGTGCGGGGCGCGGGAAGAACACTTCAGCCCCGGCAGGTGCGCAGCTACGGTGGATTTCATAACCATCTAATCCCATTCCTTTCATACTTCCACATCTTCTTCCCCATGCCTGTGCGGGAATGAGCCCCCTGCTGGCAGTTCTAGAACTTTTGCTATCCTCAACAAGGCTACAATGGACACCCTTGCACATGAATCTTCCAACACTTCTAAATGTATTTCTATGCATTATAGTCTGTGCCATGTGGAGGTGAAATGTTAGGTCCCAGAGTTTAGAAATGAAAAACTTTTATGCTTCCAAACAGCCAGCCAAAAGGCTAGGTTAAGCTCATGCAAGGCTGCAGGAGCTTCTGGCCCTGGAGAACAGGCGGAGCCTTTCCCAGCAGCCAGGACAACGGCACCCACTGCTGGCCAGAGCGCAGCCGCTAGCATCAGCTTCTGAAAGGCAGGCTCTGCCTCATCAGCTGGAAAACGTTCCATTCCTAGGCCGTGGAGACGTATTTCCACATTTAGGAATCTCCTCTCAGAGAACAAAGTGAACAAAAGTCATTTACAAAGTCACATTCTTCACAGTGCCGTTCGTGTGCGAGTAAAGAAGCATTACGATGCTGCTTATGAAAAACTTCTCATGACTTGGGAATGGTATATACGCTGTAATTTCTTTAAAACTTTTTTAGTGCTGGCCCACATACCGAAGGGCTGTAGGTTCGATCCCGGGTTGGGATGTTAACTGGAGCAGCCACTGATATGCCTCTCTCACGCTGACATTTCTCTCTCTCTTCCCCTCTCCCCCTCCCCACTTTCCACTCTCTAAAAAAAAATCAATGGGAAAAAATATCTTCGTGTGAGAATTTTAAAAAACATACAAACTTTTATGAAAACAGGGAGAACACAAATCTATATACAACATATAATATATGTCAACAACCAACAGATGAGTATATACATTAACATGTATAAACTCACGTCCACAAAAAACAGAAAAAAAGGAAGGTGTCCCAAATGTAAACTCCACTAAACAGGACTGTATCTTTACCTCCTTAAATGTCTATTTTTATATTTCAGCCACGTGTGTCAACTATTTCCTTTCCTACTCAAGAGAAAATACAAGTTCTTTAATATAACTAAGTTAACTCCCTCCCCCAAAAAGGCAAAACGTTAAATAGGAGGTATGCTGGGTATTTTGAAACATAAAAACTAAAGTAAAACTGGAAATATTTCTCTCCTAAACGTCTCTGAAACGCCTCACAGAAACCAGCCCAAAGAGCGGCAGGAAAACACGCGCCATGCCCAGGATCCCTCCCCGCTCACCTGTCGGCGATACTCGACGGTTTGTCTCCAATGGGGACCAGCATCCCGCCCCAGAGAGAGGCTGAGACGACCTAGTGAGACATAAGCAAACCACTGTTTCCCTGCAGCTCCCCTTGTCAATCGAACAGTTACACTTGCCCGCGAGCCTTCAGCCCTGGGACGGGGGAAGAGCGAGCCCGCGGGCCGAGCACGAGGGATAAGAAGGCACAACATCTGCCCAGAGACTCACTGAGTCAAACGCAAGCTGCTTATTCAACTGAAGCTCAAAATCTTCTTTTATGAAGTTCACGTCCCCTCCGGTGTAGCCGGCCAGCTCCTGGGGGCGAAGCCACAGGTCAAAGAGTAGACGTGCCGCACAGGCCACTAAACCACCCCCCGCAGCGCCCTGTACCATGCGCTCTGCATCGTTAGAGACAGACCACTGTCTCCCAGAAACTGTGCCACGCGGTGTAGGGCCTGACAGAGAGAGTTACCAAACACCCTGAGCAGCTGGAGCTGCCGATCCCACATGAGAGGAAAGCGCGGGTGTGTGACCGTCTTATCCAGAGCCTGCAATGGGTGATACCGCTGTTTGGCCAAATCGGTGTTTGAAAAAACATCAGCCGGGCACTGGCCGATTTAGCCCAGTGGTTAGAGGGTCAGCCTGCACACCAACGAGTCTTAGGTTTGATTCCCGGTCAAGAGCACGTCCCTCAGTTACAGGATCGATCCCCAGCCCGGGCTGGGGCACGTGCAGGAGGCAATTAGTCGATGCGTCCCTCTCACATCGATGTTTCTCTCTCTCTCCTCTCCTCCCTCCCCCCGCTTCCACTTTCTCTAAAAATCAATGGAAAAAATACCCGCGGGTGAGGATTAAAAGCAAACACCATCAGGGTCTTGCACATTTCCCACAGAAGCCGACTGCCAGCTGCTCCGACCCTGCGATCAGGACAGAGCCACAGCGCTGCAGCCTGGCCGCCTGTGTCCCTGGCACCACAGCCTGGTCCCTGCCGGCCCTGCGTGAGGAGTTCTCTCATGGGAAACCACTCACACCAAAGCACGACTGTCCTCCTGGCTCATCAAGTGACACCAAGAGGCCAGAGTGACGCTCGCTCCTCTGGCTGAAGGTGGACTGACATCCTAGCGGGCCGTCCTACCACGGCCTTTACAATGAAAGGAAAACGGTCAATACTGAAAACGTGACCCCAGCCCCAGGGGCCCGAGTGCGGGAGGGCCCAGGAGCAGGAACCCTACCTGGTTCACTTTCAGCAGAGCCCCTCTCCTGGGCAAGATGGAGGAGTTCCGGGAGTCGATGACCATGGCGTGCTGCAAGAAACCCGCCCGGTGTTCTCAGTTCAAAAGGGCTATAAAGCCACGGCTCTTATGAAGCTCCAGCTGTGTGCTAGGCCTTGTGCTGAGCACGGCACAACCCTGACATCACTCATCTCTATGAAGACCCGTGAGGAAGGTGGGACCGTCACCCCGTGTTGTACAGGAGGGACCTGAGAGAGCGAAACAATCAATTCTCGCTCATGGGGCAGGAGACGACCCGCCCGGGGTCCGTTCTCTTAAGGAGCTCACCACCCTGACCGAGGTCCGCTCAGCAGCTCTCAACTAGAACCCAGCGGCTCTTCCGCACCTCGCTCCCCGTTACACCAATGCTATCTCAAACGTGATAATGGGAGCCCATAAAAACAGTGACAGGGCGCACCATCTTTCCAACCAACCTGGGACACCTGTCAACCGCCCCATGTTGGCGAAGGCTACTTCCCAAGGTGCAAACAGTCTCGCACAGAGAAGCCCTTACCGAGAGAGAGGACTTCAGGGAGTGGCCGCTCTCCTGTCGGACGGCGAAAGATGCGGTCCTGGCGAGGCAGCCCAGCTCGCGCCACACGCCCTCCCACTTGACGGTGTGGCTGGTCTTCCAGATGGGGAACTGCAAGCACACAGGCGGTCACCTTCCACAGAACGAGGCCTCCTTAGGTTACTAATTAAACACGTAAGATCCCGGGGAATCGGGGAAACAGGCGTTTGCTCCCACGCAGGTGCAGGGAGGGAATGCCGGGAGCGCCACTCACACTGTACTCGGCTGACAGGCCTCTGTCGGTCTCCCGCAGGGAGCTCCACGGGAACTGTCCCGTCACTTTATACAAGTTCACGGAGAAGCTAGGAGACAACGGGACGGAGCTTAGCTGCGGACACAGTGACTACAGCCCGCACACGTTGAAAGCCACAGACTCAGAAACACTCTGGGCGCAGCGCTGTGGCTCCGCAGGAGGGCGCTCACTCTGCCCGCTCTCCCCGCAGCCAGCCAGCTCCTGAACTTTAACCCTTAACCAGGCCACCGCACCAGGGCCTGCTAGGATCCTACTTTCTCTCGAAGTGTCCGGGCTGCGGCCTGAAGAAGGACAAGCCGTAGGAAGTCTCTTTTGTGCCGTAGGAGAACTGGAAGGTCACCTTCTCTGCCCGGCCCAGCAGATTGGGGAGCTTGAGGCCAAGTACCTGGGAGGGAAAGAGACCTTGGTTACACTGAAGGAATAACTTCTTAAGAAAGACCTGACTAGCTGAGGGACCCTCCCACACGGGACGGAAACACGAACTGCAGATCTGGAGCCGGGTAGCCATCATCTGTGGTGGCTTTTGCCTGTAACCTTGTCCTTGCCCAGGGCCCAGGGCCACTACACCCGCTAACTGCACTGTGAGGCCCAGGGAAACCAACGCTGGGGTTGGAGAGCAGGGGAATTTGAACAAGAAACTGAATATGAACGTTCCCCAAATCATTGATGTCAATATTGCCTCAACCATCTGAAACATTATGATCAATCAGGGAGACGAAGGAGAAAGCACGGGTCACCCCACAAATGAAGATCAAGGGGAAGGGTGTGGAAACGACCCCCGGGTTCAGAACAGGCACATTCAGCAGCGCGGACGGAAGGAAGGAGGGAAGCCCTCGTACCATGCTGCCCTCGTTGTTCCCGACCATGGTGTTGTAGCTGCCCGTCAGCCGCCTCAGCTCGGTCACTTCAAAGGTCACGTCCAAGCCGTTGGGAAGTGCGTCGTCACCTGGGAGAGTAAAAAGCACTCGGCACTGAGACTGCAGACACGGCTTCACTGGCTTCACTCCGGGCCCTCGGCCCAGCAGCACCCACGGCGTCTGTTCCGCAGCCTCCCCTGGGAAGCGCACCCTCTGCTGTGGGGCTCAGGGCGCCACGCAGACCAGCACACCGCCGCCAGGACATCAGCGCCCACCGCACAGACCAGCCCACCGCACAGACCAGCACACCGCCGCCAGGACACCAGCGCCCACCGCACAGACCAGCACACCGCCACCAGGATGCCTGCGCCCACCGCACAGACCACCACACCGCCACCAGGACACCAGCGCCCACCGCACAGACCAGCACACCGCCACCAGGATGCCTGCGCCCACCGCACAGACCA
>JAWPEG010064503.1:206540352-206565588 GCA_035771395.1 Myotis vivesi | reverse complement strand
GGGGGGGGGGGGTCCTAACGCTAAACGCCACCAAGACTCACCGCCTGGATCAGCACACCAGCGTGGTGGCCGGGGCCACCTCCGTCACTCACGTGTTGACCTGGGCGCGTTACTGAACCTCTCCTTTTCCTAAAAGAGTAACAGTGGCACTTGCCCAGCTGTGAGGATTCACTGGATCGAAAGGCCTGCGCAGAGCTGGGCACGGGCATGACTGTCACTCTGAGGATGCAGGCAGCCGGCCTCGCCCCCATTTCTCTCCTCTTGTCCAGCCAGTGGTCTCCATCCTCACTGCATCACAGCCGCCCGGGGCTCATTATGCCGGTTGCTGGCTGCACCCTAAGTTCCTACTTCGATCGACTGTGTGTTTCTGCCACGCCCCCGGGAGAGCAGCACTGCTGGCCGGGACCACACCTTGAGAGCCACTGTCCCAGCCATAAGCGGAGCCTCAACTCCTACTGCACATGTGGCCACTCAGACTTCACTGCCAGCCCCCGGCAGCCCCCCTGCACCAGGTGTGGCCACGTGAGTGAGTCCTGCCAGGGGATGAGAGAGGAGCGCTACGCACAACACAGGGCAGGTGCCTAAGGGAGGGTGTCCTTTCACCCCTGCCCGCCTTCCCGCTGGAATGAGATGTGAACTCGGGAATGGTGCTCAGCATCACAGCGACCGGGCACACAACCCGGGCCACACAAACAGCTGCTGTGATCTTGGGGATGATGACAGGACACCCAGGAAAACCCACCAGCCCCAGGGGACCTCAAGGAGCAGAGCTGTGACACCAGCCCCAGACCCCTGCCATAGCAAACAGGCAGTGAGCAAAACCTGAGGCTGAGCTCTGACCAGAGTGCCTCCTCTTCCCCAAGCACATTTCCGTGGAGTCTGCAGGAGCCCATGGGACAGCTGCGGGCCAGGCTCCCTCCTCCGGGACCCTCCTCACGCCCTGGTGCCCTCCAGGCCGGGCTCCCTCCTCTGGACCCTCCTCACACCCTGGTGCCGTCCAGGCCGGGCTCCCTCCTCGGGGACCCTATGCAGGCCCTGGTGCCGTGCAGGCTCAGAGGACATCTTCACAGCCCGCCCGCCCTGAGCCTGACACACAGTGGTGACTCCTGAGGCTGCCAGCTGTCCAGCCCGGTGCTGGATAAGCCCTGTGATCCTGGAGGACGGGTGGGAGGGGCCGCCACCCACAGCACGTACCTTGACACGTATCGATCAAGACGTCCACTTGTCTGAATATTCCTAGGCGGAGCAGTTTCTCACGGGCTTCGTGAGACTTGCGCATCACCTACGAGGGAAACAAAGATGCATTTCTCTAAGGTACCGGCACGGACGGCAGCCCCGTGTCCAGGCTGGGGGTTACCATGTGAGGCTTGCTGGCCACTGAGAAGACAGCGCCCCTGCAACAGACATAAAAGAAGGGATGGAACACGAAGGGGCAACAAGAAGTCCTTTTCAGAGAGCAGAAAGCAGAGCATGTAATAACCCCCTTTTGTGGAAACAAAAGCCCGGGTTAAAAGGCCACAGCACTGCAGGTTCTCCAGGCAGAAGTGCCTCGGCATGAGTCACTGCCTGGAGAAGGGACCCTCCGTGTGCACACGGCTCTCTATCCTGCTCTGCTCTTCCTCCTCATCAGCCTAGAGGAGGGCGGGGAGCTAAGCCAAAGGCCGGGAAGGGACGAGGAGCAGTGGGAAGGACCCTGTGGACAGCAGTGTGGTTTCGTCCTGCAGAAAAGGGTTACTTGAGGCTGTCAGCAGGAGCTGGCCGTGCGGGTGAACACAGAGGGAGAAGAAAGTGGACGCAGAAGGAGGAGGAGGGACCCCACCGCAGGCCGGCAGCTGTGATAGTAGCTGGCCGAGCCGGTCCCTGTGTCAGAGGGAGGACAAACCCACATTTCGCAGGCAGGAGCCGAGGAGAGTCACTGTCTGGATGGAGCAGCTGAGCGGAGAGGGGAGGCTACGAAAACGGCCAGCTCTAGGCTCTGGCTTCTCGGGGCCATTGGAGAAGTCAGGGGGGATGGGCAGGGCTGGTGGGAAGAGGCCAGGAGTCCAGTGTTCAGCCACTAGAGTTGGCGAATTCTGTGGCAACTCCGTGAGGAAATGCTGGTGGGCAGTTGCCCGTTCAGGGCTAATGCTCAGTAAGGAAAATGGCTAGAAATGAGGTTGGGGAGCCCTGAGGCTGTGGATGAGATCCCCAGGAGGGTGACAGCACCCGGAGACTGACCCTCGTGGGAAACCAACCCTTGAGGGTGGTCACAAGGAACGAGGCTGCCACCGGCCTGAAATGAATGACCTGAAATGAATAATGAGGTGGGAAGCAGCCAGGAGAGCATGGATCATGGAAACCGAGAGGAAGGAAATGTCCAGAAAGGAGGATATAAACACATTCCAAAGACAACAAAGCAAGCAAAACATATGTGAGGTGACAGTCATCATTTTCAACATGCAAGCAGCTTATTAACACAGGCCCACAGTCCAATGGAAAACAAAGACGCCAACAGGTAATTCACAAGGGAGATATGCGAATGGCCAACAGGCATGGAAATGTGCTTAATCTCATTCATAATTAAAAAGTGCAAATTGAAACAACGCGATGGTATTTCTCTCCTTACAGGTTGGCACGGATTCTTAAAGTGCAAGGATGCCCAGTGCTGCGAAACAGGCCCTCAAACACCGCTGGGAGGTGCGGCCCGCTCTGCTCTTTGGAGGGTGCGACGGCACAATGTTAAAGCTGGAGCACACAGCCTTGGACCAGAGAACCACTTGCAGGCAAGCATCCTGCAGATCTACCATCAAGGACCACAGATGCTGGCTGCAGCCTTGCTCGCCTGAGACCATCTGTCTGATGCTCATCCACAGGAAACGTCACAATAACTGATGGGGTACCGGGCAGCTGGTTCGTGCTGATGCGAAAAGATGCCCATGGTAATTGATAATGCCAACCGTGAAAGGGGCAGGAGAAACGTGGAGCTTGGAGCTGCTGTGCACAGGCTCGGCATGTTCTGCCCAGCAGGCGCCATTCCTGAAGGACGCGTGGAGCCCGACGCACTAAGCCCTCCACCTGGCTTTCTCTGAAGGCTGGGCGGGCCTCGGCGAGGCAGTGAGGGAACAGCCCACACTTCATTTCAATGCCCTCTACGCCATTAGATTGTTTTATACTGTTTTTTGAATTATACTTATATATTACTTTAATCTTTTTTTAAAAAATACTAATTTTTAAAAGTGGGAATGGCCAAACACTGCTGCAGGTCAAGTAGAACGGGGGCGAAAGCAGCCATGGGCCCTGCCACGAGGAAGCTGGGTGACCCCGCCCGGCACATAAACGTGGTTCCGAGGTCAGAAGGACAGAAGAGACCCCAGGGGACAGAGTAGATGATGCAACCCAGGGAGACTGCGGGAAAGGGAGCAAGGGCCAAGGGGACCGCAGGGGAGGGTAACCCCGAGGGCCCCCACAGGAGAGTGGGGGGCGCTAAGCAGGGTGCGGCGAGGCGGCAGCACTGGCATCGCAGCCCCTTCCAGTGCTGGGACCTGTGAGAACACAGGGTGAGCGGCCTGGGGAGAGACAGACACCCTGCTCAGGGACAAGGGGGAATATGAACGTGTCAGTTTGAGGGAGGCGCCGGGGAAGTGAGGGGGTTCAGCCTGGGGGCCCATGCTTGCTTCAGGGCCAGAGGCTGGGGCGGGGCACGCAGTGGTGTGAGGCCACAGGGAGCCTGGGGTCTTCAGAAGGGAATGGAAGATGCAAGCAGAGAGAATACTTGCCTCGATGAGGTTTTTCGCCTTGAACACGTCTCCGATTTCATACATGATGATGTCATCCTTGGTCCTCCCGAGCCCGTCGAAGTGAACGTGCTGCACCACCACCTGCGTGACGAGAGGACAGACTGCTGAGCGGGACAAGGCACGAGCTCAGGCTTCCAGGCGAAGGACAAACGCCTGGAATTCATTCCAAGGAGGTTTCCTCAACTTTAATGACCCACGTTTCTTAATCCCAGACTCTATCGTATTTATTTTTCACAGCTTTTCAAATAACTGGTGACTTGAGTGTACCCTTTGCCACGTCTGCACGTCCTGTGAACAAGGTCGCCTGCACCGATGACCAGGGACCACACGGGTCCTCACCCAGCAGGCCCAGAGGCCCGTGTGTCCTTCCCAGCGGGCCCCCAGCGCTGGCCCCGGGTGGCACCATGACCCGGTTTCACGCTGTATGCATTTTGCTAGAGATCTCCTGTGATCTCTCTGATGAGTGCTGACTCAGAGGGCCTCTCACTGTCTCCTCCTGGACAGGAAGCCCTTCAAGAGCAGGAACTGCTTCTCACTCACCTGTTTCCATAAAAGCACTGCACACAGTGAATACGCAGATGTTTAACTTGTTCAAGAACAAGGAGTTACTTTAAACACAGGATACAGCAGTGAGCAAAACATCAATTCCTGCCTCAGTGGAGCTTATCTTTTAGGGGAGAAAAAGGCAATGTGTATAGTATAGTAGATGGTGCGAAGTAACAGAAAGATAATAGGATATTCTGGGGAAATTTCTAACTTGTAGGTGATTGGAATACCGCACAGGGAAGATCTTAATTTAAGAATTAATGAAAATGTGCTTTCATTTCTTCAGCTGCATTTAATTTCAAAAGCAACAGAGTTCAGGAAAAGTTGCATTTAAGAACCAAGGTCTTTTTTTCTGGGAGCAGGGAACAGAGTATAAACTGAAGCAGAATTTGAGTTAGTCTTTGAAACAATTTTTTTTTAATGACATAAATACAAAAATAAAAGTTCGTTTAAACCTTCCACATAAATGATCAAGGAAGAGCCATTTTTCTAAACCAGAAGCTATTTCTCTAAGTCACGGGTCTCTCTAAGACGCAGTCGGCTGCAAACTCTTCTTCGGTGGAGTCACGGAGACAGGCCCGTCCTTTCCCTTCACCGGAGGCTGACAGAGTGACTGTTCCTCCCAGCATCACATCAAGCCCTCGAACAGATACTCACATCTTTGTTTTCAAGAACTTCCTGTTTAGCTTCAGGTTCAACTTCAACAAATTCAGCTTCTTCTCCTAAACCTCCAAAATCAGGCCCACTGGCTGGAAGGGGCTCCAAGCTCTGAAAGGGAGGAAGGAACCACAGAGAAATGCACTTGTAACTTTTAAACAACCAAAATCTGTTTTGTCTTTAGAGCAGCGGTTCTCAACCTGTGGGTCGCAACCCCTTCGGCGGTCGAACGACCCTTTCACAGGGGTCGCCTAAGACCATCCTGCATATCAGATATTTACATTACAATTCGTAACAGTAGCAACATGACAGTGATGAAGTAGCAACGAAAATAATTTTATGGTTGGGTCACAACATGAGGAACTGTATTTAAAGGGCCAGAAGGTTGAGAACCACTGCTTTAGATGATGCTCCAGAGAACGCAGGGCTGTGGCGCCTGCAGGTCAGTGGAGGCTGGAGCAGGGTGGGGGCCCAGGGCATAAGCTGCTGCTGCTGTAAAGTCCCATCTTGGTCTCGAGAGCCTCAGTGTCCAGCGTATTATCAATAAATAGCCGAAACCGGTTTGGCTCAGTGGATAGAGCGTTGGCCTGCGGACTGAGGGGTCCCGGGTTCAATTCCGGTCAAGGGCATGTACCTGGGTTGCGATACTCTATTCCCTGCTCCCAGTGGGAGATGTGCAGGAGGCAGATGATCGATGTTTCTCTCTCATCGATGTTTCTAACTCTCTATCTCTCTCCCTTCCTCTCTGTAAAAAATCAATAAAATATAAAAATAAATCAATCAATAAATAAATAAAGCAAACACGAATTTTCAATTAACCGGAAGGGTCAGGCGTGAACCAATGACTGGGGCATGAGCCGAGGATTACGGCTACGCTAGTTCTGCACATCTGAGGCCCTTTGGAAGACAAAAATGATTTCAAAATAAAATGCCACAAAGACATATATCAGGGAAAAGAAAAAAATGTGCTTTCTGGTTGTTAGAGAAATCATCCTAATTTTTTAAATCAAAATTGGCTATTCTATGACAACTAATTACACTGACAACCCAAATTACTAAAACATGTTTTTCTGGACCCGGTTTGGGTTCAGCAGGTCTCCCTCGCACACTGAGAAGACTGCGCATGCTCATACAATGGACCAGAGTGATCACCTTCTTCAGCGGGAACTGACATTATCCTGAAGGCATCAAAGCGCCCTCTGAATGAGGGCTCCAGGCTGTGCTGGTTCCCCTCCAGGAGACATAACAGTGTGCATAATAGCATACATGTTACACAGTAAAAGCCTGCTTAACCACAGGGATTCCCAGACACTCCCGGAATGGGTTCAGCAGGTCTAGTGTGGCACCAGGTGACTGTACAATCAGGCAGGTTTGGGGAAAACCATGCCAACCGGTTATCTGGCTGCTTCCCGACTCCACTAATTCTCTACAAATAAGCACGTGTCACAGACCTGACACCTGCAGCGAGCAGCACCGTGCGGGCCCTGGGCCGCCTTTTCCTGGGACACGCCAGCCTCTCGTCAGTGCGTCCTCTGTCACGTCACTAGTTCTCTGGGAAGGTGATGGCTGACATAGCGAGTCCTCTGTCTCATCCCAGCCCAAGCCTGTACGGTCCTCAAAAGTGCCTACAGGGTAGAACCCAGACAGATCCCTTTGCAGGGCACACTCCACCATAAGGCCCAGTCTGCGCCCTGACCCTCACACTCATGTTCGTGTACACCTTGCTCTCTTTGCCACAGGTAAGTGCCCCTTAGTAGCTTAAAAGCCACTTAATGGCATCTCCTCTGTGAGCCGCCCCTGGCTTCCTCAGGTAGAACCAGTGCTCCCTTCACAGGGACACTCGATAGCAGAACTTTATGACCTTTGCAAGGATGCCCTCTTTTTATTTTTTTAAAAATATATTTTATTGATTTTTTTACAGAGAGGAAGGGAGAGGGATAGAGAGCCAGAAACATCGATGAGAGAGAAACATCGATCAGCTGCCTCCTGCACACCTCCCACTGGGATGTGCCTGCAACCAAGGTACATGCCCTTGACCGGAATCGAACCTGGGACCCTTGAGTAACTAGGCCGACGCTCTATCCACTGAGCCAAACCGGTTAGGGCTCTTTTTCTTATTTTTATCTGCCTGGTCCATTGTTTGTGAAGTGGGAGAGTGAATGACTTCTTCTCTCTTGTTCATTTAACAAACATTTACTGAGTGCCGACTGTATGCTGAGCACCGGGCCAACAGCAGGGAATGCCACAGTGAGCCACACAGACCAGGTCCCTGCCTGGTAGTGCGGGATATGGAACACTACGTAGGGAAAGGGGAAGAGGATGCTAGCAAAGAATATGTCACTTATTTCCTATCACTATCCTCTCACTTTTGTTGTGTAACATTTTTAAAACAGAATCATTACTTTATTTCTCAAGTATATTAATAAACTAGTAACTTTTTCCTGTGCCACTTCATGTTATCTTTCAGTTTACACAGTGCAGATCATGTATGCAGAGTGAACACTGTGGTTATGAATATGCGCACAACTCAGTCTGCTTAATCTGACGGCCAAGCAAAATATGCTCTTTCCAGGCACAACATTTATATTCCATTATGTCTTTAAAAATCCTACTGTGTTTCCTGAAATCTCAAAGCATGAAACGAGCTTCACTAAAGGCCGGCCAGACCCGTTTGTATTCTTTTAATCTGAAACGCAGGCTTTCAGAGATGATGTCTTTATGATTTTAGTTACGTCAAAGATTGGTGTCCTAAATTAACTCTTACCGAGAAATTTACTCATTCATCAAATATTAAGAACCTACTATGTGGCGAGCAGTTATGAGATCCTCACCCTCAGATCTTCTATTCCAGTGTCTGAAAGAGTAGGCATGGTGCTAGGTATCTGGTGAAATGGGTTAAAATAAATGTCTGGATCTAGCTTCTAATCGTTAAGCAGATCAGTCTGCCAGCCAGTCAAATTTTTTTTTTAATATGTTTTATTGATTTCTTACAGAGAGGAAGGGAGAGGGATAGAGAGTTAGAAACATCGATGAGAGAGAAACATCAATCAGCTGCCTCCTGCACACTCCGCACTGGGCATGTGCCCGCAACCAAGGTACATGCCCCCGACCGGAATCGAACCCGGGACCCTTGAGTCCGCAGGCTTACGCTCTATCCACTGAGCCAAACCGGTTAGGGCAGCCAGTCAAATTTTATTGTGTCAGGCACTGTAGTGCTAACTGAAGGGATCGGGCATAAAATGTTTCGTTATGAAAAACATCTTTAAAGTGATACAGACTAGAATCTAATAGAAAATATTTTTAAAATGCCCAGCTGGGCCCTAGCTGGTTTGGCTCAGTGGATAGAGCGTCTACCTGCGGACTGAAAGGTCCGGGTTCGATTCCTGTCAAGGGCACATGCCAGGGTTGCAGGCTCAATCCCCAGTAGGGGGCATGCAGGAGGCAGCCTGTCAATGATTATCTCTCATCATTGACGTTTCTATCTCTCTCTCTCCCTCACCCTTCCTCTCTGAAATCAATAAAAATATATTTTAAAAATAATAATAAATAAAAATAAAGTGCCCAGCTGGTGTGGCTCAGTGGTTGAGCATCAACGTATGAACCGGGAGGTCGAAGTTCCATTCCCTATCAGGGCACCTGCCAAATTGTGGGTTCGATCCCCAGTAGAGGGCATGCATGAGGCAGCCAATCTGTGACTCTCCCTCATCATTGATGTCTCTCTCTCTCTCCCTTTCCTCTGAAATCAATAAAAATACATAAAACATTTTTAAAATAACAGATATTAATGATAAAGTGTTTCACATATCCTTTGTTTCACACATGCTTGAGGATACTAGACAGAAAACATACTTTTACTACTGTGAGTCTTGACCAACAAGTTCATATAACACTGGCTAGTGAAACAGAAAAGCCAAATTAAATTTAGACCTTTTTTTTTTAAATCAATACATTAATCGAAGCAGCAGCAATTCTAACACCAAAAGAGCTCAATAAAAACAGAGACTTTCATTCTGTACCCCTAGCACCTACAACAGCACCAGGCACACAGCAGCCCGTTGGCCAATTTCACTTGAATGAATGAATGAATGAATGAGTGAATGAATGCTTACTTTGTTTAAGATACTACAAGGGTTGCAAGCCATGTAAGATGCAGTTCCTACTGCAACATCTAGAACCTTACACTCCAAAAGGATAAAACAAAAAAAGGCAAACACAGCTAAACTGGGCACCGAGGGGAAAGGTCAAGGAAGTGAGCAGCCATCCGGGCGCGGGAGCTACGGAGAAGGTCTATGTAGGTAGTGACCTGAGCTGAGTTCCCAAAGACAGGAACTCCTGACAGCTGGTGACGGCTGCGCGGTGGGCGATGGAGGAGGACGCTGAGTGCAATGGTGTCCGAGTGAGTGAGTCGGAAGAGCAGTGTTTCTTTCACTTGAACGAAAGGTCTGTGGAGTCCTAGTCCGGAGGCCAGGACCCCTGCGCTCCCTTCTTTTGGGGAAGACAACGGGGAAGCTGAGAACTTCTGAGCTGTCAGAGAAGCGACCCCCGTCGTCGCAGGAAAGTTGCATGAAGGGCTGGGACTCAGAGACCTGCGTTTTGGGACGTCCCGAGGCGCTAACGGTGTGACCTTGGACAAAACTTGTATTCCCGGCCCTCGGTTAAAGGGTCAAGGGCAGCAGCTGGGCAAGCGGTCCGTTCGCCCGAGCAAGAACTTAACATGCACGTGCCGCCTATTCACGCCACAGCCCGGGAACGCCTCCTCTTTACAAGGCGGGGCTGGCGCACTGAGAGGTAAAAAGGGGGGCTTCCGGCGGGGTCTGGGCCGGGTGCTCCCGGAGGCTACAGATCGGGAGGCCGGAGAGTGACCGGGGAGGAGACGCTGGCAGCGGCCGACGGTAGAGAAGCCGTGGAGAGAAGAGCGTATCGCTCGGCTCCGGGACGGCGTGGGAGCCCGGCTGCTCCTTCCGGCCCCGCGGCCCCGCTCAGTGACCTTGGGCAAGTCTCGCCCTCCTCTGCGCCTCGGCCTCCTGCTCCGAGGTCTGCGGGACCCACGGGCGGCATCGCGGCGGCCTCGGGCACAGGGCCGCGGGGCGCTGCAAGCGGAGAGCCCGGCCGTTCCACGGCGGCCTCGGGGCGCGCTGCCCTCGGAGCCCCCTCGCCACGGGACCGCCCCCCGGGCGCCGCCGCGAGCGCGCGTCCCCGCGGCGCCCACCCAGAGGTCACGCAGCCCGCTGGGCCTCTTACCCGGGCGTGCACCGTCCCCATGGCTCCCTCTCCGACCGCCGCCTCACAGAGCTGCCAGGGTCCAGCCCAGGCTCACGGGTGACGGCAGAGGGCGCGTCCGCGGCGGCGGATCTACTGGGTCGCGCACCACCCACCAGCCCTAGGACGCAGCGCGCTGGGGACGGCCATGTTGCCCCGCCTTGGCCCCGCCCCTTGGCTCGCGACGCTCTTGCTCATTGGTCCTTTAAGGGCCTGTAACCCGGATGTGCACGTGGACGCCGGGAAGCCCTGAGGCCTGGAGAATGCGCAAGCGCAGAGAGTCCGCGGCCGCCCGCGAGGCAGCAGGTGCTCGCGACGCAGGTGGTCTGCGTGCGGCCCCGCTCATGGCAGGTGCCCGGTTGCCTCTCGGAGCGACCTCACCTGCTGGTGGGTGCGCCAGGGCGTCACCCACGTCTTCGTCGGCCTCCAGCACCCCGGCCCAGGGGGTGATGGCCCCCCCGCACGCGAAGCGCCCCGGCTCCCCACGCGGGGCCTGTAGCGGCGGCGGGATTGTCGCCCGGCGCCCGCCTGCTGGCCGCCCGGACCTTTGCAAGTCACTGAAACCCCTCCGGCCTCGGTGTCCTCGTGGGCAGGATGAAGGTGACGGCCACGTCTGCTTCACAGGGTGGGGTAGCAGGGCTCCTGCCGTGGGGAGGGCATGCAACGCGCCTGGCCCTGCGCAGGGCGCCCGGAGCCGAGGATAAGTGACCGTCATTCGTTCAGCTGCGCTGCAGCCGGTAAATGTTAGAGGGTCATCCGGGGCTTCCGATGCGGCCGTTCACATTGAAGAGCAAGAGAGCCTTGGGCCTCGTTCTGGTGGGAAAACAGCCACCCCCTAAAAATATTGTAGTAAATAATAGTTGTATATTGTGTTAAGGGCAAGGAGAGATGCCCGCTAGTCATCCTGTCTTACTCGCTGCGCATTCCTAGCGCTGGCTCGGTGTGTGCGTTGGTGCGTGCATTGGTGCCCACGTAGCCCTCAAGGCCCAGCCCACACCTGGCCACGCTGCCCAGGAGAGTCGGCCCCAACTCCACAGTCAGAGTGCTCCCACCCCAGCAGGGCTCCTCTCAGCCCGGGAGACCATGCAGAGACCCCTGGGAGGGCTGTAAAGATGCACCTTCCAGGCCTCAGCCCTGCCCGAATCAGGTTCTCTGCAATGAGGAACCTGGGAATCCGAACTCTAAAGGGGAGTGTCAGGTAATTCTTTTGCCCACGTGTTTTTTGCAAACATGGGTCTGCTCAGTTGCTTGTGCAGAACCTGGTCAGCAATCCTGGAGGATGAGCAGGGGAGAGGAAAGGAGGAGCAGGGCAGTAGGAGGGAGGAGGTGTAGGGGAGGAGGAGGCAGAGCAGCAGGAGGAGGTGTGGGGCAGGGATACAGGTGCAGGCAGGCAGGCAGGACAGCCTCCCAAGAAAGGACGGTGTGGGGGGCTAGGCCTGGTGGGGAGCTGCTGGGCCTGGGCACAGACTCGTGAGGCAGAGGAAAGCAGGGCTGGAGTTGCCGGGAGACAGGGCTATGATTAGCTGTGTGACCTCTGGCAGGTCACCACCTCTGAAGTGTCAGTTCCTCCCCTGTGAAATGCTGGGATGGGGTTGCTACGACAAACATGTCCCACTAGGAGCAGGGGGCCTGGCACCCCGTGCTTTTAAGCCCATTTGGATGCCCACTTGCCAGGAGATGAGGAACGCTGCATTAGCCCCCATTTGATGACAAGAACAGCTTCCTGGCGCCACTGCAACTCAGTCCTGAGTCTCCCTGCCCCTCCCAGGCTGTGGGCCTTCTTCCAGGCACTGCCTCTCTGGGTCAGTTTCCTCTTTTGAAAAGGGAGGTGGTAACAGTACGCACCTCAGAGCCTTGCTCTGAGGGTCAGCCCGTTAGTAGATGCAATGCTGTGTGTGCCCAGCCCAGAGAGAGCGCCTACCGAGCACTGGCCGTCTCCAGCTGTGTGCCAGGCGTGGTGCCCAGTGCTTCTCACCAGTGGTCTTCTTGAACCATCCCAGTGGGTGGCCTTGTGTAGGAGATGAAACTGAGGCTCGGAGAAGCTGACACCCTAAATGCAGGTGAGTCTGGTGTGGGCTCACATTCCTGGCCGCCTCTGAGCAATGCCCACACAGCCAAGAACTGGGGAGGGCACTGGGCTGACGAGGTGATGCTCAGAAGCTTCCCAGATGTTGTAAAAGGAGCCTACTAAACAGGCTGCAGCCCCCAGGGGGCCCTGTGGAGGGACTGAGTGCCCTGGGCTCAGCACCTACATGCTCAGCTCCTGGGACCCAGGAAACGGGTGCTGGCCCCCAAAGTAAAGGTTTGGGGGTCTCTCTGGCCCCCAGCTCAGACCTAAAAGGCTACTTTGGGTGTGAAAACTTCGGCAGAGGTTACCAAAGGTAAATAACCTAGGAGACGGCGCAAGCTGTCAGCTTGGGCCACCCAAACTGGACACTGACTTGAAATTGATTCTGCCGGCTCCCGCAGCCTCAGTTTCCCCATCTGTAAAGTGAGGATGAGAGCAGTTCCCAAGGCATAAAGGTGTAGGAGGGTTTAGTGTGGGGCCTGCACACGTAATCACGGAACAACGCAGATCTTCTGCCTGTTTCCTCCCTCTGTTCGCGGGTAAGCCTCTTCTCAGAGGTCAGCCAGGAGGTTGGCCTGCAGAAGGCAGGAGTCATGAGCCAAATATTTGAGAGCCTATTGTATACAAGGCACTGGGCCCGGGGACAGAGGACACATCAGGAAGACAAAGTCACAGCTCCACCCTGAAACATCGTGTCTGACAGTTACAATACACGTTCATAGTTTAAAGGCTCCGAGAGTCCTGCAGTACGTGTACCTGCCTCACTTTCTTTAACCCGGTATTTCCTGAATAGATTGCATCACAGTGACCTTTTGGGGTTTGAGGCTGGATGAGGCCTTCGGTGGTTCACCAGCATTTCCAGGTCCTCCTCTTTAGGGCAAAGGCCAGACGTGTTTCCCCGCCCCCATCCACAGGACTCTTGGTCCACAAGCTGTGAGCTGAAGGGAACCCTTTAAGCCCTGTGGACAGAAGGGGCCACATGCCCACCTGATAGCTCAGGGGAGGCCTGCATGGCAGCCTTGCAGACTCAGATCTAAAGTCACCACAAAGGATGGTCTGACATTAAACTTTTACTAAAAGCAGTGATGGTGGGTAGTCACCTCCTAGGCCTGTATCTTCGCTGACAAGGTCAACCTTTACCTTCACTGAGCCTGTCTTTTTGCATCTATAATAACATACCCTTGAAATTTCTGGGTACCTTCTAACTTCCTTTTTTCTGGACCCCTTGGGGCACAACCTAATGTGCTGGGCGCCCAGACAGAGACCACCAATTCCTTCATTATCATGTTAATTGTTCCTGCACCCACCTAAGTATGTGTCCATCATTTTACTTTTTATCCAATCCCAGGGGTTTCCCTGCTTTGCTTTCTCCTGCCTCTCTAGTCTATCACCAATGGATTTAATGTAACCCACCTACGTCCCTCCTTTGATTGCAAAGTATAAATACAGATGTAACCCAGCATTCTCCAGAGCATTATCTCAATTCATTGAGGTTCTGCTTCTTGGCATATGTCGACAGTTTGGCTCAAATAAACTCACAAAAATTCCTTAAAGGTTTCAATGGTTCTTTACGTCAACAGCACCAAATCATCCTTCCCTCCCCACCGTGGCTCCAAAGGGTGGGGCAGCTTCAGGCTGGATCATCAAGACTGAGAGCAAGTAGAGTGAGAAGTGGCCTCTTTGGGGGCTTTTGTTGAATGTAGGTACCCCAGCCTGTCCTAACTGATCACGGCCCCAGAACTCCGTGAAGTGCCGATCGATCGGACCCGTCGGCAGCAGGGACGCAGTGTGGTGGCTGCACTGGTTCCCGGGAGAAAATCCGTCTCGTGTCTACAAGGGAGGCTAAGCTCCTGGATCAGGACTTGGAAGTTGAGACACAGGGCGGCTGAGCAGGGAGCTGAGCTCTGTCCTGTGGGGCATGTTAGGATGCGGCCAAGGGATGGCCAGGTGGAGCCGGCCAGGGGGTAGGTGGACACGCGGGCTCCACCCTCACTGCGCCAAGAACTCGGAAGACAAGGCCTGCTCACTGCAAGCCTCCCCCTTCCTCCCCCAGGACCAGCTTTGGGGAAGAGTCCGGCCCCCAGCGTCTGAGAAGGACAGCTGAGGGAGAGCACTCTAGATGCCACATTTATTACGAGCTCTTTTCTGACTAAAGAAATGCATGTTCACACAGAAATTTGGAAAACACATAAAAGCATAACAAAGAGTTATAGATAATGGCAGAATGCTAGCCACTGACTGTATGGGATATGTGCCTTCCGGTCTTTCTTCACACACACCTCCACACTCCTTAACGAGGCTGGCCCAGGCGCTACGCCAGGTTTTGCCTTCTGTGTGCCAAGAAAGGCCGCTGTTCCCAGGCATTAACTAGACCAGCGGTCCACGGGCCACCAGTTGGGACCGCTGAACTGGACTACGCGTGGATAATGCCTGAGGGAGAGCTCCAGAGCCTGCGTGTGCCCCAGAGGGAGGGAGGGTTGTGTCTGACAGGCAGGAGGGACTGGAGGATGCTTTCATCTGCAGATGAGACACCCTGCAGAGCTGAGGCCTGGGGGCTGGGGGGAGGGTGGCAGCTAAGGCCCAGGCTGGCGATCCTTGACCATTTCTCAGTGAGCACTGCACTTCCTTGTCTTCGAGCTCATTTTTAAAAATGTATAAAACATGCTCATTGTAAGAAGGTCGAGCGATTTTTAAAAAGTGGAAAGAAAATAAGTTTCGTGTAATTTGATCAGCCATTGAACATATTTATTTCCTGATGACGATCACAAAACTCATGTGTGTACCGTCTATAAGAAAACATAGGGTCACTGTAAAATACTGTTAGTGTTACAGCCGGTGGGGAAATAAGGCGGGAGGTGTGAGGGGGGTGACAGGAGTCCAGGTGGTGGCAGGCGTGGCCTCCTCGCCTCCCTCCAGCTCAGCAAGGGGCAGAGCTTTCACTCACCAGCCCGGAGACACAGGAGCCAGCAAGGAGGCCCGGGATGGGGGGGGGGGGGTCCCTGTGCTGGGCAACGACCCTGTGTCATCACAAGTCGCCTGCTCCTAGTTCACGGCTCATCACAGCTCATCACAGAGAACGGGGCGCACACGGCAGTGGCCCCGAAGCGCCTCCATGTTGAAGGGTGTGCCTGTGAGAAGTGTCCTGTCTGGACTTGCTGGTTCTCCCCTCCGGGACACTTACCAAAGTGGGGGAGAGGTGCCACCCTCTGTCCCAGCGCCTGGGCTGGCCCTTAGCACTGATTCTCTCTGTGATATCTGCGTGTTAGAACAGCAGACACCCACGTTTCCCCTGGAGGGCAGTGCCATGTGCCTGCCAGCAAGTTACCCCCTGGGAGAAAGGAGCTCTCTGTCCCCCTTCTCACTAAGGCGGGGGGTGGGGAGGGGAGCAGAGAAGAAAGGAGAGCAAGCTAGAGGCTGCGGGGGGGGGGGGGGGGGGGGGGGGGGGGGGNCCCCCCCCCCCCCCCCCCCCCCCCCCCCCCCCCCCCCCCCCCCCCCCCCGGGCCCCCCCAGCGGACAGGAGGCCAAGCTGCGGAGTCTGGCTCCTGCCTGGGGCCCAGGGCCTGCCTTGTGCGCTGGACTTGTGAAAAGGCTGTGCTATAAACAGCTCCCTGATCCCCTTGACACATGGCTCAACAGACAGGAAACTGCCCTTATGTTTCTAAATCACTGCCACCATCTAAGGGCCCTGACCTCGGTGCCCTTCCGGAGCAGCACACAGCCCCTGCTGCCCCGGTGCTGGGCCAGTGTCCCCACCCGGCCTCCCAGCCTGTGGCCATCCCAGCCTCCGGGACACCTCCCCCTGGCCTGCACAGCAGGACAGAGCCCATCAGCTTCCTCCACACAAAGCAGCTCCAGGCAGGGCAGGGTAGGGCAGGGCAGGGCAGGGCAGGGCAGGGCAGGGTAGGGTAGGGCAGGGTAGGGCAGGGCAGGGTAGGGCAGGGTAGGACAGGGTAGGGTAGGGTGCCCCTGAAGCCCTGCCGCCTCCTTCTGCCTGGCTGCCCCTCCCTCAGGATGCCGCAGGCTCCAGGGCTTGCAGCGGCACCTCCTTTGGGCCCTGGAGTCTCTGGACACCTGTCAACCCCACGCTGTACTGAGACCAGGCTCCTGGTCTGTGCCTGGGCCAGGGCAGCTGCCCTCTCGCTGGCAAGCCTACCGCCACTCGGGCCCAAGACCAGCCTCCTCCACAAGGTCACCGTGGTCATTCCCAGTGCAAACCAGATCCTGCCACCCCCCAGTTTTAACCCCCCATGTCTGCCAATAACAGTAGCAACAGAGGCCCCGCCTCCTGAGTGCCCACCCCCATCCAGTACTGGGCCAAGGGTGTCCAGTGTCTCACGGAAGCCCAGAGGAGGTGCCGGGGACCACCGTTGAGCAGAGAAAGCCAAGACCCAGGATTTTCAGGATAAGATCCAGCCCTCGTAACCAGAACAAGGCCCTCCTGGCTGCGCATCAGGGTACAGATTTCAGAGCAGCCACGTCACAGGCCATGTTTCAGTCTGGACTTCGGGGTTCCACCACCAGCCTAGGACTCCGCAAGTCTGAGGTCAGAAGGAATCCGCATTAACGTGACACCCCTCCAGGCCCCGAAGCCCCACCCCACCCCGCGCTGCAGGCAACCAGAGCGACTTCCTAGAGGCAAAGCCATGCTCCTGACCCTTCTGACGGGGACGCGTCCCTGCTGCCCCGCTCAGCTCTCCATCCAATCTGGGCCCAATGCAAGGCCTTCCCGCCCCCCCTGGGCCCCGCAGCCCCTGTGCCGGTGGGCGTGGCGAGCTTTCAGCACAGGCACCAGCTGACTCGGCTGCCCCACACAGGACAGCGCCCCTGCACTGAAAGATACGCTCCTCGTCACCTACTGGGTGCCCCACCATGGTTCTAGAAGGGCCCACAGGCCTGATCAGGTGAAAGGGGTGCCCATCGGACCCACACAAATCATTTACCTGAGCGTGGGGAGCAGGTGCATCATCAGTCGAGAACAAACCTGGGAAGTTATGGCCTGCAGCCACTGGATGTCGTCAGGCATGTCGGGGAGCCACTGCACCAGTCTGTGCAGACACACACACACACACCCGTGTCAGCAGGAAGACAAGTCAAAATGAAGAGAGCCAAACAAAAGCTGCACAACAGGCAGCGAGCTTACAGCAACACTCCTTGTCCCGCTAAACTGCCGGCGCACTTCTACTTCCAACCCGATCAATTCTCACGAGGTGGATTTAGGCCCCTCTGTGTGCATGTTACTCCTCACGTGAGAATATTCTTTCCACTGATTTTCGGAGTGTGGCAGGGAGGGGGAGAGACTGAAAAACTGAGAACTATCAATGCACCGGGGATCCCGCAACCGAGGTATGTGCCCTCAACTGGAATCGAACCCTGGACCCTTCACTCTAACCACTGAGAAAAAGTGGCCAGGGACCAAAGTTAGGCCACTTTTGATTCAGGAAAGCTCGAGGGATTAACGTGGCAATTAAAGGAGAAGCCTGGTTTTCCCAGATTCAAGATGCCTGGAGCTTGGAGTGGAGACACCACCCTCTCCACGAGCCCGACTGTCCTTGGCCACGTGTGAGTCCAGCAGAGGAAGCCTGACCACGGCCTCCACAGACTCCGCGGCCGTGGACACTAAAGGACCCCACGCCTGGGCCCTGATAAATGCCTGGGTCTCCACGCAGGGCAGGCGGCGTGGGAACAGGCGGCTCATTCATTGGGGCAGGAGGGACCAGAAAAGGTCCACCCCAGGCAGGACTGCGGAGCTGGATTCTGAAGGACGGGTTGGACTTTAGAAGATAGACTGAAGGACATGCTGGCTTAACTCACTAAAAAGGAGACACCCAAGTCCATCTGAAGAAAGCTGAGTAATGCACATGCCCAGGATTCCAGCGCAGATGAAGCCGCCCACAAGGCTCACCTCTGGGCCACCGCGAGCGCGGACTCCACGGGCAGCGTACAGGGCAGCATCACGTAAGACATGGCCTTCACCGGTAGGAACCTGCAGATCTTGCTCCAGGAGCCACCTCGGGGTCTAAGTGCCTCACTCAGGCCTGAAAGATACCATTGGGGGGAGGGGCGTTCCCCAGTGTCACCTCACCCAGGTGCTGCCTGCAATTCCAGTGAAACACACAAATCCTGCTGCCAAAGAATCAGAAGCCAGGCCCATGCCATGGAGCAGGGAGTGCGGCCAGAACAGCCCTGGGACAGCCACAGGCCCCGGATCAACTCTGTCCCACTGGCAGCTCTCCCTGGAGGAGACACCGACCCCCAACCCCACCCGCCTTATGGGCTTTCCCAACACGCCCTCTTCTGCTCGGAGCCCTGGCTTCTGTTTCCCCTTCGTCGTGGCGTCAGGACCCTCAAATCGTAGCAACCTGGGCACCAGCGTCTTGCTTATCTTTGAATTTCTCCCAGTGCCCGAATGCATCTGGTGTGCACTCCTGGTCCATCTGGTGTCTGACGACATGATCAAATGCACTACCATCGTTCAAGGACAAGTTCAAAGCTGAGGGTTCGGGGAAGGGGGGGGGGCAGACAGGCTCCTCCAGAAAGAAGGCGTGGAGATGGGGGCCCAGGCAGAGAATGGTGTTCTGGAAGAAGGGGCGCACCCTGGGGGCCCCCAAATCCAGTGTGCCCGGACCCAGGAACTGGGCGCATGCCCGTGTAACTCCCAACGGGCTCACCGGGAGTGTGGCTTTTTCTGGCCGTGCACCCGGGGAAGGGAGGCTGAGCAAGGCGCCTGGGTGGGGAGATGGTGCCAGGAGGTGGGGCCTCATCTCCTCCCCATGGCAGCCTCACCCTCCTCCCCAACCCGTCAGAGAAGCCCCCTTAGTCTCAGCAGCAGGAAGCAACACCCTGCTGTCCCGCCAGAGGGTCTCACCTGCAATGAGCGTGGGCGGCAGTGTCTCCAGGACGCTCTCGTCCCAGGGCAGGAGGCTGACACGCAGGTGGGCCAGCAGCTCGGCCACCTCGGGCCTCCTCTGCCAGGCAGCCGCCCCCGGGGAAGCCTCGGGGCTCGCGGTTTCCCAGGAGAACGGAAGGAACTCGGGCGCTGCCGAGGGCACACTCGGGCTCGGACGGGGCCTGTCACAGATGCCTACGCGGGACACGGAGACAGGGGGCATGACTCACACACCCACCCACCCTGACAGGAGGCCAGCAGCCACTGGACACTGCAGGCCTGGGATCAGCTCAGTAGCAGGCGGGACGGACAAGGGCAACAGGCTTCACCGGGAGGAGGTGGCATGGGGCTCTGAAGCCACAGTGAAAGGAGCCAAACTCCTGGCTCCGTCACGCACTCACTGTGGGCCGCACAGCCACTGTGGCCTGGGAGGGAAAGGTGACTACAGCTAATGTGCACTGACTGTGGCACCGCTGGTGGAGCCTATGTCCCCGGCCCTGATAGGAACGTCCCAGCCAGGCCTTGCAGCAGCCATTCAACTGCTACTATTATCAGCGTCTCCCCTTTTCAGCTGAGGAATGGGAAGCACAGAGAAGTTAAGAGACTCATCCACAGCCACACAGCCCGTCTGGGGCAGAGTGGGATTTGAACCCAGGCCTGACATCAGTCATGGCCCTCTTCCACCACACAACCCTGAAAGCAGTATTAGGCACGGGAGTGTGTGTGTATGGGGGGGGGGGGCGCTGCCCCAGGAGTTGGGGCGCCGTAGCCAACACCACAGGGGTTCCCAGCTCCCTTGGAAGTGGCGCACAGGGTGGAGGCGCTCTGGGGGCGAGGGGAGGGACAGTAGTTTTAGAGGCCCCGGTTGCCCTGGCTCACCTGTTGCCTCCACCCTCAGGTTACAAAGACCAGGGGCTGCCCCTGGACACTCCTCGGTGCTCCTAGATTACCCTCCCCTTTATGCTTCTCTCTCGATCTTTCCCAGGGCCTCCCTTAGACACGCTGCTCACCCTCTGGGTCATCACTTGCCCTAGGTACAGATCTGTTCCCAGAGGACATCACTTGCCCCACGCCACCCACGACTCCTCTGCAGGACCCCAGGGACCAGCTGCCTGAGGACCTGCTCACATATTTGATCCCAACATGGCACCGCGCCTGCAAACACTGGGCCATGTGCTAGTCTTTACAATGACCAAGAATCACCTGGACGTACTTCCATCCCAAATCCCCTCAATACAGAGGCGGGAACAGGCCCAGGAAGTGGGGAGGCCTCCCCAAAGCCTTCTAAGTGCTTCCCTGAGCCCAGACCATTGGGCCATTGAAAGCCCTTGTGAAACTAACAGGGGACATTGTGCCGGGAGAGCGCCCTGGAGCAGAGACATCCCGGGTTCACATCCCAGCTCTGCCCCTCAGTGGATGGAGTGTGGTCCCTGGCTCGCCTCTCCAAGCCTCCATTCCCCCACCTGTAAAATGGGGCAGAGGGTTCCTATGTAGTGGAGCTCATTGGAGGGCTGAGCCTGACAGATGGTGAAGGTGGGGAGCACCACGTGATGTCACATCACCTGGCGCTCACCAAGGCTGCTAACAAATGGCTGATGAAAAAAAAGGGCACACTGCCAGAACCGGTTTGGCTCAGTGGATAGAGCGTCGGCCTGCGGACTGAAGGGTCCTGGGTTCGATTCCAGTCAAGGGCATGTACCTTGGTTTCGGGCACATCCCCAGTGGGGAGTGTGCGGGAGGCAGCTGATCGATGTTTCTCTCTCATTGATGTTTCTGGCTCTCTATCCCTCTCCCTTCCTCTCTGTAAAAAATCAATAAAATATATTTTTTTTTTTAAAAAAAAGGCACATCTGGCCCGGCCAGTGTTCTCAGTGGTTAGCATCAACCCATGAACCAGGAGAACCCGGTTCTATTCCCCGTCAGGACACGTGCCCAAATAGCGGGCTCAATGCCCAGCAGGGGGCATACAGGAGGCAGCCGATCAAGGATTCTCTCTCATCATAGATGTTTCTCTCTCTCCCACTCCCTCTCCCTCCCTCTCTCTGAAATCAATAAAACCATATTTAAAAAAAAAGAAAAGTGCTCACCTGCCCCCCCCAGGCCACACATACCGTTTTCTTCCAAGAACCTGACCGCGTCTAAATACCCTCGTAGGAATAACTCTGCAAGCACCTGTAAGCGAAGCAAGTGAGTGAACTACTGGGCAGGGTCACTAGCCTCACTCACTTAAACCGAAGCCCCTTCAAACTCTGCGCTGCCTCCACGGGCCAGGCACGGCCTCTGTGTGGGGGAATGTTTGGGGCTGTTTTGACAGTAATTGATTTCTACTTTCCTAACACTGTGATCTGGGAAGACGCTTGTAGAGACTTGTTTTGTGTCCTAACATGTGGTCTATCTTTGTGAATGACCCATGTGCACTTGAGAAGAATGTGTATCCTGCAGCCGTGGGGTGAAATGTCCTATAAATGTCAATTAAATCCATCTGATCCAGTGTGTCCTTTGGAGTCACTGGTTCCTTCTTCATTTTCTGTCTGGATGATCTATCCAGTGAAGTCAGCAGGGTGATAAAGTCCCCTACTGTAACTGTATTGCTGTCGATCTCTCCCTTAAAGTTCCTTATAAGTTTTTTTTATATATATTTAAGTGTTCCTATATTGGGTGCATATATGTTTACCAGGGTTATATCCTCTTGTTGGATTGATCCCTTAGTATTATGTGGTGACCTTTGTTGTCTCTTGTGATGGCTTACATTTTGAAGTCTATTTTGTCAGATATGAGTATTGCCATCCCAGCTTTTTTTTGTTTGTTTACTTTTGCATGGAAAATCTTTCCCATTCCTTCACTCTCACCTTATGTGAGTCTGGGGTGGGTCCCTTGTAGACAGCATGTAGTTGGGTCACCTTTTATATCCATTCAGCTACCCTATATCTTTTGATTGGAGCATTTAATCCATTTACATTTAAGGTTATTATTGATAGGTACTTATTTATTGCCACTTTAATCCTGTATGCCTAGGTTTCTCTATTTCTTCTCATTACAGCAGTCCCTTTAGCATTTTTTGCAATGCTGGCTTGGTAGTGATAAACTGTCTTAGGCTTTTTTTTTTGTCTGGGAAGCTGTTTATTTCACCATCTATTCTGAATGATAGCCTTGCTGGATATAGTAATCTTGGTTTCAGATTCATGCTTTTCTTTACTATGAATACTTCTGCCATTCCCTTCTGGCCTGTAGAGTTTTTGATGAGGAATCAGTTGACAGCCTTATGGGAGCTACTTTGTGGGTAACAAATTGCTTTTCTCTTGCTGCCTTTAAGATTCTTTCTCTTTAATTTTTGGCATTTTAATTATGATGTGTACGGGTCAGGGCCTTTTTGGATTCCTGCTTGGGACTCTCTGTGCCTCCTGAACTTGTGCGACTTTTTCCTTCACCAGGTTAGGGAAGTTTTCTGCCATTATTTCTTCAAACACGTTTTCTATCCCTTTCTCACTTTCTTCCGCTTCTAGGACAACTATTATGCGAACATTGTTATGTTTCACATTGTCCCACAACTCCCTTAAACTGTCCTCTTATTTTTTAATTGTTTTTCTTTTTGGTTCTCTGATTGAGTGATTTTTTCTACCATCTTCTAATTCACTGATCTCATTCTCAGCTTCCCCTAATCTGCTGTGTATTCCTTCCAATGTGTTCCTTATTAGTGCTCTGTCAATCTTTATTTCCGACTGTTCTTTTTTCATATTTACTACATCTTTTCTCATGCTGTTGAGCATCTTTACCATCGTTATTCTGAACTCTGTATCAAATGAATTTCTTACCTCCATTTCATTTATCTCTGCTATTGGAGAATTCTCTTGTTCTTTTCATTGGGGGGTTGTTTTTTCATCTCTCCATTTAGGGTGCCTGTTTGGGTTTGTGACCGTGTATTAGGTAGATCGGCTACGCTTTGGGCAGCACAGTTTAAATGTCCCCAGATGATTCTCAAAATCAGAGCGGGGCACCTATTCACTGAGGGGTCTGCTTTGGTTTGTCTGTGTAGTGAACCACACTAGTGGGTCCCCAGGAGCACAGAGCTGAACAAACAGCTCCACTCGCCTTGACATCCGGGGGGAACACCATTTGTTTTATCAGGTGGACGTTCTTTAAGCAGAAGCGGAGAGTGATCTTGGACACGTCCATATACAGGAAGTTCGTGGACTTGATCTTAGGACAGATGTCATGCTCCCCAAGGAACGGGGACACGGTGATGGTCGTCTTGTCATCAAAGCAGGGTACGCTGTTAGTAAGCCCTCCATCCACGTACCGCTTGTAAGGGAGAGAGAAAACACATTCTGTCAGAGGCTCTGGGCAGGGGCTTCTCAGAACCACAGCTGACCCAGGGGAGGACCAGGTTTGGGGAGCCTCTTTCAACACTTTCGGCTGGGCAGACAGGTTTGGTACAAGCTGAACAGTCTGCACCTGTCAAACCAATGCCAGGAGCCCTGCCCCATGTGACATCCTCAACTGTCCACAGACAGGACAGATGTCCTAGGTGGGAATCAATCATCTCAGTGGGTGATGGCTGCCCAGGAAGGAGCTGCCCCTGGTGCTGCACAGCCCAGCACGCAGCCCAGAGCCTGCAGAGCACACACTCCACTCAGACTCTGCCGGGCAGGGCTCGCAATCAGCCGCATGTGTCTACAGAGAGTATTTGTTGATGGAACTGAACCATAACTCTGTCGGGAGCTCTGCCCCAAGCCACTGGCTGGAAGGACAGTCAGTCCCAGAGAGGATTGAAACTCTGCACCCTGAGAAGGAAGCTCTACTTAAGGGAGTGGCTGAGTCTTCAGTGTCGTATTCTTTAACAAGACCACGGGGCACCTGTCCTCGATGCTCAGGTGAAGATGACATGAACCAGCTCACCTTCCAGAAAGCCAGATAATGGGTTCTTGGTGAGGCTGGTTGGGCTGGGGGTGGGTGGGGTGGAGATGCGGCAGCTATGGAATCACTGTCTCAAGGCTGAGCCACAGAAGGCCCTGTGTTTGGATGCCTGCGCCCAGCATTGTGCAGGCAGGAGCTGTGCAAACACAGTATAAAAGCAGACTTACCACACCTCTGAAGGTCGGAGGGATTAAGCCACAGAAGAAAGGGATGAAGGAGGTACAGATCAAGGCCTGTGAAGATAAAAGGATGTGAAACCACAGGCAAAGCAGTAGGCCCTTCATTCCCCTGGGCCTCCCTGAACCTTCTCTCTGTGAGTAAAAAGAACAGCTGGTCTGAATGTGCTCTTTGCACACAGTAGGCACTTTATTTAATGGGTTGAATGAACGATGAACTACACAAGTGTACTTCAGCCCCAAGTATATGTTCCTGCTGTCCATGAGAGTCGCAATGGCCATCGCAGACCGGACCTGGAGCTGTGGACACGATGACTGACCGGGAAGGGAAGGGCTGGATCAGACTCAAGCTGCTTGACCCGCTGGCCCTGGACCCCAGCCCGGGATTCCGAGGCAGCAGCTTGGAGGAGGGGCCTCAGACTGCAAGTCTCACAGGCTCCCAGGTGATGCCCACGCGGGTCCACGGACCACAATGGAGTAGCACCGCCTAGAGAGCATTAAGCAGCACACAACACTGACTCACAGAGAAAGGACTCCTGTGGGAGGGACAGGAGCTGGCTGAATAGAAGAAACTTCCAGAAACAAGGTTCAATGACAGATGGTTGTGGCTGCTGAGATGCTGATGGCTCTATGGGCCAGGCCGCTCTGCTATGTAGACATGTGTGAAGAGAAGTGTCTATTGATCCCCAATGAAGGCATCGGGCAAATGCACTGTATTGTGACCTTGCAAACAACCTCCTCTGGGCTGGGCCCCGAGGACAGAGGCTCCGCCTCTCGCTGCTTCCCTCAAGCTGTTATCCTGCAGGAACACGCATCCCGTGCAGGAGGGACACCGAGGGACCGGGCCCTGAGGAGATGGACAAAGCCAAGCCTGCAAGGATGGGGAGCCATCCTTTACATGGAACCTGTGCTGGACGCCCAGGGTTTCCCAGGCTCTGGCCCAGACCATGGGGG
>JAWPEG010064503.1:206468536-206506165 GCA_035771395.1 Myotis vivesi | reverse complement strand
TCCCCCTCCTGGCCTCTCTGTCTGGGTCTGGGCCTCTCTCTGCCCTGAACACACCAGCAGCTCTGCTGGCCGCGCGTCCGTGTGTCCAGAGCAGCTCCGGGTCCAGGTGTCTCGTGGCAAAGCCTCTGAGCCGGTGGCCTGAGGACTTTGATCAGTGTCTGTGGGCGGCTTCTCCTCGGCTCCTCAGAGTGGGACCTGGGTCTGCCCCCTGCCCCCTGCCCCCTGCCCGCCTCCCATGGAGCTGGGCCCACAGGCGGGCCTCCCCCGCCCCAGGCTGCCTGTTTCCGTCCACCTCCCGGGACAGCGTGTTCCTGGCACAAGCACCTCCTGTGCACCGGGCTCCATGCTGGGCCTGGGCCGTGGGGAGGGGCCACCCGGCCACGCCAGCCTGTGCTGCAGGCGGACAGGACGCTGTGCACCCACAGGACCTGCTTCCTAGTGCTTGTTGTGCCCCACAAACTGCCCCCCCTTTTCCACAGAGTGACCGGGGCCCCAGCAGCTCACGGCCACTCCGCCTCTTCTCCATCGACAGATGGACAACCATCCACGGGACACCCAGGGCCCGTGTGTGTGTTAAGTCAGACCTCATTCTTACAAAGGCTGCAGGTCAACTTCCCGACTTGCATTGGGGGACTGAGGCCCAGGGGGGCAGTGACTTCTCTCAAGCAGAGGCCTCTGCGGGCCCCAGGGAGCCGCGAGTCCAGCTCTCCAGTCTGGGTCTCGGGTTCTGGGGGGAACGCTCTGGGGAGATGCCGACCCGCTAGGAGCCCGTGAGGCAGCCCGGATGGAGCCGGAGCTGGGCGCAGGGAGGGACAGGTTCTGTCTGCTGCCGGGTCTGGGGGCCGCCAGCCGCTCCTTCTCCTCCTGTTTCCCAGGCGCCTGGGCCTGTGGCTCATTGACCGCATGTGTAAACCCCAGGCTTATAGGGGTTGTCACGGCTCAGAAACCACTTGCTACTGTGTCTTCTTCTTTTTGGGAGGCTCCCTGTCCCCACCTCCCGGGTCACCCCCACTCTTCAGGGCAGCTCTGGGCTTCTTGTCCTTCATGCTCAACCAGGGGCCCCTGGAGAGGTGGCCTCAGGTTCACCCTCACTCACTTGCTTGTGTTTGCTCTGGGCTCATGTCCCTCGTGTCCCTCGTGTCTGCTCTGCTCCCATGACCGCCTCCCCTGCGGACTGCCCAACAGAAGGGATCTGGCAACTGTCAAAGTCTCCGACCCGCTCTCCACGGAGGCCCGGCTGCCCCCTCGGTGAATCCATGATCCCTGGCAAATCTAAAGCCACGATGGAAACACCAACAGGGGCAGAACTCCCCACTTATGGCCACAGACCGACCGCCTCTCGCGCCCTGAGCCAAACAGGAAGGCATAACTGCCCGCTGTCTTTCTTCTTCTTATATTGATCTGAGCTCACATTTTTTAGAGAGGTTGCAAGAATTATGCAAAAATGGAACGCTCACGTCCCCTTCACCCAGAATCTCCCATCAGTGACATTTGCCACATACACTTCCTTCTAGATAGAGAGATAGATGGGTAGCTAGGTGGGTAGCTAGATGGGTAGCTAGGTGATAGACAGACAGAGACAGAGGCAGAGAAGGAGACTTCATCTGGGGAGTACTGGAGACTAGGTTACAACACCACGCCCTGTGCTCCTACTGAGATAGTGCCTTTTGTAAGAACCAGGGCTTTTATGATGTAATCACAGTACAATTTTCAAAATCAGTCACTGGGTCATCAGCTCAGGACTATGGTTCAATTCGCAGCTCTCATTCACATTTTGCCCATTGTTCTTTCAGGCCAGGTTCAAGCCCAGGGCCACACACATTCTTAGTTGTCATATCTCTTTAGTCTCCTTCAAACAGCCTTTGTCTTTCATGATCTTTTTTTCAAGAGTACAGGCAAATTATTAATTAGAATGTCCCTTAGTCTAATTTAATCCCTTAAATCATGTTTCCTCATCATTTCACTCAAGTTATGCATCTTTGTCAAGAATTCTACCAAAGTGATGTGCATTGGTTTCCTGTTGCCGTTGTAACAAACGATCACAGGTTTCCTGGGTCGCAGTGTGGGAGGTCGCAGTCTGCAGCGGGTCTCACTGGGTCACAGTCACAGTGTCGGCGGGGCCGCCTTCCTTCTGGAGCCCTTAGGGAGAACCCCCTCCCTGCCTTTTAGAGGCGCCCACATTCCTTGGCTCGTGGCCCCTTCCTCATCTTCAAAGTCAGCTCTGCGGGATCTTTAAATCTCTCTCTGATTCTTCTGCCTCCCTCTCTCCTTATAACGTAGAAGTACAATTACATGGGGCACACCCAGATAAGCCAGAATAACCTCCCTGTTTTAAGATCTTTAACACAAACAACAGTGCGGTGATCGCCAGGGCAGGGGTGACGTGGAGGAGAGTATTGGGGAGATAAGTGGAGATGGATGGAGGCCTGACTGGGGGTGGTGAACACACAGCACCGTGTACAGATGATGTGCTGTAGAATTGTGCACCTGCACCTGTATAATTTTGTTGACCAGTGTCATCCCAATACATTCATTTTTTAAAAAAAGATCCTTGATTTAATCACATCTGCAAAGATCTTTGACACGTAAGATAACGTATTCCCAGATTCTGAGTGTTAGGATGGGGACATCTTTGGAGGGTCATTTGGTCTTTCATGTGCATGTCCTCCTTAGGGGACCATATCTGGAGGCATGTGATTATTGGGGACACTATGACTTGGGTACTTGGTTATGGTTGTATTTGCAAGGTTAACCCACTGTAACCTATTTTTCACTTTTGTAATTAATAGTCAATGTGAGGGCGATACTCTGAAACTATGAACTGTTCCTGGTTCCCACCAGATTTGGCCTCTATTGATGATTATTGGCTAAATCAGTTTTTACTGAGAATCTTGCAAAGGGATTGTCCATTCTCTACACTGATCACTTAGCATTTAACATAAGGGAGATCTTTGGCCTCTCCTCCATTTATTTATTCCTTTATCTCATTTATGGCCTCATCGACTCTTATCTTATTTCATGAACATTCTGTTCTTTTTTTTAAAATATATTTTTTTGATTTTTTATAGAGAGGAAGGGAGAGGGATAGAGAGTTAGAAACATCGATGAGATAGAAACATCGATCAGCTGCCTCCTGCACACCCCCCACTGGGAATGTGCCCGCAACCAAGGTACATGCCCTTGACTGGAATCGAACCTGGGACCCTTCAGTCCGCAGGCTGACGCTCTATCCACTGAGCCAAACCAGTTAGAGCTGAACATTCTGTTCTTAAAATGATTTGTGTGGGTGTTCACTCTGTCCCAGAGTTAGCCAAGCTGGCTCCCGAATCCTTTGGACAAGTCCCCGTCATTCCATCAACATTTGCTTTCTGCCGTCCCATGTTCCAGGCTCACCTTGTGCTTGTCCTGCTCGGCCTGGCAATCAGTCATTCCCCCAGAGTTTTCCCCTGTTTGTGTGGAATGGTGTTTAGAAACCAAGGTCTTGGTGCTGGGTGTGCTCATTCCTTTTGGGCTTCTAGGCCCTGTCAGAGGACAGAGCTTCCAAATAAAACCATATAAGAATAATCAACACACAGCTACATCTCTTTGTCTATCTACATCCGTGAGTTCAGGCTGATCTCTTCCAATTCAGGGTTCCTTCTAGCCTCCTGTCTTTCCACATTCATAACGCGTTTCTCTGATGGGGAGACCCTAACTTCAGTTATCGTCAGTATATTTCCTGTGGCTCATTCCTACAAATCACAGAAAAGATGGTTGGGCTGCTATCCTATGCCACCGCAAAAAGTAGAGGTTAATATTTGCCGTCCTTTTGTTTATAGACTGAGGATATACAGGGTGGGTTGAGGAGGTTTATAGTTGTGAGTATGCTGAACAGTTTATTCTTGCCTTATTATTTATGAACTAGAGGCCCGATGCACGACATTCATTCACCGGTGGGTGTGTGTGGGGTGTCCCTCAACCTAGCCTGTGCCCTTTTGCGGTCCAGGAGCCCTCAGGGGATGTCCAACTGGCGGCTTAGGGGAGCGGGCCTAAGCCACCAGTAAGACATCCTTAGTGCTGCCGCGGAGGCAGGCCGCTGTGCTCGCCAACCATCAGCCCAGCTTGTGGCTGAGCAGTGCTCCCCCTGTGGGAGTACACTGACCACCAGGGGGAAGCTCTTGCATTGAGCGTCTGCCCCCTGGTGGTCAGTGTGTGTCATAGTGACCAGTCATTCCCAGTCTTTCTGCTGTTAGGGTCAGTTTGCATATTACCCTTTCACTATATAGGACAGAGGCCTGGTGCACGGGTGGGGGCCGGCTGGTTTGCCCTGAAGGGTGTCCCGGATCAGGGTGGGGGTCCCGCTTGGGTGCCTGGCCAGTCTGGGTGAGGGGCAGAGGTCTGTTTTCAGGCTGGTGGGCGACTGAAGCTCCCAACCTCTCCTTTTTTTCTTTTTTCTTTTTTTTTTCTGGGATTTATTTACCTTCTATGACTGTCACTGGAACTGAGAGCGGGCTCCAGCTCTGAGACCTTGGCTGCTGAAAGCAGGTATCTAGGTTTGTTTGGCTTCTATAATTGAAACACTGTTGCAACTTCAGCTCTGAGGTCCAGCTGGCTGAAAGCAGGTTTCTGGGGTTTGTTTAGCTTCTATAATTGCAACATTGTTTCTTAGAATGCAGCTCAGAGGCCGACAGTGGCAGGCGGGGAACCTTGGCTCCCTCCATCACTGGAGCAAGCAAGTGTCCTGTTCGCTTCAGCTGCCTGGCTGCCGGCTGCCATCTTGGTTGGCAGTTAATTTGCATATCGCCCTGATTAGCCAATGGGAAGCATGTCGGAGGTACGGTTAATTACCATGTTTGTCTATTATTAGAAAGGATGATTGTATTATTTTCCATCTGAACAACTGTAAACCTATCTTGGCCCCACCCAGTATAGCCTAAGTCCTGTGTTCAAAAGCCCCTATTTGGTGTGGTTCCATGATTCATTGGGAATACAGTTCACTTGTTTCTGCTTGTATTTCATTTTCAGTTTTTTCCCTCTAATATATAAATATTTTAAAAATATATTTTATTGAATTTTTACAGAGAGGAAGGGAAAGGGATACAGAGTTAGAAACATCGATGTGAGAGAAACATCGATCAGCTGCCTCCTGCACACTCCTTACTGGAGATATGCCCACAACCAAGGTACATGCCCTTGACCAGAATTGAACCTGGTACCCTTGAGTATGCAGGCCGACGCTCTATCCACTGAGCCAAACCAGTTAGGGCTGATAAAACTTTTTTAGTGTATAAAAGTCTAGAGTGGTTCTAAAATCAAATTTATATAAAAAGATAAACTCAAAGCGGTATTGCTCTCTACTCTTCACTCTTCCCCACCCACCCCTGTTAAATACCAATATCCTATCCATGCTCTCTCTCTCTTTCTCAAAAAGAAAAGGGAATAAAAGGAGATGCATCAATATTTTCTTTTTTCCTCTTATTTCTTCTGCAAAAGGCAGCATCCGACATACACTGTTCTGCACTTTGCATTTGTCACTTAACTGTAAATCTCGCAAACACACCGGAACAGTTCATGGAGTTCCGCCTCATTCTAGGAACTTTTATTTCTATCCTCACCTGATGATACCCTTTCCACTGCTTTTCAGAGAGAGGGAGGGAGGAAGGGAGAAAGAGAAACATCGATGTGAGAGAGACACATTGACTGGCTGCCTCCAGCACGCACCCTGACCGCACCCAGAACAGGGGCAGGGTGCCAACCGCAATTCAGGTATGTGCCCCTGACCTGGAATTGAACCTGAGACCCTTCGGTGCATTGGCTGGCGTTCTAACCACTGAGCATGCATCCAGATCGAGGACTTTTTTTTAATTTTTATTTATTTTATTTTATTTATTTATTTTTTTAAAATATATTTTATTGATTCTTTACAGAAAGGAAGGGAGAAGGATAGAGAGTTAGAAACATCGATGAGAGAGAAACATCGATCAGCTGCCTCCCGCACACTCCCCACTGGCTATGTGCCTGCAACCAAGGTGCATGCCCTTGACGAGAATCAAACCTGGGACCCCTGAGTCCGCAGGCCAACGCTCTATCCACTGAGCCAAACTAGTCAGGGCGGCTTTTTTTTTTTTTTTTTTTTTTTTTAAAAAGCACACACTCTCCCAGGGAGTCTGTGACCCAGAATGCCAACTCATCCGCCCAGTGCCACCTGCAGCTCCCTGTCTTCCCACAGCTCACCTTCCTCTCACCTGGAAGTCCCAGGGCACCCACTCCCCGTGTGCCCCACCTCCGATCAGCCTGGGCCGCCTCTCTGACCCACTCACTGTGTCCTGGGGCCCAGTCACTGCGTCTGCCAGGTCCCCGCCTCCAGCCTCCCACACTCAGGCCCTGGGAGAAGCCCTGTGGTCCTGACTCCTGCAGAGAGGCCTCCCTCCCTAAGTCAAGAGCCCCACGGCCTGCGGCCCGGTCCCTGTGGGCGCCTCTGGCCTGAACTTGGGCTCCCCCATCTCCGAGTCCTGCCCCCACCCCGCTCAGCCTCTTACTGGCAGAGCTCGCTTGGGGCCCAGGTTGTGTCTCAGTTTCTTCATCTGCAAAGTGGGTTGGCAATGCGGTTGATGTCACAGGACTGTTGCAAAGCTACCACAGAATGCCCTGGGAGACGTGCTTACCCAGTGCCAGGGCGGTCAGAACTCCCCTCCCCCACAGAGCCGCTCTGGAGCACCAGCCCGCCTCCCAGGAGAGAGGCCTCCAGGCTCTGTGCACCCTGCAGGGAGCTGTGTGGGTCCTGGAGGGTCTGCCCTCCTGCCTGCCTCCGCTCCGTCTGGGGCTGGTACAGGGCAGCCTGAGCAGGGGTTTGAGTCCGGCTGGCAGGGGCTGGGGTCCAGCTCTGCTCCCAGCTTCCCAGCCCTGTCCCCTCCCCTTCCCTTGAGCTCCTGGGGTGCATGTCCTCCGTTTTGCTTTGCTATTTCTTTCCTCCCCACCTCCATTCCCCTCGCCTTCCACTCCCCATAGACGGACTCTCATAGATGGAATGTGTGGCCTCCCAAGCCCTCTTCCAGGCAGCTGCTATGTTATTTAAAGAAACACATGAGAGGCCTCAAGCATTAACCCTCCTCGGTCTTTGGCCCATCAGCACCAAGGCTCGGCCATGCGGCCATCCGGCGGACTGCCCGTGGCGGGTACTCATCCATGGGGGCGGGAGTGAGGGAGTCTGTCAGACCCCCGCTACCCCGCATCGTGGGCCCCGCCCCTGGGCCCGCCCCCATCACCCTCGGGAACACAGGGATTCCTCTCGGTACTTCAGGCCACGAGCTGCCCCCAGTGACAGGATGCGGGCAGGCTGGGTCCCTAGTCACACGGCGTTGCGAGGCCCGGGGCTGAGCCTGCTGGCCGCCCTCGGCCGCCCCGGGGCCGGGCAGTGTTTGCGGGCAGAGGTCAGGCGGCAAGTTGGTCCCATTTTCCCGGGGCCCCGTCCCCGGGTACCTGGGGCCGTGATCCCCGTGACCCCGATGAGGGCAGGCTGTGGGGGCGGCGCTTCTGGGACACACCTGGTGCGCACCTGGAGGAGAGGGGGTGGTCGCAGCCCGGGACTTCATTGGCTGGGGCGACGGGTGACTCAGCCCAGGGGCCAGCCGGGCACCAGGGGCGGGGCCGGCTCCCCCGCCGAGCTCCACATCTGGGCTGCCCTGCCCCGCGCCACTCCAGACCTGCGCCCCATCCCGCAGCGCCCGCCACCAACCCCCCTTCCCCGCCCTATTCGGACCGGCCCTGGTCCCGGCCCCACCGCCATGAGCTGCTTCGAAGAGGAGGGCGGCTGGAGCCTGTCCTTCTGCGGCGCGGCCTTCCTCGGCCTCTACCACGTGGGCGTGACCCACTGCCTGCGGGAGCGCGCCCCGCGCCTCCTCCAGGGCGCCCGCCGCATCTACGGCTCCTCGGTCGGCGCGCTCAACGCCATCTGCATCCTCATGGGACGGCCCGTCGGTGCGTCGGGGGGCCCAGGCGGGCGGGGGGGGGGGGACCCGGGATCTCCCAGCCTCCTCGGACGCTGATTTGGATGGACCGAAGGGGGCGGGGGCGGAGGGAGGGGTGTCCCAGGGCCCGTGCGTCCTGCCCAGCGGTCGGTCCCGTACAATGCATCTGAGAACCTGAGCACTGGGACTAGGGTTCCCCCCTTTTCACAGAAGAGGGGTGCCACGCTAGGAGCCAGGAAGATGCTCTGAGGGTCACCTGGGGGCAAAAGGTGGGAGAGAGCATTTGAACGCAGGGCGGGGCACAGGAAGTCTGAGCAGAAGGGGGTCACTCCCTGGCCCCCAGGAGGGAAGGCCAGCCTCCCAGCCCGCAGGGCAGGCGCACCTGGTGGCTCAGGACCTGTCCACACGCCCTCCCCCCACCTGCAGAGTTCTCCTGCGACCAGCTGCTGGACCTGGCCAAGCAGGTGGAGCAGCTGAGCCTGGGCGTGTTCCACCCCGCCTTCGCGCCCATCGAACACATCCAGCAGCAGCTGCGGACCTTCCTGCCCAGTGACATCCACGTCCGGGCCTCTCAGCAGCTGGGTATCTCCCTGACCCGCTGGCCCGACGGCCACAACGTCATCATCACAGACTTCGCCACCCGCGAGGAGGTCATCCAGGTGAGGGGGCTGGGGGCCTCCAGGCCTGGTGGCAGGTGGGGGGGGACGCCAGCTCCTACCGGAGCAGCTTTCGGGCACTCCCCCGGGGGCAGACGCATCTGCAGGGTGGGGGAGGCGTCGAGGGTGGGTGGGGGCAGTGAACTCGCAGCCCTCAGCTTGTTTACAAAACAGAGGGGCGGTGGCCAGGTGAGGATGGACAGGTGAGGTGGGGGACCCTCAGCTGCACACAGCTTGGCTGGGGAGGGGGCAAAAGTCCGTTGTTTTTTAAAATTGATTTCAAAGAGGAAGCGAGAGGGAGAGATAGCAATATCAATGATGAGAGAGAACCATTGATCGGCTGCCTCCTGCACGCCGATCCAGTAAGGGATCGAGCCTGCAACCAGGGCATGTGCCCTTGACCGGAATCGAACCTGGGACCCTTCAGTCTGCAGGCTGTCGCTCTATCCACTGAGCCAAACAAGCTAAGGCCCATTTTTAAAAAATCAGAGCCCCCCAAAGGGGCTGCTCTCCAGAGAGGTGCCTGCCCAGCCCTACCTCACCAGGTCCTCCACGCATTTCCGGACACAGTGGGCAAACATTTCCTGAGGGTCTGTTCTGTGACATCACCGTGACTGTAACAGGGAAGGACAGACCGACATGTCGCCTGACTTCTGGGGCTTCTAGTCTAACGTGTGTGGGGTGCAGGGAAGGACCACATCCGCCATGAACGAAGAAACAATCCAGGACTGAAAGAAACAGGAGTATGTGACAGCCGCGCGGGGCAGGAGGCGGATGCTCAGGCAGGGGCACAGGAGACCTGTGCCTCCCCCATCGCGGCTCTGCCCACCCTCCCCAGCGGGGTCTGCACCTTCCACAGAGCCTGGGGCCCCTGCTTCGCCCCAGTGCCCCCAGTCCCAGCACGGGCCTGTGTCTGAGTCTGTGCTGACCTGAACTCTTCGTGCAGGGAGGGGCCCGTCCCTGGCTGCGGGCTGTGTCCACAGCTTCCCCAGAGGGCCACAGGGGACCCCAAAGTGCACCCATCATCTTGGCCTGTGTGGCACATAGTAGGTGCTCAGTAAACATTAGCTGCTGTCACTCTGATTGTTACTCTGCGGGAACGCGGAGCTCACCTGTGCCTCTGTTGCTCAGAGCCAGGATAGGTTCTGCATTGCCGGGAGCACGCGCGCGGGAGGGATTCTCCCAGGGTCCTGTGGGGCAAGGCTCTCTGCTGCAGGCGTTTGCTTTTCCCCTTCGGACCAGTGGGCAGCGCTGGAGACCTTTTGGGTGTCACACGATGAGAGTGTGTGTGTGCGTGTATACACTGCTCGCATCTGAGTCCACGGTAGGGTCCCTTCTACACAGGACGTGTCAGAGCCTCTCTGGGAAGATAGGCCGTGCTTTCCAGGTGGGCGGAGAAGTCAAGGTTTCTCGTTGGAGGTGCCTCTGGTTGGAATAGTGTCCAAGGAACGCACGTTGGGCGACATCCCTAGACTCTTGGCCGAGCGTTCCTGGCGGAGCGGAGAAGGAGGAGGGGGACCCAGTGCCTGTCTGTCTTTGGGAAGAGCTCCGGCAGCAGCCCCGGTCCGCAAGGGTCCGCTCAGCAGGAAAAGGGTGGAACTTGAGACGGGCCTGCGTTCAAATCCCTTAACCCTGAGAATGTGGCTGGGACGATGGCCCCTGCGCCTCAGACCTCTCCTGGGACCCAGGACCGATAACACCCACGTGGCGGGCTCTCCTGGGGTTAGACGGTGCTTGGAGCAGTTCTGAGCAGAAGGAGCATGAACAACTGTTTCCGTGGCCTCTTGTCTTTCCAGGCCTTGATCTGCACTCTGTACATCCCTTTCTACTGTGGGGTGATCCCCCCCGAATTCAGAGGGGAGGTGAGTGGCCAAGGCCCTGCCCTGTGTTTTCAGCCCCAGGCACCTGCTGGGGAGAGGTACGGGTGGAGGGCACCAGCACTCCTTAAGCACCTACTGTGTGCCGGCCTTGCCCCTGCTCCTGGGCTGCTCAGAGAGGGTACTCTACAGTAACCTGAGCTCGACAGACCTAGTGACTCGGGCAGCCACAGGGTCACCCGCTGCGGCCCGCCACTGGCGGGTGCTCCTCGCGGTGTGGCCGGAGGGCAGGCGTCCTGAGGGCCGCACTCCTGCCCCAATTGCAGCGCTACTTCGACGGGGCCCTGAGCAACAACCTGCCCTTCTCGGACTGTCCCAGCACCATCACCGTGTCGCCCTTCACCGGAACGGTGGACATCTGCCCCCCGAGCACCTCGGCCAGCATGCTCGAGCTGAACACCTTCAACGCCAGCTTCCAGTTCTCCACCAGGAACTTCTTCCTGGGGTTCTCCTGCGTCGTCGCGCCCAGCCCCGAGGTAGGCCTGGCCCTGGCGTCCAGCCTCGAAGGGGTGAGAGCCTTGGCCACGATCCAGGGCCCCGTGTCAGACTCTGTGCCTCTGAACCCTCCCCGCAGCCTCAGGGCCGTTGACACACATGTCCCGAGTCTTACAGTCCAGGTCTCGAACCCATAGCCTGAAGCGCCCCCAGAGCGGGTGTGGCGTTAGGCTGGCCCCTGCCGGGGCAGCGCCAACCCTGCTGGGCCCACCGGTGCTCCCCTGGGCCAGGCTCTGTGAGAAGGCACCGTTATCATCTCCGTTTCTCAGAAAAGGACACCGCAGCTCAGAGAGGTTAAGTGACTTGTTCGAAGTCACACAGCCCAGAAGCTGCAAAACCAGGTTTCCCATCCTCGGCCAGCCGCCCCATGCTTCCTCCTGCTGCCTGAGACTGTGGCCAGATGAACCGCTGTGTGGAGGCGAGGCGTACACTCAGGAAAAGGCGGACAACAGACCCACTTTTCCTGCGTTTTGCCCTTCAGTATTTCTGGAAAATAGGTTGTTTGACAACTAATAGGTTTTCATCAGAAGGTGCTCCTCCCCCCCAACCAGCCGGGCCCTCCGCTGCTCTCCACACTCTCCCGGTTGTGTAGGGTTTTATAATATAAGGAACAAGTCGTGGGACACGGGCTCATTTTCTCTGACTTCCAGAGGGTGGGTGGACAGACGTCTCAGCCCGTTTCACAGACAAGGCCGCGAGGCACTCAGGAAGGTCGCGTGGCTGTCCCAGGTCACACGGCGAGGGGAGGCGGAGCCACTTCCCGGCCCTCAGGGGCCTCTTCCCCACTGTGGGGCTCTGACCGAGCAGCAGGGCAGGGCCCCAGGGTTCCTCCGCCATCTCAGGCCAGTCCTGGCAACGGAGACCGAAGAGATCCATCCTCCACTGACCTATGGGCACCAGGCACCGTCCTGGGCATCCTGGGCCCCAGGAGGGAACTGAGGCCAGAGAGGGGAGGGGCTGGAGCAGGAGCCCCAGCGGGGGAGTCACAGTGGAGGGAGTGGAGGGAGGTCTCAGGTCCCTCCCTGCCCAGCGCTGGGCCCAGGGCCCTTGCGCGGTCTCTTGGGAGCGGCTGGAATCACTCCCAGTTGAAGACAAGTGTCCGGCCTGTGACCATCAGCCTAGGGGGGCCAGGGCCTCCCCCATCCCCCCTGGCCTGTGTGTTGGCAGATATTGGTCCACTACTGCAGACAAGGCTACCTGGATGCCCTGAGGTTCCTGGAGAGACGCGGTAGGTGACAGGGCCTCAGAGCGGAGTTTGGCCTTGAGAGGTGCCGACAGGGTGGCAGCGTGGAGAGCGGGGGAGTCGCTGTCACGGGGAGGCTCTGGCTGTGCTGACCGCCACATCCCGCCTCTCGCCCGCCCAGGACTCACCAAGGAGCCGGTGCTGTGGACGCTGGTGTCAAAGGAGCCCCCGGCCCCAGCCCATGGGACCCGGCACACTGGCCAAGACGGAGGCCAGAAGGAGGGCCTATCGCTCAACTGGGCAGTGCCCAGTGTGCTGGTCAAGGACGTGCCCAACTTCAAGCAGCTGTCGCCAGAGCTGGAGGCCGGTACTGCCCCTCCTCCCGCTCTTGCTCACCCGGCAGGCACTGGCACTCAGGGGCACTGCGCCAGGGGCGTGGGTGGGCCCCTGCCCTGGAGGCGCTCTGGCCTGGAGGAGGGCAGGACTCTTTTTGAGTTCCTGCTAAGTGCCAGGGGTGCCAAGGGGCTTTTACATGTGGTGTCACTCACTTCTCACTACGCTGCGGGCCTGAGGGGTTTCCTCACCCCATTTGGGTGATGAGGCTACAAGCTCAGGGAGGGGAGGGACTCACCAAGGCCTCAGAGCCTGCAGCTGGGGAATTCGGACCCAAGTCTGTGCCTGAGAAAGCCCGGCCTTTGCCCACTGCCCGGGGGGTGGGGGCAGGAGGTACTGAGGGGCACGGGGGCGGGGGTACATATGGAGGATCTAGACTCATTTCATCATCTCAACTATCCTCTGAGGACGGCACTGAGTCGTCCCCATTGTACGAATGTGGAAACCAGAACACGGAGCGGTTAAGTGACTTACCCAAGGTCACATGGCCAGCACATGGCAGAACTAGGCATTCTGTGTGGTGACCTAGATGTCACAGCTGCAATCAATCACAGGTGTCCCACAGTCACCTGGAATGGTGCTAGTGGGGGTGGGTTAGCATCTAAGTGAAACATGGAAGGAGCCAGCCAGGTGGAGAGAGGGGAAGACAACAGCATGTGCAAATGTCCTGGGGTTGTGTGGAGGGGAGAAGAGCTGGAGGCCCCCGTGGCTGTAACACAGTGGTTGAGGGCCAAGGAAGCAGAGATGAGCTTAGAGAGGCTGGGAAGGTTGGGTATGTGGCCTAGAGGAGAGAGATGGGGCCGCTGAGGGGTTTACTGAGGGGCAGCCCCTAGTGATTACGGCCCAGCGAACCGTAGGCCCAGGCCCAGTCCATGACTGACTAATGGATCACTCTGCGTTGCTCCTCTATTGTTAGCTTGGGGGGACAGGCTCAGAGGCAGGAGGCTGGGAGGAAAGATGGTGGTGGGGAAGCCAGAGCAGGGTCAGTGAGGTGGGCGAGGGGATCGGGGGATGAGGGACCACACAGGGCAAGCAGAAATGGGCTCCAATGTGTGCTGAGCCCTGGGTACAAGATTGATTGCCGTTCTGCAAACCTGGCCCCATCACTGCGGCCACACGGGGGCACCAGAGAGCCGCCTCTTCGATGGGGCACTGCAGCCTGCATATGGGGTTGGCGAGGGGCGCCCCCTTCCTGGAAGGGAATTGTCATCCGGCCTAGCCCTCACTGGCATCCCTTAGTCCTCACCTACTTGCCAGGAGGTGGGTCCTGCCATTACGGGGAGGCAGCCTAGGCTGGGGAAGGGAAGGGAAGGGATGGTCCCGGCCACGGCAGGTCATCTGGGGGCTGTCTCGGATTTGCTGTATGTACACACACACACACACACACACCCTGCCCCAGCATCTGTGCCTAATAGCACCGGCTAGAGTCAGGTTGGGGGCAGGTGGCTGTGCCATGGTCTGGCGCAGGGATCAGGGCTCTGGTCTGCCCCAGCCAGGACGCAGGCCCCTCCCACCCGGTCAATGAAGGGGACAGAGGGCTGGGGAAGGGGTCGTCCCGGCCCCAGCTGCAGCCCCTGCTGTGGTTAGTAACCGCTGGGCTACTGTTATGGAGGGAGGTGCGGTGTGGGCACCTGTTCCTTCTTGGGCGGCCGCCGCAGACTTTCTGGAGAGAGGGGCGGGAGAGGGGTCCATCCTGGCCCTGCCACCTCCTAGCGACGGTCTTTGGCAAGTCCCTTCTCCACTCTGAACGTCTGTCTCCTCTTCTGAGAAAGGGGCACCCCCTGCCCATTTCTCAGACGATGATGAACAGCTGAGGGCCTGGCCCCTGCTGGCTCCCGGCGGGGGCCTGGTCTGTGTTTCTTGCTCTGCGGGTGGGGGTGGGCACCCTCTGTGGGCTGCAGGGTGGAGAGGAGCTGGTGGGCACGCTCCCCTTCTCTTGCAGTCCTGGAGAAAACAAGTAGGAGGGACCCCAGGCCCTGGGCCCGCTTCCGCGGCTCGACGCCCGGGAAGGCGCTGACCTACCTGCTGCTGCCCTGCACGCTGCCCTTCGAGTACGTCTACTTCCGGGGCAGAAGGTGAGGCTGGGCAGGGGCTGTGGTGGAGACCAGTGCCCAGGGCAGGAAGGGCAGCTGGCATACCAGTGGGCAGAGCCTGGCTGGTCTCTCCACGCTGCCAGGTGTTGGCTGAATGACCCAGAGGGCCCTTGGGGGCTGGTTCAGAGGCTGTAGCTGCTGTGGACCAGCCGGGGCCTCCTGGTCAGCGCCCCGGTCCCTCCTGTCTGTAGGACCTTGGGCCCATCTGTCAGAGCCTCAGAGACCATGAGCTATTTTTGAAAATAACTCTAGGGGCTGGGCTGGCTCAGATTTGCTGTATGGCCTGGGCCAGGTCTTTTACCCTCTCTGGGCCTCAGATTCCTTTTCTATACAACAAGGCTCTTCCATGGCAGGCTGGCTGTGGCTAAGCCCTCTCTTCTCATCCTAACTCTGCTGACTAGTGGGTCACTGTGCTGTTCATTTATTCTAGGAAGAGTCCTCGAGGGCTCACCAGGGGCCCGCCCAGGCTGGAGGCTGGGAGGCAGCACTGACCCGGCCCCAGGCCCTGGCCTTGCGGAGCCTGGCAGGACACAGGTCATCACACGTTCACCGCTCTGCCTGGAGATGCCTAGGGCGTCTCCACTGGCTGTGAACCGGGATGGCTTACACTAGGCCAGTGGTTCTCACCCTTCTGGCCCTTTAAATACAGTTCCTCATGCTGTGACCCAACCATAACATTATTTTCGTTGCTACTTCATAACTGTCATGTTGCTACTGTTATGAATCGTGATATAAATATCTGATATGCAGGATGGTCTTAGGCGACCCCTGTGAAAGGGTCGTTCGACCGCCAAAGGGATCACGACCCACAGGTTGAGAACCACTGCACTAGGGACTGCCTAGTCATGGAAGGCTGCCTAGAGGAGATAACTTAAAAATTTTTTTTTATTATTGATGTCGAGAGGAAGGGAGAGAGAGAGGGATAGAAACATCGGTGAGGAGAGAGAAACATTGATCGGCTGCCTTCTGCACATCCCACATTGGGGATCGAGCCCGAAACCCAGGCATGTGCCCTGACCAGGAATCAAACTGTGACCTCCTGGTTCATAGGTCGATGCTCAACCACTGAGCCACACCGGCCGGGCTAGAGGAGATAACTTTTGAGCTATAATCTGAAAGACAAATAAGAATCCACTAAGCAAAGAGGGAAGGGAAAAGCATTTCAGATGGATGGGACAGCATATGCAAAGGTCCTGGGGCAGAAGGGAGTAAGACTTGTTTGAGGAGCAGAAAGGGAAGTCAGTGTGACTGGACCTACAGGTGGAGAGCTGTCCAAGATGGGGCTGGGGAGGCGGCAGGGGCTAGACACACACAGGGCTCTGTAGCTGTGCGAGGAGGGTGCTCTTTACCTGACGGTGGTCGAAGGCAGCAAGGGGACACTGGTGTCCTGGGAGGTCTGCATTTTAAAAACTCTCTACTCCCCGGAAGAAGGCCTATGACAGGGGCCAAGGTCTCTGTCCTGCTCCACATCGCAGTGATGATGGGGCCAGTCCCGCCGTTTAAACGGCTGGTGATGCAGAGCTGGGAGAGAGCCTTCTGCTGACTGCTCCACCTCATGCTGAGCTGTGAGACTCAAACCACCGTTTGAAATAAAAAAGGATAAAGGCAAATTCTCGCCTTTTCAGTTAAAAAGAAAATCCACTTATGCGCACTGCTGGGGAGGCCTGCCCAGACCACAGGGAATGTCCTGCTGGTATTTCTGTCCCCTGCACGTGAGTGTAATCATCGAGGCAGAAGGGCCAGAACGAGGGAGGTGACAGTCCAGCTGATGTGTTGCTTGTCGCATGGCACTGGGACTGTCTGCCCAGTCCGAGGCCAGGTTTAGAGGCCCCTATAAGGGCCTGCGGTGGCCGGCCCTCTGCCTGGCAGGGTCCTGTGGAAGCAAGAGAGGCTCTGGTGGGCTGTGTTTTAGGTCAGGCCCTGGCTGCTGGGTGGAGAGTACATGCAGAGGTGCGGAGTGGGGAGCTGGCCTGGGGAGAGTGCGTGCAGGGGTGTGGAGTGGGGAGCTGGCCTGGGGAGAGTACGTTCAGGGGTGTGGAGTGGGGAGCTGGCCTGGGGAGGGTGCATACAGGGGTGCAGAGTGGGGAGCTGGCCTGGGGAGAGGTGAGAGGGGGACAGAGATGGGGGAGGCTAGGAGCTGCAGGCGAGGTGACAGTCCTTACTTGGCAGGTGAGAAAGCTGAGGCCCAGAGAGGTGCCCAGCCCCCCGCACACCTCCCCCCCCCCCAGGTCACACAGCTGAGAAGCCCTGGGGCTGGGCTACACCCCAAGCCAGCCTGACCCCCGAACCCTGCCCTTTCCACTCGTGCCTGTGGAGTCCACTCTCAGGGCCTGGCCTCCCACCGAGTTCGGAGTCCACTCCGTTTCTGTCCCCAGCCCCTCCCTCCCTGCAGGTGCCCCGTGAGGAGGAGCCGCCCCCGGGGAACCGGTGCCTCTGGCTGCTTCTCACCCCCAGCCCTTTCCTGTAGCCCTGGTGCCTCTGGGACCAGGGATCCCGACTCTGCTCCAGCCAGGGGGAGGGGGGAGGGGGGAGGGCGGGCTCAGCTGTTGGTGCTCCTCCTCCAGGCTGGTCCTGTGGCTGCCGGACCTGCCTGCCGACCTGCGGTGGATGCGGGGCGAGCTGCGGCGCGGAGCCTGGTGGGTGTGTTCCGGGCTGAGGTACCAGCTCCTCTCGAGGCTCAGGTGAGGCGCAGCCAGGTGGGCAGAGCCCAGCGCCGTCCTCGGGGGAGGCACCAGCTGCTCCGCTGACCCTGGGCAGGCAGCTCACACCGCCCTGGGCCCGGCCAGCCTGCAGGACCCTGGGGGCACTCGCCATGCCCCCTGGAACCTTCCCATCGGGCCTGAGGGGCACCAGGCTGGCCGGCCCAGCGACTGGCCTCTCCCGGTCTGTGGTGGTCCTTGTCCTGGGTGCCCACGTCCAGGCCTTGAGTGAGGCCTGGTTCTGACTCAACCTCCAGAGCTCAGAGCCTCGCCCCTGGCCCTGGGGGACCGAGGGGTGGCCTCCCTTCTTCCTCTCAGGCTCTTGTCCCGGATGGTGTGGGTGGGTGGCCGTCAGGAGCCAGAAGGGACCCGCCAGCCCCACTGCAGCCCCTGCTCCTTGGAGCTGGCTCCCTGGGTCCAGCACTTCTTCCTGGGGAGAGGCCCAGCCTGTTGGTGCGCCCAGGTCACCCGCCCCGTCTCATCAGAGATAAAGGAAGCAGAAGTGACGCCCATCGCATCGTGGTTCTGGCACTGCCCTCTGGGGCCTGGCGGCGGCCCTGCGGCCCTGCTGAGGAGAAGGGCTGGTGGGGCGCCTGGCCGGGCTGCTGGCAGAGGGAGCTGAGCGCTTTAGAAGGCGGGGAAGATGCTCAGCCCTGAGATCGGGAGCAGATGGGGGGATGGGGTACTGTGCCTGCCCTCACGTCCTTTCTCTGAGTTCTCTGTCCGGCAGCAGCCCTCGGGCATGACCCCCATGGTCTGCTCACTCCTCAACCTCGACCTCTCCCTTCCTACTGGGCCCACCCAGCGAGAGCCCAGAGACGGAGGGGAGAGGAGAGAGGTTAAAGGGATTAAAATCTTTTCGGAATCCCAGCTGTGTGTGCCTCTTTGGGGTGCCCACCGGCGGCCCCTACGACACCAGGCAAGTTCCTTCCTCATCCAGTTCCTCATTTCCTGTCTTTAAAACCAGGAGTTGGACTAGCTGGTTTCCGTGGGGCCTCCAGCTCTACTCTGAGCCAAGAACATAAACAGTACCACGCGGTCAGATGCAGCAGAGGTGACTCCAGGAGGGACTGGCCACAGCGGAATGGGTTTCTGACTGGGTCTTTGTGGACGCCTAGAATGTGGGTTGGCAGAAAGCCATTCCAGGAGAGGGGCCTGCGGGGGCAAAAGCAGTCTGGGGGCGACCTGCGGTGAGTCCCACTGACGGGTAATCTGAGGCTCAGAGGGGCGAAGCGCCTTGTCCCGGGTTCCACAGCCAGTCGGTGACGGAGCTGCCATTCAGGCTCAGGTCTGGCTGAGGCTCCATCCTGTCTGCACGTTAGTTACTGGGGACACATGGCGATTCCGCTCAGGACTCTTCCGCTGCAGAGAGTCCGATGTCACTGATCTTGACCTGGACCTGTCGGAGCGGGAGTGTGGTTGGAGCCTGTCGTTCGTGGGCCCTGGTGTCCTCAGGGACCACCCTGTGGGTGTGACCACGGGCCTGGGTGAGCACCCTGTACCTCAGACTTGCTTGACGTTATCTCTGGCAAGCAGGCTGGTGTGTGCCAATCTGTGGCCGTGGTCACAGGATGCTAGTGTGGCCACCTGTGTGCCAGCACTAAGTCCTGGTGACCTTAGGTGTCCCCAGGCAGATACCTCAGCCCCGCGGAGCTTTGCATCTCACCCACACATCCGGTTATGTACACTGACCGCATGTGTGGTGATGTTAAGGGATAGCCATTAGCCAAAACCGGTTTGGCTCAGTGGATAGAGCGTCGGCCTGTGGACTGAAAGGTCCCAGGTTCGATTCTGGTCAAGGGCATGTACCTGGGTTGCCGGCACATCCCCAGTAGGAGATGTGCACGAGGCAGCTGATCAATGTTTCTCTCTCATCGATGTTTCTAACTCTCTCTCTCCCTTCTTCTCTGTAAAAAAATCAATAAAATATATATATTTTTAAAAAAGGGATAGCCATTACTTTTGAGTTGTGTTAATGTATTGGGAATATGTTTTCACGTGGTTCTGATCCTTTAGAGATCACCCTGAAATAGTTATGAATGAAATGGCACAATGCATGAGATTTGCTTCACAATAATCCCGCGGCTGGGAGGTGGGTGAGAGTTTGATGAAACATGAATGGCTAACACTTGTCACTAGGTGACGAGTCCATAGAAGTTCATTACACTCTTCTCTCTAATTTTATGTGTTTGACATGTCTGTAATAAATGAGTACTTACCTTAAAACTTTGAGAGTACATACAAATAGGAAACTGCATCAAGAAAGCACATAAAACAAAGCAAAAGCAGGGCGACCAGCAGCCATGGCTTCCAGGAGTCACCGATGGGGAAGGGCGGGAGGACCTGGGGAGCTGTCCGGTTCAGCACCGCGGACAGCGGCCCGCGGCCGCCTTTCCGAGGGGCCTTCCAGCCGCTCAGCTGCCTCAGGGATGTCAGAGGGCAGAGCACTTCCGGGCCCACCTTATATGGGAAAAGGCTTTTCAGGACAGAGCTCTCCAGCCTCTTCCACACCCGGAGATGGAGCGTCTACGCCACCGGGCAGACCAGGCCTTGCTGGGCAGCTTTGCTTCCTAAGAAGCTTCTGTTCCCTGCCCGTAAGGATGTCAGTCAAAAAACAAGCCATCATACATGTGTGTGCCTATTTCTGGGCTCTCTATTCTGTTCCATTTAAATATATGTCTATGCTTATGCGCATCCCACAGTGTCTTGATTTATAGCTTTCCTATATAGCTTTTAGAAGCAGCTTGTTAACGTTAAAAATATATTTTTATTGATTTCAGAGATGAAGAGGGAGGGAGGGAGAGAGAGAGAGAGAGAGAAGAAAAGAAACATCAAGGATGAGAGAGAATCATTAGTGGGATGCCTCCTGCACACCCCACACTGGGGTTCCAGCCTACAACAGGGCATGTGCCCTGACCAGGAATTGAGCAATGACCTTCTGGTTCATAGGTGGACGCCGACCAGGCACAGCTTGTTAATCTCTACAACAGAGCCCATTGGGATGTTGCTTGGGATCGCATAGACCCGTGGTCAGCAAACCGCGGCTCGCGAGCCACACGCGGCTCTTTGGCCCCTTGAGTGTGGCTCTTCCACAAAATACCACGTGCGGGCGCGCATGTACAGTGCGATTGAAAAACTTCATGGCCCATGTGCAGAAGTCGGTATTTTGTGGAAGAGCCGGTATTTTGTGGAAGAGCCACACTCAAGGGGCCAAAGAGCTGCATGTGGCTCCGCGAGCCGCGGTTTGCCGAGATGCAGTTTGCCGACCACTGGCATAGACTCTACAGAGGAATTTGAGGAGAATGAAACTCCTAGCACTGGGTCCCGATGCAAGATTAAAATGTAGGCCTTCTTGTTCAAAAAGCAGGGAAAATGCTACTCAAGGTACTAAAATAACTCCACAAGCTCTCAACTTGCCAATGTGGTTATTGTTTGCTACAGGTAGTTCATGTCGCTCTCTCAACACTGCATTACTCGTAGGGCACCTGCAGACCCTCACAAGAGCCTGGGAACAAGCCCCATGACCCCAAGAGCTGCCCATCGGCTGCCCGTTTCCTCCTGTCGGCTGTGGGACCCACACATCACGCCCTGGCTGGGAGCGGGGAACTCAAGTCAGGGACCTCCCCTTCCCACAGGCCTACCGCCCCAAGGGTATTACCACCTCCACACTAGACAAATGGGCACCTGAATTGGGGGTGGGAGAGAGGCTCACTTTGGCTGATTCACCCACCAAATGCCCCGGCTGCTGCCAGTCTAGGACAACGATGACAACGACAGCCGTAATCATGCCCCACTGTGAGATGCCATGGGGGGTGAGCGTCCTTTTCAGGCCCCACGGTCCATGGGGAGGGATGAGGAGAGAGGCCGGGCAGGGCTGGGGCACTGGAGGACAGGGGAGCGGGCAATCAGGAACTTGTCCGGAGGAGGCGGCAGTGGGTGGAACTGCCCGTGCTCCGAGGCTCCAGGTCCTCAGCACACGCTCCATTACCCCGTCAGACTGCACGATAGAACACAGGTTCAAATAAAAGGATCACGAATTTTGAGACGGTGACCACATAGCATTAAACCCCAAGTGCAGGGCCCTCTGGGGCTCCTCTAATGGCATGACCATGAGGCAGGCCCTGCAGCCCTATCTGTCCATCTATGTACTCATTTCTATCTCTTTCCATAGCTGCAGTATACGTATCTATCTGCACATCTATCTCTATGTACACTATGTCTAAATCATCACGTAACCATCACTGGGAGCAAGATCATGTTCCCAACAGGTTAGAGGGCACCCCTGTGTCTTTTCCCATTCAACCCTCTCCCTCGGGCCCACGTTAAGCACTTTCCTGGCCTCTATCACCATAGATGAGTTTTGTTTGTCCTTGAACTGTACGTGAATGGGATCATATGACATATCGCCCTTTGTATTTGGCTTCTCTTATTCAACATTTAAAAAAAAATATTTTTATTGATTTCAGAGAGGAAGGGAGAGGGAGAGAGAGAGATAGGAATATCAGTGATGAGAGAGAATCATTGATCAGCTGCCTCCTGCACGCCCCACCCTGGGGGATGGAGCCAGCAACCGGACATGTGCCCGACCGGGAATAGAACCATGACCTCCGGGTTCACAGGTGGACGCTCAACCACTGAGCCATGCTGACTGGGCTTCTTCATCATTTTGATTGCGAAGCTCACCTGTGCTGTTGCATATACCAGTAATTCTTCATATTTTTTAAAACACGGTGTAGTAAGTATCCCATTGTACGAATATGTCACAGTTTAGCCATTCTACTGCCGATGGATGTTTGAGTCGTTTCCAATTTTCGTCGAACATGTGCAAGTTGTTCCCAATTCGGCCTTTCAAGCTAGCTCCTGTGTCCTTTCCACAGATCCCAATCACTTTTAAAAACACTTTCTTTTGGCCCAACAAGGTGTTTTAGGTTCATCATGTACTTTCTTTGCCCAGCCCTGGAATGGACCTTTTCTTCAAGAAACCGTGTTTCCTTCTGGCGAGGAAGTATTTAGAAACCAAGAGGATCTGGGCACTGGGTGTGCCTGGTATTACTGGAACCCCGTGCCTCTGGGCCTTGTCAGCAAAGATAAGAAATAGTTTTTAAAATAGTAAACTCATATCAGTACCTCAGGTTCCAGTTCAAAACCACACAGCTCTTCCCTGCCTTCTTCCGGAGTGAGAAGCCCCTGCATTAGCATTCATTCACGTGAGATATATATATATAGAGAGAGAGAGAGAGAGAGTGAGTGTCGATGATTAGATGAGGGTTTGTACTAAAACCTCTTTAGAATTCTGTTGTTCTCAAGTTGCTGTCTGCTTAAGAAGGGCCTTATTCAGTGCGGATTTGGGGGCGCTATCTGGAGAGCGTCCTTGTAGGTCTGCCATGGGTCCCGGAAAGCTACAGTAACCCGCCCCCCCCCCCCCCGCCCCAGGAGGTCATGGGGCCTGTCTTCCATAGCGCATGCCACTACCTGAGATTTTCCTGGTTATGCACAAACGTAAGCCCCAGAGGGCCAGGAACCTGGAGTGTGCCTGGCACCGGTCAGAAGCTTCCTGAACATGCCGGGGGAGTGAAGGAATCCCTAGGTCACCTCCGGCTGCAGCGCTTCTAGCCTGTGTTGAGCGCTTGGGGGATGGGCCCTGCGGTGGGCGGATGAGGGCGTGATGGAGGGATGCGGGCTGCAGGCTGGGAGGCTGGGAGGCGGCGGGCGGGGGGCGGCCGCGGACCTCCCGGGGGTGGGGACCAGCCGCCAGGTGTGGGCGGGGCGGGCCCGGAGGCCTCAAGACGTCACGTCTGCGGAGGGCAGGGCGCGGCGGGCGGGGCCATGACGTCATACCGGCGGAGCGCCGTCTCAGCGCCGGTGGGTGAGGCGGCGCCGTGACGTCACGCCTGCGGAGGGAGCGGCGCTCGGCGGGGCTGCGGGCGTGGGCTCGCGGGGCGGGCGCGGCGCGGGGCGGCGGCAGCGGGGCGGCGGCGGCGGCGGCGGCGGCATGGCGGAGAGCGAGGCCGAGACCCCCAGCACCCCGGGCGAGTTCGAGAGCAAGTACTTCGAGTTCCACGGCGTGCGGCTGCCGCCTTTCTGCCGCGGGAAGATGGAGGAGATCGCCAACTTCCCGGTGCGGCCGAGCGACGTGTGGATCGTCACCTACCCCAAGTCCGGTGAGCCCCCGCCGCCCCGCCCCGGCTCTGCGGCGCCCGGGGATGCGCGGCCCGCGTGCAGTCTGGGCGGGGAGGGCCTGGCGCCACCGCCCGCCCGTGCCCGGGACCCTGTAGGGCGGGATGGGGGTGGGCGGCCCGCATCTGGGGAAACTGAGGCGGGAGACCGGAGGTGAAGCCCGGTGTCCGCGGCTGGAGGCTGGACAGCGTCCCGTGGGTGGGGGGTGGGGGGGCGGGGGAGGGATGGAGCCTGTTTGGCTGGAGCTGCCCGGAGGCCAGGCCCGGGGCCGCCTCCTCCTGCCTCCCCTCCCATCCCCCTGCGGGCTGTGTGACCTTGGACAGTCACTTAACCTCTCTGTTCCTGGACTCAGTGCAGTCTCGGATGCGCGCAGAGTCCTGGGGATCGTCTGGGAAGGGGATCAGGCGGGCGTGGGGACTGTGGACGGTGCTCCTTCCCTGCGTGGGCTCCGGTGGGGGAGGGGCCGCCTTGGCCGGAGCGTGTGCCCGGTGTTCCCTAGCGTCAGGGCCTCCTGCGTCACCCGGGTAACAGGCAGGACCCGGGGCCCCATCCCCCAGCACTGACTGATGTCATCTTCCCGACAACCCACCACAGTCTAGGCGCCGAGGGGGGAGCAGTGCGAGCCCAAGGTCGCAGCTGACGAGTGGCGGGCGGGAATTTAAAGCAGGTCTGCGTGCAGGGCCTGCTGCAAGGGGTTGTCTGCTTGTGAGGTTCGTAGGGAGGGAGGCAGGCGGCTGTCTGGCTCTTTAAACAGCCCTTCAGGTCTCCCTCGGCCTGTGTGTGGGAGGGAGGAGGCGGCTGCATCCAGACTGGGTGCTGGGTCTGCAGCCCCTGGGAAGGAGGGCTGGAGGTCATGTGGGACCCACAGGGAGGGAGGGAGGGAGGTGACCGGAGGCCGGGGAGAGCTGTGGCTTGGCTGTCATAGCCGTGCAGGTCCCCGCCACTGGAGAGCTGGGCCAGTTCCTCTGAGGAAGGTTGGGGAGGGGCTGCCGGTGGAGGGTTGGGAGCCGTGTTGGTCGGGGCAGCTTGGGGAGAGGGGAGGAAGGAGGTGTGCACCCCCATTGCTGTGGCCACAGCCCGCCCCCAGCCCCGTGGGGGAGGGGTTGGAACTGTCCAGGCTTTAGAGCCATGGGGGGTGGACGTGCGGGGAGAACCCCCGCATTCAGTGGGCCCGTAAAGACTAAAGATTGCCCCGTGTCAGTTTAGGGCCGGGTTTGCCTGCAGAGGAATTGGGAAGAACTTGGTGTGGGGAGTTCTCTAGGGTTCGGAGTTGCCCAGGTCCATTTGCGGAGATGGAGGGGAGACGTAGCTGGAAGGGGTGGAGGCGTGCAGCCTGGGGGCTTGTGGGGGAGGCCTTGAGGGGCCCTGCCTGGGGGGGCTTGGGGGAGCCTGGATGGGGAGTGAGGTGTTAGTTGAAGGAAGTTTTCTAGATACAAAACTGGCCTCTTGTTTGTAACTTGAATCTTTCAAAGCAGACAGGAGAGCACACACACGCTCTCCCTTGGTGACCGGAGAGCCAGCGGTGGCCTCGGACCCTTGTGTGAGGCCCTTCCCACAGAACCCAGAGAGCTTCCCTTTAAACGGCACAGCTGCCCTCAGCCTCTGGCCTTTCCAGGCTCTGCTGTTCTCGTCGGCCCCTGTCGGTGTCTCGCCTTCCACGCCTGAGGTCGGGCACCCTGGGGACTGCCTGTGAGAGCTGGTGTGAGCCCCTCGGATGCGGCATCCATCGGCTGCCAGGCTCGGTACGCAGCCCCGCGTGCCTGTGTCCCAGCACCTTCCCCCGAAGCTCTGCGAGGCTGGACAGAGCTGGCCCCTGCTTCCCACACGGGCAAACGGAGGCCCAGGAGGTGGAGCGACTTGCCCACCCTCATGTGGCTGGACCAAGGCTGAGTGGAGGGGACTGAGACCCCGGGAGTGAAGGATCAGTCATGGGTACTGTGGAGGCCAGAGAGCGGGGAGAGAGAGAGAGAGAAGCATCGATAGGCTGCCTCCTGCACACCCCTTCCTAGGGATCGAGCCAGCAACCCGGGAATGGAACTGGCGACCTTTTGGTACATGGGACGATGCTCAACCAACTGAGCTCCACCAGCCAGGGCTTCTGTTCCTTTTTTGCTTTCTTTAACCTCGTCGCAGTCCATCCTTCTCACCCACCCCATGGGATGGGGGCAGGTAAGTGGGAGCTTTTCTCGGGAATGATGGCGGCACTGGCTCTAATGTGGTGCTTCTGAGGGGTCCCCCCCTCCCCCCGCTCCCCGCCAACCCCTGCTCATTACATGAAACGATCAAGGGGACTGAAGAGTTGGTTCCCCCAAAATCTGCCCTGAAGATTTCCTCTCGGAGGAGGAGGGGCCTGCAGGGGTCTCCAGGGGCAGCTGGTCTGGGGTCAGGACCTGGGTTCTCGCCCGGTGTTGCCCTTGGGTGAGTCTGAGCTCTATTTCCTCTGCTGAGAAACCCACAGCCTGGGCTGCACAGTGGCTGAGGCCGCCCCAGCTCCCTAATCCTTTAAAATATATATTCTTACCGATTTCAGAGAGGAAGGGAGAGGGAGAGAGAGATAGAAACATCAATGAGAGAGAATCATCAATTGGTTGCACACCCTCCACCTCCCCTGGGGACAGAGCCTGCAACCCAGGCTCCCTCCCCCTCCCCCATCCCTCGGGTGCAGTGTCACCTTTGGAAAGGCACAAGGGCAGGAGGGAGGAACATGCTTCTCTCCGTGGCTTTATTACTGGGAGTCTAAGGCCACGGGAGGGGGGGTGGGGATCTCAAGGCTTTGCCACTGCTCTGCGGCCTCTGCAGGGGCCCAGTTCACATTGCCTTTCCCTTCCTTCCTTTGCTCCCCTCTCTCCTCCCCACCCGGGTGGGTCTGTAGGAGGCACCAGTGCGTAGAGATTAAGAGCCTGGCTTGGGAGCTGGAAGTCCTGGGTTTGAATGTAGCTCTGCTGCTTGCCACCTGGGTGACCTGGGCAGGTGACATGCCTGTGAGCTGTGGTTTCTGCAGGGGTAGGAGGGACCACCTCCCTGCCTGATGGGCCTGAGGCTCAGTGCAGCGAGGCCCCTCCTCCGGTCAGCTGCACGGCAAGCGCATGGTGTCTGATGAAAATGCTGTAATTCTTTGGTCCTCTGTGGAATGGGTCTTTTTTCCCCTCTGGCTGCATTCAAGATTTTCTCTTTATCTTTGGTTTTCAGCACTTAATATAAGGCCAGGTGTATTTTTTTTCAGGGTGGGGATATTTGTCTTGATTTGGCGGGAGGCAGTGTGCTGAACTTCTTAGATCTATGGTTTGATACCTTTCACTATTTGGAAAAGCGCAGCCATTATCTCTCCAAATATTCCTTCCATCCTGTTCTTTCTCTTCTTTTGAGATTCCAATGATCATTACAGTTTCTGCTGCCCTGTCTTCGGTGAACTGATTCTTTCTTCCACTGTGGCAGGCCCATGAGGTCAGGCCTGTGAGCCGTCAGCATTCTGCATTTCTGTTCGTGTTTTTATTTTTCCTCTAGCGGTTCGAGGTCTCGTTTCCACCTCTCTGCTGAAATACCCCATGTGTTCATCCATGTTGTTCACCTTTTCCATGAAATCCTTTAACATGTTACGCAGACTGATTTAAGTGGAGTCTGATTCTGTTGACTGTTTTGTCTGCTGACAGCGGGCTATTTTAGAACGAGTAGTGCTTTTTGCTTGTTTGCGGGACATGGTGTGTGACATTGAGCCGGAGGTCAGTGGCATCTGTGCTTGGATGGGGGCTGTCTGTTCTGGCCAGGCCTTTACGTGGGAGCTGGGCTGCCTGTGGGTTCTGTTGTTGCTCCGACCACTTGCTTGACCACCAGTTTTCACTCCTGTGACTTCACCGTGTACCGAGCTCAGGGCTGAGTTTCCAGGGGGTGTTTCCTCGGTGTTCCTGCCTCACTGCCAGCTTTTGGTCTGAGCCTTAGAAGGGCTTCTCACCACACCCGCGCTCCATCCCCGATCTGGTGGGGTTTAGGGTTAGGGCTTCAGCACTCCTGGCCTTGGTTTTACTGCCCACTTTTAAGAGCCGTGTGTGGTGTGTGGTGTGTGTGTCGTGTGTGTGTGTGGTGTGTATGCACATGTGTGGTGTGTGCATTTGTATATGTATGCATGCATGTGATATGTATATATGTGTGGCGTGTGTGGATGTGTATAAGTATGATGTGTGTGTGCATGTGCTGTGTGTGTCGTGTGTGGGTGTATGGTGGTATGTATATGTACGCATACATGTGATATGTATATATGTGTGGCGTGTGTGGATGTGTATGAGTACGATGTGTGTGTGTGGGTGTATGGTAGTATGTGTGGTGTGTATATGTGTGCATGCATGTGTGTGGTATGTATATATGTGTGTGGTGTGTGGCGCGAGTGGATGTGTATAAGTACGTGGTGTGTGTGTGTGTGTGTGTGTGTGTGAAGACAACCTAGTTCTGGAGTCAAAGTGGTGGGTGCCGGGTCCCTGGGCAGCAGACTGTGGCCTTGGGCAGCGCCCCGCTGAGCCCCCGCTGAGCCCGCTCTCCGTGTGTGAGACGCAGTGGAAGGAGCCGCCTGGGGCAGGTGGGGGCAGGTGAGGACCCGTGAGGAAGTGGCTACCAGTCCCTGGGACATGGCGCGCTGCACTTGGCTGTCACTGGGTGACAGCTGGGCCCCCATGTGTGCACTGCTTAGGGCTTCTTGCCTTGGCTCGCCATCCGTTCTCAGCCATGTGCCTGAGCGACGCCTGTCCTCTGAGGTCCGTGTCCCCGTGCGTGCCGTGGGGATTATCCTGAGATACAATCGAGACAGTCCTGAGAGATGTCTGATGTGGCACCTCCTAGGACGGGATGCTGCCGAATGAGAGGTGAAGACCGCCCTCGCTGCTTCCTGGCCGGAGCCTCCTCGGTGTCTGGGAGAGCAAGTCCCAGCCCGGTGCAGGGCTGCAGGAGCGCGGGGTGCAGGAGTGCGGGCTGCAGGGGTGAGGGGCTGTAGGAGTGTGGGGTTGCAGGGGCGAGGGGCTGCAGGGGCGAGGGGCTGCAGGAGCGCGGGGCTGAAGGGGTGAGGGGCTGTAGGAGTGTGGGGCTGCAGGAGCCCGGGCCTGGGCCAGCTCCGCAGTGCAGCTTCCAACGCTCAGCTGCTGCTGCCCCCGAGGAAGCGGGCCAGGCCTGGCAGTGACGGGGGTCCTGTGGCTCTGGGATGCCGTGGCTCACGAGGGGGTGGGGCAGGTTGAACGCAGGTGCATCTCTGCTGCCTCTAGAAACCTCTCCACACGCCAGTCACGGAGTGGAGCTCGAACCCCGTGGAGGAGGAGAGTGGTGATGGGTCGGCCGTGCCAGCAGGTTCTGGAAGGTCAGGTGTGTGGCTGAGCTTCCCTGGCTGAGCGGCAGAGCAGCTAAGTGCCAGCAGAGGGGGCAGCGGGCGCGGGCACCAGTTCCAGCAGCAGGGCTTGGGGCTGGGATGCACCTGGCAGCGGAGGGTGGTGGCCTGATGGGGATTAAGGACGGGAGGGAGGCTGTTGCAAAGGCAGGTTTCTCTGGGGAAGGAGATGCAGAGGCTGTGGGTTGGGGATGGCGAGCACAGCGACAGGCGGGGGTACCGTGCCATATCGGACATGGCGATCCGGAAAGCTACGCCCTGAGAGGGAGGCTCCCAGCCCCTCCCCTGCTTGGCTCCGGGGATGCCTGTGGTCCTGCAGGGCAAAGAGCGGGGCATGCTCTCCGGAAAAAAGAAGAGTCGGAATATGTGCACATGGCACCTCCCATCTCAGCCGCGAGAGCACCTCGCAGGCTGGGCTGCTGTCCCAGACACACCGCCCCTGTCAGCGAGCCTCGCCCCCGGAGACGGCTGATCCGCATTGCTTTACCTATGGGTGGAATCAAGGTCACCAGGTCTTAAAGCCGCCGACATCAAGGACAGATACTGCAAAAACAAAACACAAATCAGAAAAGAGAGCTTGGAAGAAGGAAAGACACTGTACAGAGCAGAAGAAAAACTAAAAAAAAAAAAATCAAAACCCAAAACTCAAAAAACACCACCTGAAACCCTCGCTCTATGAGGTGTCCCCGGAGAGGGAGGGCAGCTGCGCTCCATGGAAGAGCAGCGGACGAGGAGGGCGCGGTGGCTGGGCCCGGCCGTGCGGCTTCGGTGGTTGGAGCGTTGCCCATGCACCAAGGCAGCAGGTTCAGTTCCCAGGCGGGCACATCCCTGGGTCGTGGGTTTGGACCCTGTGGGAGCGGGTGTGGGAGTCGGCTGTCCAGTGTGTCTCTCACATCGATGTTTCTCTTCTCCTTTCTCTCTTTCATCAACTAGAAATAGTTAACAGCATGGCAGCTGGGATTCTAAAATCTGACTTGTGAGGTTTGGATGGCCAAGTGGAGGAAATACCCCAGTAGGTAGAACAAACATTTTACAAAATGAGGGCAAATAGGAGCCAAAATACGAAAATGAAAAGATCTCAGAATTGCAGAAGGAAGAGAGTGTGGAAGAGGAGTGATGGAAACCAGGATTTTCAGAACTCACGGACACGAGTTAAAGAACCCCCGTGTCTGGCACGGCCACGGGTACAAGACCACACTGAAGCATCTGAATTACTGTGAAATTAAAAACGGCGATAGAGAAGATCTCAAAGCTTCCAGAGAAAAACGGGCCACGCTCAAAGGCTGCGAACCAGGATCTTAGCGTCTCAGCACAGCGCTGGCCGCTGGCGGATGGACTGCGCTTTCAAAATTCTGATGGAAAAGGCTCCCAGCCAGGAATTCTGTGCCCAGCCTAGCTGCCAGGCACCGGCGAGGCAGAGGGATGCTTGTGGTGAAGAGGGTCTTAGCCTCACGCTAGCTCCGGAAGCAGCTGGAGGGCGGGTCCTGCCACCAAGGAGGGGCACCTGGATAGCGGACAGCAGTCGTGGAGCAGGAGGGGCACGACCTGGGGCATAGAGAGCTGAGCGAGCCCCCGTGTGCTTGGCCGCGTGGGGGGGTTTGTCACGGAGGGGGAAGGCTCACTCAGCCGCACAGAAAGCTGAGCCGGCACCAGAGCAGCCGTGGGCTCTAGGAAAACAACCCCGTGCAGGAAGGAGGTGTGGCCTTGACTGTGCGCTGAGCGAAACACTCAGAGGCTTCGCATCGTCAGGCCAAGTCCTGCTCTGAGGCATGGGGGACGGGGGGCGGGGGCCAAGGGTGAGGGGACTTGGCGAGGTCCGCACCTTCCCCAGTTGGAATCAGCACCGTGGAAACATGGAAACGTAGCGGTCATGAAACAACCACCTATCTGAGCACCTGCGGAACTCGAGGTGGGAGGACAGTCAGCAGGAACTTGCTCTGGGCTGTGGGGGTGGGGAGGGGAGGGCCTGGATGTTCTGTTATAGGCCCTCAGTCCTCTGGCTTCTTAAACCAGGTGCCTGCGAGACTTTGGTTAATAAAACGAGAAGAGAACTCTAATCCCAGGGTCAGGATCCTGGGGGTTGGGAGCCAAGTTCCGTTGGTTCTGACCCGAGAGTGCTGGTCACTCTCTCCCCAGGGGTGGGTGGACATGGCGATGGGCTCCCTCCAGCCTGTGACCGGCCAGGCCCCATTCTCGAGGAGTCCCCCCAGGACGCCGTGGGCCTCAGCCCGAGACCCAGGGTCAGAGTTTATGCCCGCCGCACGGGGGTGATTTTCCGGGGTCCTCAGAAGCTCTTCTGCAGGAGGTCCCCTTCAGTAAAAGCCTGTGGCGTGTTCCTCCCTGCGAGGCGGCCCTACGGCCTCCCCAGTTTCAGGGTGAGAGCTGGACCCCCCTCCCATCCCCTCAGACTCGCTGGGACTCAGCCTTCCTGCTGCCCTGCTCCCTCCTCTGCTCACCTCCCCCAGGGAGTGGTTGGGGTGCTGGCCGCGCTCTGCCCCCACCTGCTTTTGTACCCCTGGTCAGGGGGCTGCAGGAGTGGAGGGGCACCCAGCACAGCTGTGGCCCTGCCCCCACCCCCATCTGCCCGCAGCCCACCCGCAGGGCCTCACACACCCTCCTGCTCCCCCGCATGCTGGGAGGAGGTGCAGGAGCGGGGCCTTGCCTCCTTGGGGTCCCACTGCAGATGTAGCTCTCCCCTCCCATGACCTTGACTAGGAATCTGAACTGAGCTCCGTTTCCACATCTGCACAGGAGATGCTCATAAACCCTCCCTGCGCCCGGCCGTGCGGGTGGCCCCAGGTGTCACCTGTTACTGGGTGTGGCTGCCGTGAGGCCGCGTGTCCCGTGTGGGGAGGAGGCTGCCTGGTTGGCTGGAGGCTGTGGTGTGTCCTTGCGGGCGTGGTCCCATCAGCGGTGCTCATGTGTCTGGAGCTCAGAGTGGTTGAGCCCCTCTGGCCTGCGCAGGTCACCTGTGGCCTTGACCCCGCCAGCCTGTGAAGGAGGGCAGGCATCGCCTCCATGGTCTGGGAGGGAGGCAGGGCTCCAGGGCCAGCCCCTGTCCAGTGAGCAGAGGGTGGGAGGTGGCCAGACGCCAGATCCTGAGAGGCCCTCGCAGGCAGGAGGGCGAGGCTCTGCAGAAGGAACCCAGGCGGGACTCGGGCCGTGTTCAGGTCCCGCCTTCCCTCCCCGCGCCTGTGGGACGGGGTGGTAGCCCTGCCGCACAGGAGACACGGGAAGTTCGGAGTGGGCTCTGCTAAGACGCGCTCCCTGCCCTCACGAACTGTCCGCGAGGCCGGTGCGCTGGGGGCTGGAACAGAAATTCTGGTCCTGCGGGGCCAGGACAGGCACCCGATGGCCCAAAGGTCAGGGCCAAGTGGGCCCGGTGGGCGGCAGCCTGTGGACAGCTTCAGCATAGCAGCCCCAGCCCCAGCATCAAACGTGGGAGCGTGTGGGGAGAGGGTGGAGGCCGAGCAGGATGCGAGAGCCACTGGGGGGTTTGGTGGCCGCGGCAGCCAGGACAGTGGATGGGGGCTGAGTGGGCTCCAGGTAACCTCAGGGGTGCCTGGTGCTGGGACCTGGGGGGGGGGGGCGGGCAGTGGCATGGAGAGGAGTGGCGAGCCCAGAGGACTGCGCCCTGGTGCCTGGTCGAGAGCCTGCAGAGCCAGCGGAGTGGCAGGAACCCCGCAGTGACCGTCAGTACCGTTGTCCTTATCACCTCTGGTCAGGCTTTTTCTGCGATCGTTTCGTCACTTCTTGCCTGTCGAGGCTTGGGGCTGCTCCCTGCACTTGTCCCATGTGCCCCTTCCCCACCCTCGGTGCCGGGCACCGGGTAGTGCCCTCCTGTTGAGGCCCTGAAGGCTGGAGGAGGGGAGCGCGCGTTGCTCATCCAGGAAGTGGACCCGGAGGGGCCACTGGGGACAGGCCGCCCTCTGGCTCTCCCGAGGCTGGCCTTCCGGCACAGAGAGCTAATGGGGCTTTGGAGTTGACGAGTTGATATTGACGGAAATCGATGTTAATGTGCAGAGAACATCGGTTTGGGTCCCTGCCTGTGGGGGCTGCAGGGGTGAGGGGGTGGGGGCTCTAAAAATAGGCCCTGAGGACGGCCCGGGAGAGCCATTTTGGGAACTCTGCCCACAGTCGTTCCTGAGGGCACAGACGCCCAGTGCAGCTGCCCTGAGCTGTCGATGGGTGGGCCTCGGGAGGAGGAGGGTGGGCCACACACTGGCTCTGTGACCTTGGGCCCACTTTGGCCTCAGGAGCCTCGTCTGTGAGGGAGTGAGGGCCCCGCCTCTCAGGTTGGTGGGAAGCTCCCAGGGTTACTAGCTCTTCTGCAGCACCACTTTTTCCCTTAGGGCCTTTGCTCCGAAGCTGCCTCCTCCAGGAAGTCTTCCTTGATCCACACACCTCTTTCTGATTGCTCAGCACCCAGGGTTTGCTTGTGCATTCAGAATAAAGGATGTGCAAGTCATGCCTGGGCCGTTGGCGCAGCAGGGACAGGGGACAGGGTGAGGGCGGGGGTGTCAGTTATGTGGCTGGTCAGGGAGCCCTCACCTCTGAAGGACTTGAGGGAGGGAGGAAAGGGCTTCAGGCAGGGGACCAGCCCGTGCAAACAGCACGCTCCGGACCAGCAGGGAGGCCGTAGGAGCTCAGTGGATGAGGCGTGGGGGCGGGGGGGGCGAGGCTGCCAGGCGAGGGGGCCGGGGAGGCCTCGCTTTACTTGGGAGAAGCAGATCCTGGAGGGTCTGCAGTGGGTGGAATGCCATCTGGGTCCGTGTCAGCACCGTAGCTTGTCTCACCCATTGCGGAGCCTGATGTGGGTGGAGTCACCAAGAACCAGACAGGAGGTGGCCCGAGGGTCGGGCCCAGTGCTGTGTGTGGCGCGCAGCCTCGCTGAGCGCAGCGGCAGTTCAGGGTCGTTGACGAGGATCAATCACACTTGCTCTCCTTCTGGTGTTGCCCACGGCACCGTGGTTTCCCAGGCCCGGCTGTTCTGGGCGGCGTGGCCAGGATCGCCCTGGTGCGCGTCTGCAGGCGTTTCCGTGTCACCTGGGAGACTCTGGGATTACAGGGGCGCCTGTGTAGCTGTGGGTGCTGGGCACACAGTGCCACAGTGTCAGGCGCCGACTGGGGGTCCTCCCGCTGGAGCCTCGTCGCTGCTGCGTGAATGGCAAGTTGAGCTGGAAGCCTCGGGACTGAGCACCATCCATTGTTACAGCCCTTGGGCTGGGCGGCAGGCACTGTGCGTCCTGTTCATCCCTCTGACAACCTCAGAGGCACTCCCCAGGCACCGCAGGGTGGGACTCGGGCCGAGGTGCTGGCCCAGGCCAGTGTTCTCCGCTAGACTCAGGCGCTCCTGGCCCTTCAGCCCCTCCTTGGGCGAGTGCTGAGCTGAGAGGGCCCCGCCCTGGCCTCTGAGCGCCTCCCCGGCCTCCCTTAGGCACAAGCTTGCTGCAGGAGGTGGTCTACCTGGTGAGCCAGGGCGCGGACCCTGACGAGATCGGCCTGATGAACATCGACGAGCAGCTCCCGGTCCTGGAGTACCCGCAGCCCGGCCTGGACATCATCAAGGTGACAGCTCCTCCTGAGGGGTGGGGGTGGGGGGGCCCTGTGGGCAGGGAAAGAGCAGAGAGCTGCCGGCACCCCAGGTAGCCAGGAGACAGGCCTGAACCCGTGACGATCTGGAATCGATGGGTGGGTGACGTGGCTGACTTTAAGGTAGAAAGGAGACAGGTGCCGGGAGTGGGGGCAGGAGGCAGTGGGGGTGCGGGCCTTGCGTCATCTCCCCTGCCCTGTGGTTTACCCCGTCTGTTCAGGGAGCTGGGTAGGATGCATTTGCATCACATTTTTGGTGTCAGGAATGAAACAAATACCCCAATTTCCTGTCCATTCCATCCCTCCGGTGCATCCGGAATGTTCTCTCCACCCTCCCCTCTGCCACCTTAGTTCAGTGGCATTTCCAGCGCGGACCGCCTGCCCCGTCCCACTGGTTGAGTATTCTGTGTTGACTCGTCCGCTGAGCCCGTGCGTAGTACTGCGCTGGGCACCCGTGGCCAGCACTGCCCTTGGCATCGGGGTACAGCGCTCTGAGCTGACATGCAGTGAGGGAGACGGACCGGGAGGCAACAAGGAGGAGTGGCGGTTAAGGGGTGACCAATGTGCCCAATGGGGAGCCAGCGGCACTGAATGGCCGAGTCGGGGCAGAGGGCCTGGCACGCTCCCGGAGCCACAGGAAGGCATCCTGCTGAGACGGTTGAGGGCCAGCTGCCCCTCTGCCTCATGCCTCCCCTGCTGCCCTTCAAGGCCGTCCCTGGTCCTCCGGGCAGACCCTGGTGACTGACAGGCCGACTCGGGCTGTGGGTGCCCGAGGACGGGTGCATCTTGCTCACATCCGGCCCGAGGTTCAGCCTGGAGGGTGGTCCTGCCTCGGGCGGGAAGTTTGTCAGGCGGAGCGCTGGTCCTGACCGTCAGACACACACGCTGCCCGCCCCCCATGGGAAAGGCCCCGAGGCCCGTGGGACTGACCGCCTCTCCCCGACCCCCCCGTAGGAACTGACGTCACCCCGCCTCATCAAAAGCCACCTCCCCTACCGCTTCCTGCCCTCTGACCTCCACAACGGCGACTCCAAGGTAATGCCCTGCCCTTCCCTCTGGTCTGGGCCCTCATGGCCCCCGAGGACCCGGGGAGTGAGACCCTGGTGCTGGGGTCCACCCTGGCAGAGCCAGTGTCTAGCGCAGCCGTGGGCAAACTACAGCCCGCGGGCCGGATCCGGCCCGTTTGAAATGAATACAACTAAAAAAAAAAAGACCGTACCCTTTTATGTAATGATGTTTACTTTGAATTTGTATTCGTTCACACAAACACTCCATCCATGCTTTTGTTCCGGTCTCCGGTCCAGTGTAAGAACCCATTGTGGCCCTCGAGTCAAAAAGTTTGCCCACCCCTGCTCTAGCGTTTCATTCACACTTTAACCTGGGTTTTCCCTCACCGTTGAACTTGGGCTGGACCGGCCTAGTCCAGCCTCTGCCTGTGGAAGGCTGAGCGTTTCAGGCTGACTTTTCTCGTTTCTCCACTGCGTGATGTTTCTGAGCCCACAGTTCTCACCACCAATGTCAGGACTGTCCTTCTCCTGTCTCCTCCCGCTGACTCTGAAGTAGAGCTGGAGACAGAGATATGACAAATGGCTCCGCTCGCGGACCTGCCCCAGCAGGATGCCCTGTGTGGGCGAGGTCGCACCCCTGCTCAGACGCGGCGGGTGGGGCGGCCTCGATGCTGGAGGGGTCGGGGTGCAGGAGCAGGTGTGGCCCGTGGACCTGCTGGCGGGAGGAGGGTGTCTGACCCCCCCCCCCCCCGCCCCCAGGTGTCAGGGCCCATGAGGAGTGNACCCCCCCCCCCCCGCCTGTGCCCTCCCCGCCCCCAGGTCATCTACATGGCGCGGAACCCCAAGGACCTGGTGGTGTCCTACTACCAGTTCCACCGCTCCCTGCGCACCATGAGCTACCGAGGCACCTTCCAGGAGTTCTGCCGGCGGTTCATGAACGACAAGCGTAAGTGTGTCAGCCCCGGGCGTCGCCGCAGGGCGCTGGCTGTTCCTGCAGCACCGGCGTGTGCGGTGCTCCGCCCGCAGCCCCCGGGTCTGGCCATCCCTGCACCCGTCGGGCCGCTTTCCCACGGATGGGCGAGCAAGCTGGGCTCCAGGGCGACAGGACGCCTGTCCAAGGCCATGGCTCATGCGCAGCAGAGCGGGTGCCCCCTCAGAAGCCCCTCTCTCGCCTCGGTGTTGGGTTCTGAGAGGCTCCCCAGTTCAAAGCCTCTCCCTGCCGGCCTGGATTTGGAAGGGAAAACGGAGGCCCAGACGTCTCCGTGACTGGTGATAGAGGCCCAGTGCGGGCCCCGGGGGAACGCAGCGGGATGAGGGTCAGGCAGGGAGCCCCGCCCAGGCCAGTGTGACCAGGGAGGGGCGGGAAGGCCGTGCTCCGCGGGAGTGGGAGGCAGCCGCCCTGGGCAGCGGGTCAGCAGGTCCTCACGCAGTTCTGCCCTCACTCGCGGTGGCACCGGGTGTCACACACTTCCTGTGAGATTCCCCAGCTCAGCAGTGCCGGCCGGACTGCTGCAGGGGGCGCAGGTGCCGAGATTAGGGTCCAGTGGGTGGTGGATACTCGGCAAGTTCCAGTCGCCAGTGGGGTAGGGCAGAGCATTTGAAAGTGATCCCAAGGCAGGCCCGCCCGCGTCTGAAGGTCACCGCACCGGCAGGCACTGATATCCAAGGCCACGGGCACTCCCGGTGGTTCTGCAGGTCTTCCCTTTACTCCCTCTTCCCAGACAGTGCTGGCATCAGGGCTAGAAGGGCCCCTGCCTGGCTCTTCTCTGTCCAAGGTTCTGAAAATTTGAATAAGAAATGAGAGCCAGGCTAGAGGACCCGCTGACAGTACAGGGTGTACCCATGCACTCTGGGGGTGTGCCCAGGCGACAGGGCGTGTGTGGAGCCGCTCTGAGGGAAGGCTCCCTGCTGGGGAAGGGGGGGCGGTGAGCTGGTAATCCCAGTAATTCGCCGGAATAAGCACGTGAGCTCTCAGAGGAGAGGGCCCTGGAGAGAAGCGGGAGCCGCCGCGGGAGCCCCTTCCCAGGAGGGCCCCCCATGAGGTACACGCCCAGCTGCAGCCGGGACTCAGGTGCAGCGGCCCCCCCCCCCTCCCGTGCTCGGGCCCGGTCCCTCCTCTCCAGCTTGTCACCAGGGGAATGCTCCCCCC
>JAWPEG010064503.1:206453270-206468519 GCA_035771395.1 Myotis vivesi | reverse complement strand
TGCCCCCCCCCCCCCCCCCGCTCCCCCTCCGCCGGCCTCTCCCTTGTCCCCAAGCAGCAGGTTTGGGCGTGTCTGTGTCTGAAGCCTGTCCTGTGTTTCCTCCTGGTGGCTACAGGGCCCAGCAGCTAGAACCTGCGGTGAGGGGACCAGCAGAGGGGCCAGCATTTATCCTCAAACAAGACCTTTGGCCGAATCCGTTCTTTTCCTTCCATTCCCTCTGCCCTCCCCTTGTAGAGCCCGTTCCTGTTCCTCATGCCCCGAGGGCTGGGGAGGGCCTTTGTGCTGTGACCTGCTCCTTAAGGCCCACCCCTGGGGGCAGTGACCCCGACCCGATTGACACCTGTCCCGCTGCTGTGCTGCCACCTGCTGGCGCGATGGCAGATGGCGCAGGCAGCCCCGAGGGGCGGCAGTGCGTCCCTCCTGTCAGCCCTGTGCTAGGATCTGTCTTCTGCACCCATCACCCCACCAGCAAACCGACTGGCCCGTGTCCCTTTTCCTGGCATCGTTTTCTTCCCGGTGGCCATTTGTTAAACACAAACCCATGTGCCAGGGACCGTCCATGCCAGGCGAGCAGAGGCCTTCACCCCCATGTCGGGTCTTCAGGGCATTCAGAGGTGGCAGGGGCGGGCCGGGGGGCTGTTTCCTGGAGAGACTTGTGCAGAGAGCAGGTGACCTGGGACTTCAGAAGACCTTGTCTGTGGGGCTCTCTTCTCGCCTTGTACCCCGCCTCCCCACCAATCCCTGGGACTCCCTCCCTCCAGCAAAGAGCTAGTTTTTCCATCTGGAATCCCAGCCACCCGTGGGCACGCCCCCCTCCCCCCCCCCCGCCCGATGAGGAGTGACGCCCTGTCCTTTCTCCCCAGTGGGCTACGGCTCCTGGTTCGAGCACGTGCAGGAGTTCTGGGAGCACCGCACGGACTCCAACGTGCTCTTCCTCAAGTATGAAGACATGCACCGGGTGAGTGTGCGGCGCTGGGAGCCGGCGGGAGAGCCTGGGTGGTGGGGGCCCCGCCCCCCGTGGTGGGACTGACCGGAGCGTCCGAGAGCCCCCCGGCCTCAGGTGTGCCCAGACTTGCCCCCCTTTGCCCACTGGAAGCCCCGTTTACCAGAAGTCCTCCCTGAACAGTGTGGATGGGCTCTGTGGCCAAGTGAAACGACTTATGATGACGCCCATTATCGCTACCGGAGGCTGATGGACATTAGTAAGAGTTAAGTTCCTACATCAGTGCTACCGTGGAACAAAACTGAACACAGGGATGTTGTTATGCAAGGACCGGCTGTATCCCCTGGGAGCGAGTGGCGGCCTCGGGGAGCTGCGGGAGGGCTGTGTGGTGAGCAGGTGTGCATGCGGCTCCGGGACCCATCGCTGGGTCAGGCCGCTCCACAGTCAGGAGCAGAGCGCTGGGCCAGCTGTGAGTGGATCCGGCCTCGGACCCAGCCAGCTCCTTCCTGCTGAGGGCAGGCAGCCTGGGCCTCTCGGGAGGATGGGGAAGAAGAGAGTGAGCCGGTGGGCTTTTACTTCTTGCTGCTGTCTTACAGCGGCCACAGCGACATCATGCTTCTGTCTGCTTCACATTCCCGAGGACCTGGGTTTGAATCCCGGAGCTGCCGCTTGAGAGTGGCACTTGGGCCACGTCCCAACCCGGGGTTTTATTTCCACTTGAGGCCCATCTCAGACTGGGCTCAGGACCAAGTACAGCCCCTCAAGGGGTCCAGCCAGAGGTCAGTAACGGCACCACCTCTGCTCTTACCTTCCAGGACCTGGTGACGATGGTGGAGCAGCTGGCCAGGTTCCTGGGGGTGTCCTGTGACAAGGCCCAGCTGGAGTCGCTGATCGAGCACTGCCACCAGCTGGTGGACCAGTGCTGCAACGCCGAGGCCCTGCCCGTGGGCCGTGGTACGCGTCCTTGCCGCCCCTGCCTCTGCCCAGGGCCCGTGGCCGCCCACCCCCGCCCCACTTCAGTGTCCCGCTGCCCGTGTCTTGCTTCTCCAGAGCCCTCTGCTGTGCGTGGGGCGCAGCCACCTGGAAGCGGTGCCGTGCAGCTGTTTGCGTTGTGACGGAGCAAACGGTGTCTCGGTTCACAGGAGGGCCCGCCCCCCGGGCACGTGCCAGGCTCTGTGGGCACGATGTTCTCAAGCAGGTGTCTCCCCAGGTGGCCCCACAGAGCCGAGCCCGGATGGTCCGGCGGTGAAATCGCAGAGCCCACGTGTGCAGATGGATTCCCCAACCTGTGGGCTGGGGAGGGCGTGAGTTCCCATGAGCAAGTGCCGGTTCCTGCACGCACCAGGAGTGCCGGCGGCAGTCAGTCGGGCAAGCCCGGCCGGGCAGGGGGTGAGAGCAGAAAGCGCAGGCCGGGGCTACTCTGGGGCAGGCAGCAGTTTGAGATGGAGGAGATGCTCCAGGCGGGAGTCCGCTCCAGGCCCCGCGGCCCTCCGTGTCCTCAGAGGCAGTTTGACTGGGGAGTGGGGGCAGGAGAGCCCCGTGGTCCCCAAGGGGTTGCAGTGGCCGTGGGAGAGCAGGGAAAGGGGCATAGCCTGGTGGTGGTGACCTGACGCTGGTTCCTGGGTGGTGAGTCTGGAGCTTTCTCAGGAGACGACAGTGCTTGAGGGAAGGGGAAGAGGTGCCATGAGATCCACGGGAGACCCTGGGTGGTGGCGGAAGGGTGGGCTCCCTCACAGCTGCCACGCCCTGGGGAGGGGCCTTCGGTCAGGCTCTGAGCTTGGACAGCCTTGTCCTTTCTCTGCAGATGCAGAGGGCTGGCCGTGGCTGCTCTGAAGGTCAGGGGCACAGTGCCCTCCTGTAGGGGCAGAGCGGCCTGCTTTTCCAGGAAGAAACAAACCACAGCGCCTCGAGTTTGTTTCCTGGCTGCATCCTCACACATGTTTATGGTTTACATTTTTTTTTGCTCCTTTTTGGTTTTGCATTTGCTCTTGCCTGTGGGTGTGACCGTCCCTGCGTCCCCCGTGGTTCGTGTGTGTGTGTCCCAGGGCTCCTTCCATGGATTTGCTTTGTCTTGTCGCCTTGGTTTTGCTTTATTTCAGTTCTTTGATTTTGTTTTCTTTTAGCACATTGCCTCTGTGCTCGGAAGACCTCCTTGCGCTGGTGAGAATTCAGGGCCTTGAGTAGCCAGCTGCATTGCTTAGATTTGATTCATATCCCAGCATAAATTCACTGTCTTGATTCCAAATCCTAAACCAGGTGGGTGACTCCTCTGATGCGCGCTCAGCTGCCTCAGCTGAGAAAAACAATCATGGAAAAGTTATTTATAGTGGCTTGGTCTACAGGCTCCTGATTTCCTCCCTTGGGTACCATTAACGGGGAGCAGAACAGTTCCTCTTGTTTTTCTCCTCCCCACACTGACGTAATCTTCATGGCCAAAGAGGAACCCTGTCCTGTTGGGGTGTGAGCTCCGCACTCGCAGGGGTGGGTTGGTCCCGAGGTCCTGCCGGGGGCGAAGGAGGGGTGTTTGCTCTGACCTCGAGCTCTGATCTCGGAGATGCTGAAAGGGTTCTGAGCAAACACCTTAGTCCCCGAGGCCGTTCCCGAAAAGCACGGCGACAGCTGGCGGGTCACAGCTCCCCAGCTGGGAGGTCTGCACCCCTCTCCTGGCATCTTCATGGTCACCGTTAACGTTTTATTTTTATTTGTTAATCCTCACCCAAGGACATTTTTTCCATTGATTTTTTTAGGAAGATTGGAAGGGAGGGAGGGACGGGGAGAGATAGAGAGAAAGATCAACTGGTTGCCTCCTGCTGACTGGCACCCAGACCGGGGCTGGGTGTCGAACCTACAACCCAGATATGTGCCCTTGATCAGGAATCCAACCGAGACCCTTCAGTGCCTGTGTCGACACTAACCATTTTGCCACACCAGCCAGCGCACCATTAACCCTTTGAGTGCCACCAATATCCTAGGAACTGTGCTAAAATTGCCAAGGCATTTTTGCTGATTTTACAGCAGTTTAGGAAAAAATTATGAATCGCAAGTAAATGAAGTTACATATTCAAAAACTTAAGGAAACTTTTACTACATTGACATATTTAGCAATATCCTCATCACTAATAAAAGCAGACTTAGAACTGGACGCCATTTCGAAGCTTTGATAGCGCTCCCGGCACTTTTGGCGAAAGACAGGAGGAGCGCTCCCCGGCACTCAAGGGGTCAATATTTGTCCAACCAACTGCAGCTGTTGTAGTTGACAGGAAAGTGGGTGGGCTCTGCAGTTTGAGTTTATTTGGCTCTGTCTCCCAAGCCTGCTCCTCAGACTGGGGCTCCGTGCTCCTGCCTGGTGGCCAGGGTCACAGTTTTTGACTCCCTGCTGTGCTGCAGCCCCGGCGGCCAGGGGTGGCCCTGACTCGCTTGGTGTGGAGTCGGGAGTCTGGCTGCTGCACATGCTCTGCATCCAGGCAGGAGAGCTGGTGGGCACCGCGACGGCCATTCCTCCCGGGCTGCACGCGCAGCCTTCTCAAAATCTCCCTCCTTGACCTGGAGGCCGCCTGCTCGCCTCAAGGGTCTGCCTTTGGATGGTGTTCCCTTCTCGCCGTCCGCAGCAGCAGGGGCCCCTTGGTGGGGCTGTTGAGCCGTGAGTGGGGACATTCGGAAACCCCACTTCCCCACGGTCCACAGACCTGGCCACACTCCCTGTGCTGAGAATCGCACTCAGAGCCTGGGTGCGGGGTCATATCCCCGCCCCCTCCACTCGTGGCCAGGGCAGCCTGCAGCCTCAGCTCCGTGCATTAGGAGCGCTGGGCCACCCCGCGGGAAAGGACCTCAGGATGTCAGACTCGGGGTCCAGCCTGTCCAGTTCAGAGGGCCTGCCTGGCCCCCAGGCCAGGTCCGAGGATGCAGGCTTCCTGTGCTTGGGTAGCTGCCCGACAGCGCACACGTGCAGCACGCTCTCTCGTTTGCTTTCAGGGCGCGTGGGGCTGTGGAAGGACATCTTCACCGTGTCCATGAACGAGAAGTTCGACCTGGTGTACAAGCAGAAGATGGGGAAGTGCGACCTCACGTTTGACTTTTATTTATAAGCGCAGCCCCGGCAACAGCCCTGCATGCTCGCGGTCCCCAGACGCCACTAGCTACGGTCCCGTACACGCATTCGTTACTCGCTGGACAAGCCCCGGCCGCGGTGTGGCCACGCGGGGAGGGGGGCGCGCGGGAGGTGGGAGGGGGCTGCCGCCCGGAGCAGCTGTCCCGCCTTCAGATCTGAAGTCTGTCCGTGTCTGATACAAACATTGTCAGGGTCGCCGTTCCATTCCAACGGCGGCACCGTGAACACAAAGCCTGTAACGTATGCAGCCAGACGCCTGCCGCTTACAGCCCGCATTCCTGCCTGCGTTTGATAGCTTCCCCCTGGAGACCGGAACAAGTGTCAGTACGAACCAAACCAAAGTTCGCTCCCGAGGGCACTCGGGGTGAGCCACACCGAACGGTAGACGGATCTCAGGTTGCAGTTTATTTTTGTAGTTTTCTCCTGTGCGGCAGCCATTCATTCTCACCTGGTCTGGGAGGAAGGTGAGGGCCCGATGAGGTGGGGGCTGAGGGGAAGCTGTCCTGATGGCGCGCAGTTCTCTGTCACCTGGAAATGAGGCAGGAACTGCCCACCGGGCGTTCTCACAGGGGATGCCCCTCCGCCAGAGACTCGCTGGGAGGAGCCAGCGGACACTGGGGGGAAGCCTGCCCCAGGCCAGCGATGGGACAGTCCACCCGGAGACACTGGGAGTCTGAGTTCTCGTCACCGTCTTTCTCTTGTTCCCTGAAGCAGAAGCCTGCTGCTGGGGAAGCAGATATTCCGCAGGGAGTTCCTGGGGCTCCTGGTCCTGAGCCTTCAGGTGGTTCCACCACCGGAGGCACTCAGCCCTGGGATGCCACGTGGCAGGGTTAGAGCCCTGTTCTCAGCCCCAGTTGGCAATCTCACCCTGTCCCTGTCCCCGCACCTCCCACCTCCGTGTCCCCGGGGGAAGAGAGGTGGGGTCTGTATCCCCGTTCCTCCCCGTCACCTGGCCCACCTCTGGCTGGAGGAGGGAGAGGCTGGGTGGCCTGTGGCTGGGAAGTGCCCTGAGAGGTGGCCGGGGCCGCTGCTGGAGGGGCTGTCCTGTGCTGCGTCCCTGAAAGGTGTTTTACTGTGAAGGCGAGCGGCTGGGACCGGCAGGTGGCGCGTGGTGGTGCGCGTGGGCTCGGCGGCCCCTTTTCCGCTCATCCGTGAGGGAGGCTGCTGTCTGTGAAGTTTCTTTTCTATTTTTCTATTTCAGTGCTGTATGGACATGAGACTTCTGTGCTTGCTTGCATCTTTAATAAAGACACGTCCCAGGCCTGGTGTCGAGCGTGTGCTGCGGGGAGGGGCCCCCACGTGATCCCCTCAGCACTTCAGGGCAGCACGGGCATGAGCCCCACAGACACCCTGTCCCAGGGGCTGACCGCACAGGGTCACGGGCCGGGTCGGGGTTGGCTGTTCCTCTCGGGCTCGGTGTCCCAAGCGTGGAATTCACCTCGCTCTTTGTCCACCACCTTTGATATCTTCTGTAAGTGGAGATGAGAGGCAGGGTGGGGGGAGGGGAACGCCTGGGAGCGATCTGGGGGACGCAGGTGTCACCCTCTGCCTCGGGAGGTCCTGTTGTCAAGGTGGCGTTCCTGGGGTGGCAAGACAGCACTGCACTGCGGGGTCCGCAGCCCGCCTCCTCATCCCCGTGGAAGGAAGTCCGAGCTGTGGTTTATCGGGTAAAGCTGGGCTTTCGGAAACCCTTTACTTCCCGATGGACTGGTTCCTGTAAGTCACGTGAGACCCAGACTGACTGGGCCTTTAGAATTGCCCTAGGCCCCGAGTTAGCTTGTGGGCTATCCAGTCTGCTGTGACCCAACCCACAGAAAAACACCTAAAGTCAGGAAGTCCAGGGACACCGGTCAGTGGGAGGCAGGGGAGGCGGTGCTGGTTGGTGAAACACCTCCGCTGGCCCCGATTGGCTGATACTTCACCTGTGGGCGCCCAGCACCTCCTGCCTCGATTGCTTTGTCTCAGCATCAAGTGTGCCAGGCAGGAGCACAGGGGGCAGCCCACACGCACTGCCCGCACGTGCTCAGCACCAGACTCTCAGGTCAGAAGGAGCTTGTCCACTCAGCAAACACCTGAGCACCTGCAGGGGGTGGGGCGGACCAGTCATCACCAAACCCACAGGAGGGAATGCAGCCACAACAAGACTGGGGGGGCCCAGTAGACCACATGCTGGCGGGAGCGCGAAGGAAGCGAGGGCCCCAGCTTGGAGCTGGGGGAGAGGCCAGGGTGGGCCGGCACCAGCCCTGGGAGGGGGCTTACAGGCCAGGAGAGTTTGAGTTTCTGGCAACAAAAAGGAAGCTTCGGTTCCATCAAGGGAAGGCGACCTGTGTGCATGTTGCAAAGCCCCCCTGGCTGCTCGCGAGTAGGTTCCAGGTGGAGGGTGAAGGGCCTTCCCTTGGGGTGTGAGTCAACGTCCAGGACATGGGTGCGGGGGGNCCCGGGGGGGGGGGGGGGGGCTGTGTTGTACCATCTCTAGGCTCCTTCTGACCTAAGAGTCTGGTGCTGAGCAAGTGCGGGCAGTGCGTGTGGGCTGCCACCTGTGCATCCTGCCTGGCACACGACGTTGAGACAAAGCAATCAAGGCAGGAGGTGCTGGGCGCCCACAGGCAAAGCCAGTTTGGAGACTGGAGTGAGGGGGTGGGGTGCAGATGGGGTGTGAGTGGGGCCAGGAGGGCGAGAGGCCCTGGCAGACTGAATTCCACAGGTCAGCCTCCCCGGGATTCTCAAGGGTGGGCCACGGGAGGGGCCAGTGCGAGGGCCTGACTTCATAGACCAGCGAGATCCCCACAGGACTCTGGGGCCAGCACGGGGTTTACTCCCCCCCACCCCCCGGCCCCTGCCAGGCGGGATGTCTCAGGCTCCCCTGGCCCTGCCCGTGCCTCTTGGAACCTGTCATTTGTTTTCTTCCAAGCGCCCAGTGCCTTCCTGGGGAGGGGGCCCTCCCACATGAGCAGGTGGTCACTCCATAGCTCTGACCTGGGTCCTGATTTACACAGCAGAGATGACCTCCATCCTGCTCACTTCATCGCATGGGCACAACCAGAGCCAAGGGGCTTGGAAAACAAATGCAATCCACACGCTAGCGGCTCTAGCCTCTACCCAGCACTGCTGGCGAGCGCCCCCTGGTGGCCGCGCCAGAGCTGACAGCGGCATCACAGTTCACAGCTGAGAAGTCCTGGCCGGTAAGGTAACCCTCAGGACTGTGGATAGAGGCCTGCAGTTTTTGTCCTGGGATTGGGGGCGAGGGGGGGGCTTCTGAGCGGGTGACCGCTGTTTGTAATGGTGGGGGCAGACCTCAGTATCCATCACTCCATACGGGCCCGTTCTGTAGGAATGGCCCGGTCCTGCCTACGTGACATTATCTTTCATTCACAGAAGCAGACTTTTCACACTGGCTGGCGCGTTGGGCAGCTGGCCCCGCCTTACCCAGCGAGGAATGCCCTCTGACATCCTGGCAGCTGGACATCCAGCCCCTGACAAGCTTGCCTCCTCCGGGACAGCCATCCGTTGCTGGCAGTCCTCTGGCCACTCCTGCAGGGCACCCTGCCCCCAGCCCACGGCTGCCCTCATTTCTGGTCTCCCCCGCCTGGGCCCACCAGCCCTGCCTTCACCTGGTGAACCTCCCCCTCTGCTCCCCAAGTTCCTCTCTGGTCCCACCCACCTCACTGGTCTGCCTCCCGCCCGGGACAGTGATATCCTGGGAGCAGGGCTATGCTGTGTCCAGGCGGCAGGTGGGCATGTGATCAATGCCTAATTGTTGAGTGGCATCTTTTTGTTGTTGTTAATCCTCACGCGAGGATATTTTTTCCATTGATTTTTAGAGAGAATGGGAGGAAGGGTGGGGGGGGGGAGAGGGAGAGAGAGAGAGAGAGATTGGTTGTCTCCCCCACCCACCCCGACTGGGGCAGGGGTCAAACCTGCAACCCTGACACATGCCCTTTACCAGGAATCAAACCCACTCAATGTCAGGAATAGGGCACAGCTGGGATGCAGATGGGGTAGGGGCAGGGCCAGGGGCGCGCCAAGTGGGAAGAAGTAGGACATACCAGAGTGGGCCAGGGGCCTGCTTCTCATTCCAGCCTGCCACTTGGTGGGACCATGGGGGACACCCCTTCTCAGCTCCTAATGAGCAGGTGTCCTCTAACCCCACCCAGCTCAACATCCTGTGACTCTTAAGTGGTCAAACTGCCTATTGGCTGAACCCAAGAGGAGTTGATGAACGGGGGTGGGGGGGACGACGACACGGGGGGGGGGGGACTGTGCAATATTAGCCAGTGACGTACTTTAGTGCCAAGAGCAAAGAATTAGTCACAGAAGCACCTGCCACACAGCGTGGGCCCGCACAGCCGTCTCCAGGGCGTGCTGAGCCTTTGCCAAATCCGCACGTCAGATGACAATTTCATCCTCATGCTTGGATCCCTGTAAGCTCGTTGGTGCCAGATGCCTGAGCTGCTTTTCCTAAACCTGTCTCATCACCATGGACGGAAGGAAGTCTGTACTCTATTAAAAGCATTAAAACTGGGGAATGCGACATGTGTCTGAAGTATGAAAATCAACCACAAAATGCATGCCCGGCCACACTGCTCATCGCAGCCTGACCGAACGCCTAACCTTTCTTCCTCAACTCGGGGGACCATTTTGCCCTTCCCTGCTATTTTAAAAACTTTTTTGGTCAATTACAATTGACATTCAATATTATTTTACATTAGTTTCAGGAATACAACCCAGTGGTTACATTTATGTAATTTACAGAGTGGTCCCCCCAGTGAGTCTAGGACCCACCTGGCACCCTACATACTTATGACAATATTACTGACTATAAACCCTATGGTGGACTTTACATCCCTGTGACTATTCTGTGACCACCAATTTGTACTTCTCAATTCCTTCATGTTTTCTACTCACTCCCCCCAACCCTTTCCCTCTGGCAGCCATCAGTCTGTTCTCTGTACCTATGAGTCTATTTCTATTTTGCTGTTTATTTTGTTCTTTAAATTCCACATATAAGTGAAATTGCCTTTCTCTGACTTATTTCACTCATCATATTATCCTCTAGGTCAGCCGTGGGCAAACTACGGCCCATTTGAAATGAATAAAACTAAAAAAAAAAGAGACGGTACCCTTTTATGTAATGATGTTTACTTTGAATTTATATTAGTTCACACAAACACTCCATCCATGCTTTTGTTCCGGCCTCCGGTCCAGTTTAAGAACCCATTGTGGCCCTCGAGTCAAAAAGTTTGCCCACCCCTGTTCTAGGTTCATCCCTGTTGTTGGCAAATGGTAAGAGTTCCTTCTCTTTTTTATGGTTGAGTAGTATTCCATTGTGTAAATGTGCCACAACTTTTTTTATCCAGTCATCTACCGATGGACACTCAGGCTGCCTCCAAATCTTGGCTATTGTAAATAATGCTGCAATGAACGTAGAGGAGCATATGTCTTTTCAAATTAGTGTTCTGGATTTCTTCAGATAAATACCCGGAAGTGGAATTGCTGGGTCATAAGGCAGGCCTATTTTTTAATTTTTTGAGATAACTCCATACTGTTTTCCACAGTGGCCGTGCTAATTTCTATTCCCATTAACAATGCAGGAAGGCTCCTTTTCGCCACATCCTTTCCAGCATGTGTTGCTTGTTGATGGTAGCCATTCTGACAGGTGTGAGGTGATATCTCATTGTGGCTTTACTTTGCGTCTCTCTGATGATTAGTGATGTTGAGCATTTTTTCATGTCTATTGGCCATTTGTACTTCCTCTGGAGATGCACCTACTCAGGTTCTCTAATGGCCCCTTTTTGGTGTTCGGTGGTATGAGTTCTTTGTAACTTGTGGACTCAAACCCTTTTCAGATGTATCATGGGTAAATACCCATCAGCCAGCTGTCTTTTTGTTTTGCTGATCGTTTCCTTTGCTGTGCAAAAACTTTATAGTTTGATGTAGTCCCCCTTTTCTTTTGTTTCCCTGGCCTGAGGAGATATTTCAGAAAAAAACATTGCCACAAGAAATGTCAGTTTATTGCCCATGTTTTCTGCTAGGAGTTTTATGGTTTTGAGTGTTACATTTAAGTCTTTCATCCATTTAAGAGTTTATTCTTGTAAGAAGGTGGACTTGTTTCAGTATTTTTGCATGTGGCTGTCCATTTTTCCCAACGTCATTCATTGAATAGACGGTCTGCTTTGTCATAGATTGACCATAGAGGTGAGGGCTTATTTCTGGGCTCTCTATCCTGTTCCATTGATCTGTGTGTCTGTTTTTATGCCAGTACCATGCTGTTTTGATTACTATAGCCTTGTAGTATAGTTTGCTATCAGGTAGCGTGATACCTCCAACTTTGTTCTTCTTTCTCAAGATTGCTGTGAATCCCTGTTATTTCTAAGTGCTGCCAATTCATGTCCACCACCTGCCTCAAGCTGGCCTTAAAGCTCAGCCTCCAGGAGGCCACCGTGAATGAATCTCAGCTCACGGATGCTGCCAGCCTATAGGTACCTAGCACTCCATTTTTACCAAAGACATTGGGGGGGGGGGTTGCCATTTGTGGCCGACAGATCAACTTTCAGTGGCGGTGGCTACCTCTGCCCTGGGTCCCTACCACACTGGGGCTCTCCCGAGGAGAAGGCGGGAACCTTCCTCAGCCAGAGGATGAGTGACTGGTGTGTCCCCACTCCCGGCATGAGACAGATACAGCAAGTGCCTTTCTCCTTAGAATGGCGTGTGCCAGGAGTGAGAGCCCCGAATCCCGCAGGGGAATACTTTCCTGTGGCAGTACAGTTAAGAAAACATTTTGTAGTGTTTTTCAAGTTTCTTTTCCAAAGTATACATTTCCAGCCCCAAGGAGACTATAAGTAGGGGCTGTGCCTCATCCATCACTCTGTCCCCACACCGCACTCAGCACAGTGCTGCATCCCTATCAAGTAATCAATACATGCTTGTTACCTAACTAAAGGCAAATTAAATGCTAAACAGCCCTAATTGCAAGCTGCTGCAGATCCTGGCGCTCGGCACGGAGAATTCCTGGTGACGGTCGGGGATTTGCTCGTTGCCCAGGTGTATGAAGCCGAAGTTGTTGTTTTCTAGCTGCTCCTGTGTGCCGGGGAGGAGGCCGTTCTCTTCACATTGCTGCAGCGTAATGTTCGGCGGGCAGGACTCGTTAACATTCTAAATTCCAGCATTCCACACGACGCAGTCTTGTTCAGGAGCTAGATAAGTGGATTTTGATTCCTGTTTCCATGGAAGGAGACAACCGGTAACTATTAAGGGAAATTAAGAGCTTAATAGCATCTTAGCACATAAATGGGAGTGGAAGCCTGGGGCTGCTCGCTGAGCCAGTATGTAGTCTCTCTCAAGGCAGATCCTAAAATAGCAGAACGGCCCCCTGTTTACAAATGATGATCAATGATTTGCAGCAATAGTGTTAAAATGTGCGATTTCGTGTCTGGCTGACTGAACAGAAACGAGCAGCTGGGTCACCGGTCAGGGGCACTGCCAGGAAGAGAAAGCAGCTATTCCAGTAAGTAAAACACAATCCCAGTAGCTCTTCCAAGAGAGCGACTTACACCTCACTTAATAACAAACGTCCCCCTAAGTACGGCTCAGAACTTGGTCTCCATTTCTGAGGCCGCACGTTTGCTGTGGAGCCCAGTCTCCTAGGTGTACAGATGGGGGAGGCCTTGTAGCTCTGAACCTGCAGGAGGGACACGGCTCCCCGAGTCCCCGAGATTCCCCCTGACCACCGAGGGGATGAGCTGCCTGGGGGAGCACTATTCCCCCAGCTTCCCCTGGTTGGCGTCCACCGAGGTTTCAGCAGCGGGTCCCTCACTGGGTGTGAGCAGCACAGATTGTCAAGCTTTCTTGGGTTTTCCTGGTTGCAGTGGTGCCGTGGTGCTGAATGGTACCTCGGACACAGTAGCGGGTTCGGCTCTGTTGAAAGCAGACTCAGGACAGAGCACCAAGGACGCGACCGGTGCTCTTTGGAAGGTATGGTCAGGGAAGACAGTAACCTCTTCTTCCAAACTGCTCTCCGAAGGCCCTGTCACACGACAGCAAGCACGTCAAACTTGCTTGCACCACGGAGCGCTGGTCTATTTGAACAGAGAGAAAACCTAACCTAATAGACTTCATGGGCTCATCAGAACAATACACAGCGAGGCGACTTCAGGTTCTTGTAAAAAAAAAAAATCTAAGTTAACTCTTCACATGGAAGTGGGGAATTTCCAGGGTCAGGGAGAACACTTTAGAGTGAAGATGCTCTTAGGGAAAAAAGAATTACACTTCAAACTCTCAGGACAGGCTGATCTAATGAGTCGTCTAAGTACAAGGAAAAATCCTCGTGCACAAGGAAGTAAGCGCAGATTTTTAGCTTCCCAGTTCTGGACTCTGTGGACCCGAGCATACATCACTTAAGTTTCACCATCGAGTTCAGGTTGGTTCAAAAGACGTTTATTAAGTCCCATATTTGCTCACACAGCAAACTATTAGTCAGGGTTTTTCACCTACAATGTTCCCTCAGAGGGAAGTGTTGCTAAAAACAAGAATCCTTGCAAAGATTCTCATGGAGCAGCTTATTATCTCACCTAGAACAACAATTACCCCAAATATTGATGATTCTGAACAAGAGGACGCCCGATGGGACTGGAGACAGAGAAATTGAAACACAGATTTAGAAATCCCTAGTGCCATCCATTACATTTTTCGGTGTTGGATGTGTCAGGTGTTATTTGAAACAGGTCTCCCAAAAATCCAACCCAATGAGATAATCCTGGAGATTACAAATAGCCTCAGAAAGTGTTTTTTAAAACAACTGCCCGCCAAAACCGGTTTGGCTCAGTGGATAGAGCGTTGGCCTGCGGACTGAAAGGTCCCGGGTTCGATTCCGGTCAAGGGCATGTACCTGGGTTGTGGGCACATCCCCTGTGGGAGATGTGCAGGAGGCAGATGTTTCTCTCCCATCGATGTTTCTAACTATCTATCGCTCTCCCTTCCTCTCTGTAAAAAATCAATAAAATATATTTAAAAACAAAACAAAACACAACTGCCCTAGTGTGATGTGAACAAGTCCTTGTGGCTCATAGTCACAGAAGAAGAAGAGAAAATGGGCACCGCAATATCTGAGGTGATCCTGGCTGAGAATTTTTCAAAACTGATGAAAGACATTAAGCCACAGATTCAAGATAGCCTACAAACCCAAGCAGGGTAAAGACAAAACCAAGGCCAGCCAGTGTGGCTCAGTGGTTGAGTGTCGACCCATCAACCAAAAAGTTGTGGTTCTATTCCCTGTCAGGGCACATGCCTGGGTTGTGGGCTCAGTCCCCAGTAGGGGGTGTGCAGGAGGCAGCTGATCAATGATTCTCTCTCACATTGAAGTTTTGATCTCTCTCTCCCTTCCTTTTGAAATCAATAAAAATATATTTTTTAAAAAGACAAAACCACAGCTACGCACATCTTAAAATTTTCCAGAGAAAAGAAAGACACATTTCTTATGAAAGAATAAGTTACACGAACAGCAGATTTTGCAACAGAAAGGACGGAAGCCAGGACATAGCATTGTTAAGAGGCTGAGCAAAATAACTGCAGACCTGGAGTTCTATACTCAGGAAAATATCCTAAAGGTGAATGAAGGTTTTTCAGATAAATAAAGACGGAATCAATTTATTGTGAGCAGACCCACACTAAATACAACTTATAGTGTCATCTCTCCCGGAAACTGAAGGAACAAACAGCAACAACAAAAATTAGTAGCGAAATGGAAAATCCCGACAACACAATGAACTAATCTGACCTAATTAAGAGCCTCTTTAATGCCAGCTTACAGAAGACTGCTGAATCCCCCTACCTGCTCCTGCATCCAACCTGTTGCAACATCACACATCACGCAGCTTCCGGAAAACCCTACTGCACGCTCCTCAAAAACAGAAGTGAACCGTCTTGGCATTGCTATGAGAACAGTTCTGACGATTCTGGGCTCTCGGAAAGGATCCGGACACCAGGGCTTCCCAGATCACACCGAACCGCAGACCTAAGCGAGGAAGTCCAGGAAGAGGCAAATGGGGGTGGGATTCAGGGCGCCAGCGGGGGAACCCGCCTCAGTGAAAAGTGCCCGTTCATCTTTTGGAAACTGAGCAAAAGCAGAAATGTTGCCAAAGCAGGTGCTTGCTCTATTCTTACGGGTCCCTTTTTTTTCAGTGAGAAGGGGGGGGGGGGGGAG